>OZ010586.1:95318338-95320838 GCA_963932145.1 Acanthosepion lycidas | reverse complement strand
CAAAATGGTAAAAAGAGTCAATGCTGAAGTTAGTGGCACAATTTGGGTTTTTAATAAGATGCTCTGCAATGGAGGAACAATATGTGTTGTTCAGAACGTTCATTAATTGGAATGTTTTCTTTTTCTCCATATCTTATTCTTTGCGTTCTGGGTATGATGATAAACTACATCCGCGTCCTGGGTAAGACAATAAACTACGTCCAACAGCAAGGCCTCTGATCAAGAGGTTTTGAGGAGCGTGGAACCACCTCTTCATGTTCTGGTGTTCCCAGGTCAACCCTGACTGGGGGTGGTAGCAACTGTTAGGTTCCCAGCTATGGGCAAATAGTTAACACCCAAACTTGTGTAAAAACAGGTTTTAGTACTAGAAATACTTTGTAATAAAAAAATTATTACCAGCAATAATTTTTGAAGGAAAAGTTATTATCAGCAACACTTAAAAAAAAAAAAAAAAAAAAAAAAAAATTTACCAGCAATACAGACAGTTATACATTTTTTGAAAAAAATATGCCCAGCTAAAGATTTCTTCAAGGAGGAATATTCCCAGATATAGATTTTTGAAGAAAAACATATTACCAGGAATAAAAACTGTCAGCATTAATAACCCATTGAGGTTGATATACTGTAAAACAAACCAAACTCATTCTTTGATGAAGCCTTAAATAAAAGTGAAACATGTTAGATTGATAAATGTCTTGTATTTGTTTTTTATCTTATGTAGTATTAAATAAAATTAAATATCCATTTATTTCTTTTCTTGGCTTTATGTAAATTATATGCTAATATAAATAATAGAAGATAATAAAAAAATTATCAAAATATCTAATAGAAAAATTATCAAGTCAATTTACATCTTATATTAATATCTTTTGGTGAACATCTTTTTTGATATCTTTTATAACAACTTTTAAGGAAGAACAAATTCAAATATGTTTATCATAAATTAATGTCTTAAGCAAAACTGATTAACATATTCTAAGAAAAAAATATGATTTCTGAAAATAAATTGAGTTTTACAATCAAATTTCCTGAAGAGTGGATATAATTTCTATGAAACTTGGAGTAGAAACAATAAGTCAACATTTAATTTCATTTACTATAATTAATGCTGTATCTTTTCATATTAAGCACTATAATCACAAAGACTGTTGAACTTAAAAATGTTATTTTCCAAAAAATAACATCTGTTGTTATAAAAATTAATATAAAGAAAATGTGCTCATGATAGGAATCCAAGTCTTTTTTAACAAAAGAAACAGAGTTAGCTTCACCCAGGAAGGAAAATGCTTAACTACTAATATAGTCTACAAGGTAACTATAAAGACCAGAAGTGAGACAAATATGTCTTCTAATGTTATTTGTGAAGAACTGTGGAAACAAAGATTCTGGAACCATGAAATTTATTCTATGAGAAGGCAGTACACCAATAATATATTTTCTCCATATTTGTTAAAAGTTGATAGACAAAAACAGAAATATTCTGGAAATAGAATAGAAGAAATCAATAAAGACATCAGCATGCAAATGTACGGGTTATGCCTGGAAGCAAGGATATGCATAATGTAATCTCTTCAATAGGACAGACAAAGGCTTTTATAAGCTGTGTTCCTGCAGGATGTTGGCAGTCATGGCTCTCCACAATTTCTTGTCATTTGTATCTCCAAGTAAGGCTTGTCCTTTTGCTATCTCTCCTAATCCCTGTTCTACTGACCATTTACATAAGAGGTCATGTAGGTTATGTGCTGCTTTTCTCTGGTTTTCTTACCTCTAGTATGTCCTGAGAGTGTTACATTTTCTAAGCCTTATTTCCTCATTATGGGCCCAAGAAATATCAGCTTGCGCTTCCTGATGTTAAGAACATGTGTCCTTTTTGTTTCCATTTTCTCTAAAAACTCATTGTTCAATTCATGATATGCTCAGTACTCTTCTATAGAACCACATTTATATTGCTTCAAGTTTTTTCTTCATCTGAGAGAATATTGTCCAGCATTCACTGCCATAGAGGAGGAAGGGTATTACCTAACAGCTTGACACTTGTTTTGTTTCTAATGAAATTTTCATGTTTCTTAATAATTTGCTTAGCTTTTGAAAGGCAAAGTTACAATTGTTCAATTTGATATTGAACAATACAAAATACTTCAGTGTGCATCAAAATCAATACAATTTTTATTCTCTTTACCCATGAATAGTTAAGTATTGAAGGTTGTAGAAAGGGTTGGTTGCACTTATTAACTGGTAATAAATAAATGGATACTTAATGAACAAAATAATTTATGGCCATTTCAATAAATATAAAGATTATCATTGAATGATTCAGACATATTGAAATAACAATGTCAGAATTATAGGAAGCCTTTTGATAATCCATCTGGAAATATAAGTATTTCCTATTTTAATTTAAACTAGGATTTTTTCATTTTTCTAGCTGGATGTTAAGCAAATGGCAAATGACAAATGACATTTGCTTTTATCAGAAGCCACTTTAAGTTAAATTTATATT
>OZ010586.1:95279192-95306692 GCA_963932145.1 Acanthosepion lycidas | reverse complement strand
AAAAAACTCTTCCATAACCACCTCATTACTTCATATTCAACCTTAAATGTTTTTACGAGTAGATGCAATTTTTGTAGATTGCTGAGGAAATATATTTTGAACATGTAAGTTATTTCAATGAGGGGAAAAAAAAAAACATGCAAAAGAAAATCTTACAAGAAACAAGAACTTTATCTGGTCAGAATAAATTAACATATAACTTGAAGTTAGTCAAAACAACAACAAAAAAAAATCAAGCCATTTTCCGTTTGTGGTGATGCTTAGCTACACGATTGTAATGGACGAGGTTGAGAACTTTTAAAGAAATTCAATTCAACATTTTCAAAAGGAATAAATGTCAACCAATGCAGAAATTTTTACAGTTATAAAGAAAATCTACTTGTTTATAGACAGATACCTGAAAAAACATCTATAAGCTTTGCTGATGGAAAATGTGTGTGTGATGCACCACATGGCCAGCTGAGATTAAGAAGATAGCCTACTGGTACAGGAAATCTCCCCTGACAGAGAGAAGTCCTGTTTTCACCGTTACATTCTGGATTGGGTTGGTTTGGTTTATTTTGTTTTACAGCATATCAACTTCAATGAGTTATTTAATGCCAACAACATTTTTAGGATAGATTCGTATGAATAGAATATGTATTCTTTTGTTTAGATTGCTTTGGTTTGTTTTGTGGCATATCAACCTCAGTGGGTTATTTAATGCTGACAAAATTTTTTATTGCTGGCAATATTTTCTTTTGTCAAAAATCAGTTTCTGGTAATATTTTTCCTTCAAAATTTTATTGCTGGTAATTATTAGGTTGGTGCAAAAATAATTTCGTTTTCTCATATAGTAACATATGTTAGAAAATGAAATTATTTTTGCTCCAATCTAATATTTTTTGAAAAAAACTATTGCTGGTAATAGTTAACTATTTGCCCATAGTTGGGACCTTAACAGGTGCTACCACACTGGTCAGGAGGTTTATCGTCTTACCCAGGACACGGATGTAGTTTAACATTTTACCCAGGATGAGCTATATTCTGGAGTTGAAAGAAAGTAAAAGAGAGGTGGCTTATTGTCACATCATTTTAGAGTCCTGAGAAATCACTGGTGCCCTGACTGCAGGAATTTAAGCATGCTACTAGGTTGGCATCTTGGTCTCACCCTTTTACTTTTGAAACAGTTAAATGCAACAGCCTCTTTTACTTCAACAGTTTCTTCTCTCACACTTTCTGACAGTGGAACTCCCTTCATCTTGCTTTCCTGATAATTATAATCTTCAAAAATTTAAATGTAACATCAATTGGCATCTTCTGTTGCCTTGATTCCCATTCTTCTTTTTATCCTTTCCTCACCTCTCCATATTCAGGCTTTTCCCTTACACTCTCTTTAGCCCCTTGCATACAAGTAGCACTTCCACCTTGCTTGGGGTGAAATGCTTAAAAAAAAAAGAAAAGAAACAAAAAACTACCACCTAGTGCATTGACAAACCAGGTTTAGTAACCATTACAAGTTACTTGAGGTGCAAACTATGATAGTAACTAGTTTAGTCACACTCCTGATAATATCATAAGATATCACACTCCTGATAATATCATAAGATAACACAGTCATAATAATAAGAAAATAAAAAATTATGTCAGTTACATATTCTGTATAAGCAATTTAGGCCTTTATCATGGCAATTATTTTTATGTGTAAAGCAGAAATCTGCTGTTTTTAGTCATTAAAAATAGATATTCAAAGAAAGATAACATCCTTTATGATGCAAAAAAAAATGTCAGTATTTATATAATTATGTAACTTATGTAATTAAATTGGATACATTGTTTATCTATACAATCAATTATCATTACATGTACGTGCATTGTGTAATGGTTATTGATGCAAAAACTGGGAGTGGTTCGTCATGTTCAAATTTCAGACATGGCCATTACATTCAACTAAATATAATTGAAAATATATGACTCCATCACTTCTGTCCCCAGTTAGGCTTTAACAGCAGGGCGGGCTAGGCATCTTAGCCTTGGTTAGCAGTTTCGGACAGGAGTCAGTAAACTTTTGGAGAGAGTAGGCCAGAAAGCTATGCAGTATCTTAGGAGAGGGCCATGATATCAAATGTCTTATAATAAATTATCTTAAACTCAGACCACTATATTCATAAGGCTGCCTTAGTCTGGAGGTTTCAATAAAAAAAAAAACAACTAAGTTAAACAAGTTTCCTTATTTTACTGCAGGAATAACAGGAGAGCAACTAACACGATCAGCAAAAATGATAATTCCTTATTACAAACGAAATATGGTTAGAAATGGCAACTCATTTAGTGAGACACTTGTTTCTGCTTATTGTTCAATACATTTTCCACATCAAATGAAATATTTGTCGATGACAGGAAAAAAACATTATCCAGGTGGTCATCACCCCAACCTTGTTCTTGAACAACTTTTAGTATACAGAGAAACCTCAATTCTTGAATGTCTAACATGTTGAACAAACCAGTTTTTGAACAGAAAAAAATTAAGTTATCAAACAAAATTTCGGTTCTTGAATAACATTGCCAAACTGAGTTAACCCGAACAGAATCATTTCTTAGTCGGCCACTGTGTTGTATACATTCATGTGTTGTGCTTTTTTTTCCCAATTTTATTGTACTGTGCTTTTTTTCTCTTTATTAGTCCTCAGTTATGGCTCCAAAGAAAACTAGCAGTGATATTGGTAAAGGAAAAAGAAAAGTTAAGAGAAAAAACAATTGTTGATGACACTGTTTCTATGATAATGATATTGTCTCGGATTCATATGGCAAAATCAACACAATATACTATTCTTATAAATAGAGATGATCATGTCTTTCCTTCCCTTTTCCAAACAATAACATCTCTTTCCTTCCCCTTACACCATCATCTCTCCTACTTGTGGGTACGGTAAAATTAAAAGGTTTGTCTATATTTTATGTGTTTAGTATTGTTTTTTTTTTTTTTCTTAGATTTAATGATTTTCATTAGTTTTGTGTAGAAACTTGTACACAAAGTACTGTTGTTAATGTTAAAATAAGCAATCATCTTGGGACCAGGAACGGACTAATCCATTTTACATCGATTCCTATTGGAGAAATTGTTTTGGGTTACGAATGGGCTTCAGGAACAAGGTTCTACTGTATTTCATTTTCAAAATAAATTGTTTACAACCGTACATATTTCCAAATAATGATACCATTGTTTTTGCATTATTCAATAGCTTTCATATTTTGGGCTTGACAAAATATTTATTGTAGAAGTCAGTAGTTGATACAGAATTAAATTTTGATTTAAAATATTTGTTGCATTGTGAGTCGATTAACTCCAACTGATATTTTTTCTGCCACTTCCTCCACAAATTGATTAGATAGTGTTGTAGCATGCCTACAGACAATAATGAGTATGTCCCCATTCACATAAATACTGTATGTTTGCCTGCATTTGGAAATTCATCTTCAGCTGTGCTGGTCAAACTCTCTACCTTCAGGCAGAGAGGATTCCTAGACAAGGATATGTCGAAAGGCAGAGTTTTGTCTTGGGAAACAGCTACCCGACCCTGTTTTATACAGGGTCTACAGGGAATTTTTGGCTGAGCCTAAGGGCTCAGTTACCCCACATTAAATTTGGCCTTATGCCATATCTGAGTGTGTGGGGTGGTTGGTAGATATCCTGCAGTTGGAGATTCATTGTGAAATTCACTTGACTCACTTCTAGCAGTTGACTACTATTTCTATGCCCCACTGGCGAATCTTATATGTATTGTTCTTGTCCTAAGTATTATCATTCATTACCAACCTTTGTTTGATTATTCTATTCAGTAACCTTCCTTAGGTTACAACAGATAGTGTAGGCATTGTCAGTGGGCTGGTCAAAAAACTAGAGGCATCTAGCACATTGGCTTCCATGTTTAAGTCATGTCTTTGTAATTTGATATTTTAAAGTGGATGCTAATTCCTTAATATTTAAGGAGGAGTGGACAATCCTTTTCTATTTTGCTTTCTTCAAGGTTTAACCTATAAGGGCTAACGTATAAGGCCTAACGTTAAAAAAATTTCCACATCAAGCACACTTAAATATACAATAATATCTTCAAAATAAATACTTATTTCAAGAAACTTCCCCATTATTTTCCTATTTTCAAATTTTGTTACTAATTTTTCTTTAATATCTGACTATATTTCTGAGATGAGGTATTATGTACATTATTTACATTGTTCATACTATTGTCCTCATCTGTGTCACCATATTTATTACAACACATGGCACAGTGGATAAAGGTGTTGGTTAGATCCAGTGACAGAACCCAAAGAGTGTGAGTTCAATACCCGGTTAAGGCAGTGGAGAACTTTCAGAGGGAAAATTAACAGGAGATAACTGATAAATGACATCCATTAAACATGGCACATGGAACTAGAATAGTCTACCCCAGTGAGCGAAATAAAGGGTTCAGTTCGACATTCCAACAACCTGAAGAAGGCCGGAGCGTACAACAGCCGAAACATTGTAATAAATATGGCGACAAAGATGAGGACAATAGTCTGAATAATGTAAATAATGTAATTTTTCTTTATTATAATTTAAAGTGCACCCCAGAATTTTAGTTATTCTACAAGTGTGCTCTGAAGTAAAAAAAAAAAAGGGGGTTGAGAAATACTGGTGTATAGTGTTGACAAAAACAATATGTAAGAAATAAATTAGGTTTCCTTAAAATCTTTAAAAAGTTAAAATATCCAAATAAATAAAATATCATGCAATCTGTTTTCACTACTTTTAAATGAAATTCTGTTGTCATGATAACATGAAGTATGTTCGTTTATCAGCTTCAAGTTAATGTACCACTGTTAATATAAAAATGAGATATCAGTAAATAGGGGAGATCAGTTGCATGACCAATAAATAGATAAGTCATATCTTTCTTTATAGTATAGAATATGCAGTGGTGCTGAAAAGTTCTTGACCTTTCAAAACAATAAAATGTAAGCTGTTTGGTCAGATTTTGAAAGTGGGCGGGGCTGAGAATTTTTTTATCACCTCCTTGTAAACTGTTGTTCAACTTGCCTTTCATATTTAGTAAGGGTAATTGTGGGATAACTTTTTCCATACAAAAAACATTCAGCTTTCATTGTGTGCAGACATGATGTGGCATTGCTGGGAGGAGGGCTTTCTTGTCTGAAGTCAATGACAAGAGTTCCTTGATAGAATCAATAGCACCATGTCCATGACCAATTTGAGCTTTGAAATTGCAAGACATTGGTTGTGGTTTGGCCTGGAGAGGGATGGGCTCCGTCAGGTTGACTTGCCCAAAAAATTATGTTTTTCAATATGTGGAGGGTACTGGTCATGTGTTCAGCAGTGTAGTAATGCTATGACCACATTTGGTCATGGGACAGATGATTAATTTCAAAGTATCAGGGACTTCAAGAATTATAATGCTTTAATTTATTGGTACCATAGGTACTTGTGTATAAACTGACTTCATGTATAGTGTAACCCCCTGAATTTTTTTTTGCATGAATTCTACCCCCCCCCCCCAAAAAAAAAAAAATTTACTTATGTATAGTGCAACTGGTCACGGAAAATGAATGATTTTTAATCTCTTCAAAGAAAATTACCTGTTCATAGTGTGACCCCTTATTTTTTGTGTAAAAAAAAACTAATCATAAAAACTCACATTATACTCAGGTATACACAGTGTATGTGTTTAGAATTCTTTGGGGAAAATAAAAAAATCCCTGAAATGTTGCACTTTTTATGATAGTGACCAACTTATATATGAATAAACATTTTTATCTTTTCAGGAATGAAAGAGTTTTAATTTAGTAGAATTTAGAAAACCTTTTCAATGATCTTTTCATGCTTTCAAAAATCATGAAAAATTCTTTAGTTTTTACTCTTATGCAATATCAATCCTCATACAGGACAATAAATTCTTGACAATCTCCCCACAGATGAAGAAAGGAACCTGAGGCAACAGAAATGGCATTCTACAGAAGGATACTGAGAATACCATGGAGCGAATATGCAAGTAATGATAAAGTTTTAGGAAAATACACACACACACACATATATATATATATATATATATAAATAATAAATTGATTTAAAATGTTTTTTTACACTACACAGTTCTAACCATGTAACGTGAATTATGATTTTAGCTGTATCTTTAAAACCCAGTAATTTTAAAATTTACTCCAAAATTTGCTTGAGGATGAAATGGAACTAATGTCTTTAGTTTAATTACAAAATTAAATTCAGAGTTTTTAGCTTCCATTTTTGAAACATGGTTAGAACTGTGTAGCGTTAAAAAAACATATTTTAAATCAATTAATTTATAATATTAATTCTCTGTAAATTTACATTGAGCACTATTTTGTAAAAATAAAAATATCTTACTGTTCTTTCTTTATATATATATATATATACACATATATATATATATATATATATATATATATGCAGTTTGCAATGCTGAATATTTATAAAAATATTTACCACTGAATTAAGTGCATTGACAGATATGGAGATTATGCTGAAAAATAAGTATTTATTACATAAAATAAATACTTTTACCATATCAGGCTTATTAAATGTATCTATATATAAACACTATCCCAATTATATACATCCTACCCAACCCAATTATAAACAAGATTTCCTTCATTATAAGTTCAAATTTACCAAAAAATTTCCAAAGTAATTAATTTAAAATAAAATATATTACAAAAATATGAGAACACGTAGCATGCTCGTACCGACAATGATTATCTTTCTACAGATGACCAAAGAGCTGAAATGTCTTGCAATTATATGCTTACTCTGTCTTGTTAAGAAAGGTTAGTAGTGGGACAGAAAGCATTACAATTTCTTTTGTGTCATGGCTGTAGATGGCAAACAGAGTGAAACACCAAAATGACCTTTATTTCAATATGATCGTATCAATAGGCAATCAGAGAGGATTTAGAAAGCTTTCATTCAGGACTAGTCAAGGCAAAAGAAAATGTAATGTCATCACAGACAGGAAAATTCTTAAGAGAAATGAACTCGTGATCTTGTGCATTTGTCTTGATAGCCAGGATCAGGATGAAAAGAAAAGTAAAAAAAAAAAAAAAAAAAAAAAAAAAAAAGAAAGATTGAAGAAGGAAAAAAAATTGCAAGGAACAAACATAAAAAAGAAAAAACTTAAAAGAAATGATAAAAAAAAGGAATGGAGAATAAGAGAAAAGAATGAAAGATACAGATAAATGAAAAATGTGAAAGAAAAAATTCAACAAAACTGGAGAGATTGAAAAGAAGGAAGATTTTAAAAGAAAGGAAAAATAAAGGAATGTTGCAGGGAATGAGAAACAGAAAGGGGAAAATAGTTTGAAAACTCGAGAAAAATTTGTGGATTTATGATGTAGACAAAAAAAAAGAATGAAAAAATAAATGAATGAACAAAGAAAAAATGAGCAGAAAATTAAAGAGAGAAATGAAAAAAAATTAAAGAGAAGAGTGTGTGAAAGAAAACCTGAATGAAAGCAGAATGGGTGGAATAAGAAAAAAAAAAAAAAAAAAAAGAATCTATACAATACCTTACATATATATGCATACAATTTGTGTGAAAACTTTTTCTGCACTAAAGCAAGCAGATTTTTCACTTTTTTAAAAAATCAGTATCATTACAAGCAAATCGGTACAGCTACTATTACGTATTTTATATATATATATATATATATATATATATATATGTGAACATTGAAGTCAACACTCAGAGGTGACAGGCTGTTTCATGCTGGACTCAATTATCAGGCTGCCTGACAATTGTGTCCAGCATGAAACAGCCTGTCACCTCTGAGTGTTGACTTCAATGTTCACTTATATATTTATATATGCTCTATCCAACCTCGCAATCCAGGTTTTGACTGTGCAGTTTCCTCAGGCAAGTACAAGCAATATATATATATATATATATATATATATATATATATATAAAAAATATAGTCTTAAGGTGTGCTATATTTATGGAATGAAGTGCTCAATATCAGAGATAGAGTGTGTGTAAATATAAAAGTGAACATAGAAGTCAACACTTAGAGGCGACAGTTTGTTTCATGCTATATGCAATCGTCAGGCCATGTGTGCTGTTATTTTTCTCGGCTATTTATATATATACGAGTCAGTGGTGCATTGTGGGTATTCTATTATGGTGGTTATTTTACCAGACGTTGTTTGTTTATTTATTTGGGTTAAATTATTTTGCTTGTTTTCATTTTTATTTTTTGTTTCTTATTTCATTTATTTATTTTTATTTATTTATTTTTTTTTAATTGGTATTTTTTAACGTAGAAAAATTTGTTTATATCACTTATTTAATAGTTTTGTTTAATTAAAGCTATATATATATATATATATATATATATATATATATAGACACACAAATAATAATAATAGAAACTGAAGTTTAAAATATGAAAAACTGAGGGCTCAATGCCAAAGTCAACTGTTTTTAAAAATAGTCTAGCCACACACATCATCTGAAAATTATGTTTATTCCTTAAGAAAATGTAATTTTTTGACATTAGTTTTTGAATTTGTTTGCTTATATATATGGTAATATATATGTGTATATATATATATATATATATATATATATATATATATATATTTCATTTGCAGACAGTACTGTTTCACAGTATCACAGCTCCTCAGTGTGACTAGATTTCCAAAAGCCACAAGCCAGGTTCAAAATCCTTTCATAGGTTGCAAACCCCTGGTATAGGGTCAACAATATTTGTTAGCCAAGGTTGAAGTGTTCAATCCTTGGGAGGATTAGAATCAACAATCTTCATAATAGTCATATGAAAGGCAGAAGGGCATAGTTAATGCCGTAGTTTATGGTCACACCTCCAAAAACGTAGATGACCTCTTCATCTGTCTTAGCTCTAACACCCAACGGTGAAATAACTGGCTTGTAATTTTCAATACCACAAAGTACAATTTAGTAACTTTTCTTCATCACTGAGCAGAGCCTGAATTCTCACCAATCATGATGAATATGGTTGTGCACTCTCAAAAGAGGATACTTGCTTTGAGCATTCCTCTTTGCACTTGAGTTCACCTCAAATCTCAAGTGGAACTCATATATACTAATTCTTAAGTAATGGATTTGTTTATTTATTAGTCATACATATTTTTATCACTTTAAATGTTATTTTTAGTGGATATCCATATTTGAGTAGAAGCATCATTTATTTCTTTTTGTAAAAAGTGCATTTATTTTCCTCTAGTGTCCTGAATATTTGAGAAATTTTATTAAAGAAAAGGTGTCCTCCAGAGGGATTTGAACCTGTGCCCTCCATTACAGGAGAGAATGTCACTTAATCTGGTCTGCTTTTAACTGGTTTGGCCATGCAGGGTGTGTCACCAATCAAGTAAAGATTGTGGAAGGTAATGGATCACACTGGTACATGTATAAATGAATAAATAATGTTCTTGAAATTCACTTAAAAAAAAACAAACTACAAGCTTTGATTTGACCATATATATATATATATATATATATATATAAATAAAGAAATATAGTTTTAGGTATGCTATATTTATGGGAGAAAGTGCTCCATATCATAGAGCGTAAGTAAACATAAAAGTAAACATTGAAGTCAACACTCAGAGGCAACAGACTGTTTCATGCTAAATGCAATCATCAGACGTGTCATGTTTTTTCTCAACTATTTATACATATGGGTCAGTGGTGCATTGTGGGTAGTCTATTCTAGCGGTAATTTTGGCAGAAGTGGTTTGTTTATTTTTTATTATTTACTTGGATTAATTTATTTTACTTGTTTATTCTTGTTTATTTTATTTTTATTTTTTATTTATTATTTTAAGTTTTGTATTTTTAAGTAACATTGCAAAAACTTTTTTTGTGTCTACATTTTCAGTTGAGTTCTGATTGCTTATTTAGTAGTTTGTTTTGGTCTGGGAAGGTAATTATAGCTATTTTTTCCTCCAAGCAGAGTTTGCAGTAGGCTTATATATATATATATATATATATATATATATATATATAAGCCTACAGCAAACAATCCAAAACTGCAAACTCTGCTTGGAGGAAAAAATAGCTATAATTACCTTCCCTGACCAAAACAAACTACTAAATAAACAATCAGAACTATATATATCTATATACAAACACACACATACAGAGGAATCCCTTGATTAGTGTGGCTAATTTGTATACCAGTAAATATAAAAAAGTCAATTTTCAATTACTATGGTTAAACTGAAGAATCATTTAATCGAGTATTATGTATGTACTAACTGAATTTTGGTACTTAAAAATTTTAGTGCACTTATAAATGCATTAAGTGAATGCACATTAATCGAGTGATGCCTGCATGTATTAAATGAGACATTTTTTTATTGCTTCAAATGCCATAGTGGATACTGGTCTTTAAATAGTGTATATCATGTCTACCATCCTGTATATTTGAGAAATCTTGATGAAAATGTGTTCTCTGGTATTGACTGAATCAAGAATGAAAGAAGGCTTGGAGTATTTGACAGATTTGAAGACAAGAGGGACAGAGGGGAACTGGTTGGTTGGTTGACTAATTTTGTTGAATGGCATGACAACCTCCATGGGCCACTTAATGCCAAAATCCAAATATTTTGTCTGCAACTTTATGATTTCAACTACAGATGTTTAGTCCGCTGTTGCCATATTTGGTCTGGTGCCACTGTCATTCATCTTCAGGTTTTCAACAAAATTCAAAGAACGACCTATAATATAAATGGTCCTGAACTGACTTCTTCACTTCAGACACTCTCAGACACAGATGTAATGTTGCTTCCCTCCATCTTTTCTATAAATATTTTCATGGTAACTGTAGGAGACATGCCAAAAAGGACCTGCTGGGACAGGGCAGTCGTCCTCATTGGCTCCCTCGATCCCGACTGCCAAAGCCTTCAGACACACTCATTTTATAGACCATGACGAAGCAGCCGATTGGTTGAGTGAGAGAGATTTACATATGCGTAGGTGCAATCTGACAATTCTCCCTTCTTCCAACTGCACTGCGACACCATACACATGCAATGCGTGGATGTTTTCAGGCATGATGTTGCATATCTTGCAATCACAGTAACTGCTCTGGCAAGCTCTTTTCCCTGGTGCCCTGACTATGTGAATTTAAGCATGCTACTAGATTTGCATCTAAGTCCCATTCATTTACTATTGAAATAGCTAAATGCAACTGCCACTTCTATTCCAACAGTTTTTTCCTCGTACTCCCTGACATTGCTCTCACTTGCTTCCCTAATAACTACAATCTTGAAAAATTTAAATGCAATGTCAATTGCCATATTCTGTTGCCTTGATCCCTGTTCTTTTTTCCTTTCCTCAATCCCCCTACCCATACCCATTCTTTTCTCTCACTCTCTATAACTCCCCAAGTGCTAATGGCACTCCTGCCTTGCTTGGTATTAATTTTTTTTTTTTTTAAGTGTTTCACCCCAAGCAAGGTGGGAAGCCATTAGGATGCAAGGGGTTACAGAAGATTTGGAGCAAGATCAGATAGGAGTGATAGAGGAAAGGATGAGGAGAAGGATAGTGGATAGATCAAGGCAACTGGAGATGTTGATTGACATTACATTTGAATAGTTGGAGATTATAGCTCTCAGGGAAACTGGAATAGGGAAGGGAGTTCCACAGGCGAGAAGTGCAAGACATGAAGCTATTGGAGTAGAAGAGACGGCTACATTTAGCAGTTTCAACAATGAATGGGTGAGAGCAGGATGCCAGCCTCGTAGGGCGCTTGAATTCATGAAATCTGGGAACCAGCGAATAGCTTATAGATAATAAAATGTATTGTGCTTTCTTTTATAAGTGCCTTCCAAAGAATAGGATGTTGTGGAGAGCCATGATTGCCCATATTATGAAAGGACATGGTACAGAGAAGTTGTAGTCAACATGTCTCTTGTACTTTAGTGTCATTTTAAGTAAAACTAATGAATTGTTTATATCTGGGGTAGACGGTTGGTAGCAAAAATTACAGCTAAGTTGGTGAGACCACTGTGGTTCCCTTCAAGTTTTTAAATTAATCAGGATGCAATACTAATTATTACTGAACAGCTAGGTAAACTTGACATATTTGGGAAGGATATTAGAATAATCCACAGCCTATAATGGTAGCAGATCACCTGTATATGGACAGAAAAGGATTTCAGTAAATATACAAAAACAGAAAGAGCTGTAAGTGTGTCTTCTGTTGCAGGCATATTCTGGTTGTGTATTTAATTGGAAAATGCGTATCCTACAACAAAAATGGCAGACTCGTTATGGGAGTCTGGATAATAAGATGCAAAGAAACAACTAAAACCAATATTTTTTTTTTTTTTTTTATCTCCAGACCCCTTAGTGTTGACAATTCTTGCAAGGTAATTCTTGTGGGGAGAAATAGCTATGCACATGGAATATTTTTGAATTTCTCATATATGTACAAACAAATGATAAAAGTTACATTATTATAAGTGATAAAGACAATGATATTGTATGTATGTGACAAAGCAATGAATGAAAACATTTAAAAACTAGTGAATTGTTTGTGTATGTAAAATGTGTGTAGAAGTCCTAGAGAGAATGAAGTTGTGTATGTATGTATTCATTTCCCAATGGAAAACATATTTTCACGATAGACCTACCACCCTAGCATGTCTAAGGAAAATAGGAAAAAAGGAATGATAGAAAATATTACAGTGTATTTACAGGTTCAGAAAGCATCCCCTAGTGGCATTTTTTTTATAAGGAAAATAAGTGGGGTAACTCCACAGTTCTCACTGGAATTATTCAACCTATAAAGTGAGGTGGTTCTGAATTAGACTTTCTACCAGGATGCATTATTAGCAGCCACAATCTTAACAGAATATGATATGCAGATGAAATGGTATTGATAGCAGACATATAAAGTAAACCAGAACTCCTATGGAAGGTCATAAAGGAAATTAAATGAGTACAAAACTTTAAATATCTGATAAATGTTTTAACAAAGGATGGAAGGTGTAACACTGAAATCTAAAGGCACATTGGGATAGCCAAGTATGAAGAAACAGGAAAGTTTCATTAAAGAGAACTGAACTGTTTTGTAATATCAGTCCTCCTATACAGCAGTGAATGCTTGACAATATCCTTAAAGATAAAGAGACTTGAAGCAACAGAAGTATGGTTCTACAGAAAGATGCTGAGAATACCATTGAAAGAACATGTGAACAACTACAAAGTTTTAGAGAAAATGAAGACAAAAAGGACACTTAATATCAGAAAGATACAGTGGAAATATCTAGTGCACATAAGGAAAGAGGACTTGGAAAAATTGATACTCACATGATAGAATGAAGACAAGAGAGGCATAAGAAAAGAATTCATAACCTACCTAGTGAGCTTGAGTTAGATGGCAGAACAAGGTTTAGGAGAGATAATGAAAAAAAAAACAAAATTTATTAAGAGCTACGATGGAGAGGAAATTGTGGAGAGTCATGATTGCAAATAACAAAGGGTCACAGCACATAGAAAAAGAAAAAGCATGGCTAACTGAAGATCATGACTATCTGACTTTATCTGCTGAAGTAAAATCTAGTGATGCTTTTTATGTAGAAAATCAGGATTTGTGTTGCTGCAAGTGCCTGTCAACGAGATTTCACACGACTGAGAGAGCTCGTTTTACATAAATACGATAGTAATTATTTATTTATTTGCAATGCTTTCTGTACGTGTGTACTTTTTAAAGCTAATCTTTCTTTTATATTTGTTCATCATCCTTCAAATATTTGCTTTAATACAAACAAGAAAGGTTATGGTCCTAAAAGGTAGCTATTTAAAAATAATTATGGCAAATGGATTTAATCTCTGACAGATGGAAAAAGTCTATTTTCAACATTCTATATGGTTTGGGTTGAATGAACAAAATGAAATGAATTTTTAATTAAACTTGGAATTACTCATCCTGTATATCGATTAGAATTTTGATAAAAATGAAATACGAAAGAAAAAAAAAAAAAAAGTCCATTTGAACTTGTAATGAAAAGAATAATTACATTTCATGGACTGATTGCCAAATGCTATATAAAAAAAAAACAAAAAAAAAACATACACACATATAAATTGTAAGTTTAGACACTTGACCAGATTTTGGAGGAGTGGGTCAGGCTGGAACGTTTTTACAGCTCACACAAATAAAATCTCAACTATATTAAACAATATCCACTTCTTCCTTAGTGCCATTAGACGTGCCTGTGGAAAATAATTCTACAGCCTGACCACTCTAAGTGTTGCTGCCATTGTTTCTGCAACATATATATTTTTATGCGGTGAAGTTGCCAGGCATATGCCCGCCTAATTTCTTTCTCCGAGAGTTTTTGCCAACCAAGACTAGAGCGCTTACTCTTCCCTGTTATTTAACCCATCATTTTATATATATATATATATATATATATATATGTATGTATGTATGTATGTAATGGCAAGCCTGCTGTCTGGTGCAGAACTAAGATTAAGCATGATAACTACTTATTACAAATAAACTATAGTGAGTGCTAGAAGAGTTCTGAGAAAAAAAAACTGTCTGGAAATAGCTTTAGAAATCTGTTCAAAAATTTTTATTATCTCTGAACCATCTTCATTAATCTTTATTTTGAAAAGGTTCATCACAACCAGAAGAAAGTCTAAAGTAAATATAAATTTTTTTCACCTCACTTGTCACAACTGAGAGAGGTGAAAAAAATTGATGCATAATTGATGCTCAGAAGACGTATGATGATATATTGCCAGTTACATCAGGCATGTTGATCTTGATCAGGTATCTTCTGTCACTTTATCAAACATGACATGTCTTCTCTCTGTCTGTTCTACAAATATCTTAACATAGATTAATCAAACTGTTCTGCTGAGTATTTTTCCCCTGGTGCTTTGATTACATGAATTTAAGCATGCTACTAGATTGGCAAGTAGGTCCCACCTGTTTTGCTGTTGAACTACCTTGAGGCAATCACCAGTTCTATTTTAACAGTTTCTTTTCTTGCACTTACCACCTCCATTTTTTGCTTCCCTGATTTTAAATTTTTGTCTGAGCCTTTATTTTATCCTATTTTTTTGTCACAATGTCTTGACTATTTTAAGCAATAATCTGAGAACATTTGACCTTTGAAAATTTTTAATGAAGAGCAATAGTTTTGATGAGGAAAAGTCTGTACACATAAAAAGTACATTTAAAAATAAACAAAAACAGAGATAGGGTTAAAGGGAGATAACCACGGATTTGAAGTCCAAGCCTTACTACTGATAACTCTCTCTTCCAATTTGTGGACCCTAGTTACTATATTCTTAATACTTCATGTAATGCAAAAATATCACAATGATAAAATCAGTGTCTGTCTATATTTCTGAGATGAGGTATTATGTACATTATTTACATTATTCGGACTATTGTCCTCATCTTTGTCGCCATATTTATCACAACGTTTCAGCCGTTGTACGCTCCGGCCTTCTTCAGGTGGTTGGAATTTCGAACTGAACCCTTTATTTTGCTCACTGGGGTAGACTGTTCTAGTTCCACATGCCATGTTTGATGGATGTCAGTTATCAGTTATCTCCTGCTAATTTCCCTCTGAAATCACCTCTCATGGAGGAGGCACTCTCAGTAGTCAGAGACAGATTGGCTTCTGACTCTTCCCTAGAAGAATGGACCAGTATTCCAATAGATAATCTGATGGAGATGTTGACTTTCTGTACACAAACAACACACTTCGGAATGGGATCACACATATATTGACAGGATGAAGGCTTAGCAATGGGCTCACCATTATCACTGTAAAAGGATGGGACCTTGCCACCAATTTATTACTGCGCTTAAATTCATAAAGTCTGGGTACCATAGAAGAAATCTCAACAGAACAATTATTGTGAAAATATTTACAAAAATGGCACAGGTAAGCTATATTACAGCAGTGGAAAGTAACTGGAGCCGGGATGCCAGGTCAGGACCAATAACACTGCAGATTCTTCTCTGGATTTTTATCAAGAATCTTTTAATATATAGCAGGTGCACAGAGATGCTACTTTAAGAAGTTAATGATTTGTGTTGTTATAATTATAAATTTTAATTTATTCAGCTACAAACTTCAGTTCAGAAGTTCTAGTCATTAAGTTGCAAGGATCTAATTCAGTTTAATGGATGTCAGTTATCAGTTAATTCACTACTCCAAGTTCACTACGGTCTTAACTCCAGTGAGCAAAATAAAGGGTTCAGTTCAACATTCCAACCACCTGAAGAAGGCTGAAGCATACAACGGCTGAAACCTCATAATAAATATGGTGACAAAGATGAGGACAATAGTCTGCATAATGTAAATAGTGTACATAATACCTCATCTCAGAAATATAGAAGAAGGCCGAAGCATACAAAGGCCGAAATGTTGTGATAAATATGGTGACAAAGATGAGGACAATAGTCCGAATAATGTAAATAATGTACATAATACCTCATCTCAGAAATATAGATAAATAATTATTTAATTATTATTTAGTAAATTGAAGTATGACGTAGTAAAAACTATTTTATTACATATTTAAATAGTTTTATTATAATAAATTTATTGTACTAAATTGTCATTTAGAAATGATAACTATTTTTTTGCTTTTAACTTGTGCAACTTGACAAATTATAAATTGGGAGATACCAAACTCAAATGAGTATGACAATATAAATATCTGGGAAGTGTTTTAACAGAAAGTGTAATGATAAAATTCGAAGGCACATTGGTATAGCCAAAAGCTAAGTAATATATTAAGGAAATAATATTTCATTAGAAACAAAGAAAAGAGAACTGAACTGTTATGCAATATCAATCCTTCTATATGGCAGTGAATGCTGGAGAATCTCCTTAAAGATGAAGAAGAGACTTGAAACAACAGAAATGTCATTTTACTGTAAAATTCTGACTTATCCATGGGATAGCTACTTATTTTACATTGGTGAGAGTAGTCTGGAGAGCAAGCCCAGGATAGTGAATGCTGATTTTTTTCAAGGCAAACAAACAAACGTAGTTCTACAGAAGGATACTGAGAATACCATGAAAAAAACATGCAAGCAACAACAAGGTTTGAGAGAAAATTGAAACAAAAAAGTCACCTATGCTTAACATCAGAAAGAGAAAATTGAAATTTCTAGGGCACATAATGAGGAAAGAGGGCTTGGAAAATTTGGTACTCACAAGATAGATTGAAGGTAAAACCTCAGAACACCTACCTATAGATCTTGAGCAAATGGATTGAAAAATAGTGTGTAGGAGAGATAATAAAAAGACAAAATATTAAGAGCTACAGAGGACAGGAAATTGTGGAGAGCCATGATTAGCAACATCCTCAAGAGACATGGCACGTAGAAGAATGTAATCAATTTGTCTTTTGCATCTATTGAAACAGAGGCATTACTTAAATAGACTGGCCCATTCATTAAAAAATAGGGAAAATATTTGTTGGATATTTGTACAGGGTGCGATGGATAAATTGTCGCCTAAATTACATAAAAATGAAAATAACACCGACATCTGATTTTAACAGATATATTTACCAAATTTACACAAAATATCTTGAAATACTAAAGAGTAAATTTATTCTGTGCAGTTGCCATTGGCTTCAACCACGGCCTCCAGATGACTTCAAAATCTTCTGCAACTCTTCTGGATGGTCTCCTTTTTTAAATTGGTGAATGCAACCATAATCCTTGCTGTCAGTTCATTTTTGGTGTTACAAGGAGTTTGGTTGGTCTCTGGCTCAACTATGCTTCACACATAATATTCAAAGGGGGTGCAGTCCAGGGAGTTAGGTGGCCAGATGTAAAGGGTGATGTGGTTGCAGAAATTGTGTGACAGCCATGACTTGGTTCTGCTTGTGTGGCATGGTGCAGAGTCCTGTTGCCAGATATAGGGTCTTCCATCAGCCACCATGATGACCCATGGCAGCACAACCTCCTCAAGCCACTTGATGTAGGCCTCTGTGTTGAGTCTGGGGCCCTGTGGGAAGATGAATGGAGGCATAATATCATCATCATCACTAGTGATCACTCCAAACGCTATCATGTTGACTGGATCCCGCTCTTTCTGAAGCTTCTGCACTCTCCTCAGATTGACACCCAGACACTTTGAAATGCTTGTATTGGAGCTTCTGGCATAAATGCCAAGCAGTACAGCATACTGTTTCCAAATTTCTAGCAGAGAGAATTGTGTCATGGTGGTCTTTTTTCTCACAGACCGTACCCAACTGATCCTATCATACATTGTAATTGACAAAATCAAAAACAAACAATGCACAATATAAAATGGCGACAATTTACCCATTGCACTCTGTATGTAAGTATACTTTAGACTACATTAGCCAATGACACTTATCAGAATAAAAAAAAAAAAAGGATTTCTACATACTTTTTTTTTTTTAATGAGTGGGTCAGTATCTGTCTATATTTCTGAGATGAGATGTTGAACATGTCTCTGGATAAAAGTATTGGTTGAAGTAATACAGTGACTTGACCCAAATAGTTATGAGTTCAATACCTGGCCACAGCAGAGTTGAGTATACTGAAGGGAAATAACTGAAATTTAGATATCCAGAAAAACATGGTACGTGGAACTAGATTTAGAAGGGAGTCCTATTCATAATATGGAGATAGTATTAGGTTGGTGCAAAAATAATGTCGTTTTCTCACATATGTTAATATGTGAGAAAACGACATTATTTTGCACCAACATAATAAAAGGCTGGGATCAATTTTGCACTGAGTTATTGGAACTTGCTGTTATTTACAAATTTCATGTTTGAATTTTGAGTGTGGTAAACCTTATTATCTTTAAATGTTTTAATTTTCTGAAATTTTTAAAAAATTAAAAAAATATTTTGGAAGCAGGGAGAGTGGAGTAATGGATAGCAGCTTGGATTGCAGAATCAGAGAGCCGAGTTCGAATTTGTCAAATCCATTACATTCACTTAGGTGCTGTTATCCTTGGGAAAGGTATGAATCCTCTTTTTCTCCCCCCAGCTATGAATAAGTAGTAGGACAGACTGGGTCCTATAGCCTTGAATGGAAACTGGTCTACCACAGAAAGAAATGGCAACCTACTGTGGGAAATAATCTGCCTCGTCAGTCATGTATTGAAAGATACATGATCACCTATGCATGTATCATGCATGACACATAACTGACTGACTAATGCAGAAAATGTTAATAATAATAATTAATAATTATCTATCTTAAATGAAAAATAAATTGATGCATACTTTTATTAATTCATATAAAATTTTGCTCTTTAATTAAAAAAAAAAAAATGTATATAATCATTGGTTCTTTTAAATACAATTTTAATTAATAATAAATAATTTTTACCCTCCAACCACACACAGAAAGAAACACTGTTTTTGTACACAAACATTTAAGTCCAATAACTCTGCAAAAGTCAGGGATCGATTTGACACTGTATTGATATTATAAACAGAACCCCCTTTTCTAAAATGATTAAAAAAATATTTTTACATTCTGAAAAGTTTCATGGTCTAAAGAATGAAAGTATACAAAAATTATTTCCAAAATAATTTCTACATACATTTTTTTTAATAAGTGGACCACTATCTGTCGATATTTCTGAGATGAGGTGTTGGACACATGACAGTGGATAAAAGTATTGGTTGAAGTAATCCCTTGACCAAAAGAGTTGTGAGTTCAATACCTGATCACAGCAGAGGTGAACAAAAACTTGGGGAGTTGAGTTATCCAGAAAAAGCATGGCACACGGAACTAGAACAATATACTCTAGTGGACGAAGTAAAGGTTTTGGCTTAAAATTCCAACATATATCATCTAGAGAAGGTCGAAGCATACAATGGCCAAAACATTGTGAATATAGCAATAAAGATGAGACCAACCAATGTAAATAGAGTAGATTAGTCTCATTAAATACGGCTCAGACTATAATCTAGTTTAGTAATAAGATGTAAACAAATACAGTGTGAGTTCTCTGGTTGAGAAGTTTCTCTTTATTTAAACAGAGGGAGAGAAATCAAACAAGGGAGAAACTTTCCTCATTTCACTATGTATGACAATATTTAGAAGTGTCTTGTAGAATTCCACCCACACACTTAAACAGCTGAACAAATAAATGCTGCTGCTTTCCTGTTTTCCAGCGCCGGCTTGTTAGGTTTTTCTGGTGAATTTAATGAGGTATCAACCCATGTTGTGTAATTTAATGTCAAATATAAGTTTACTAGGAAAAAAGAAATCAGACTGAATTGATACATATTTACACTATTTATGTTGTTTGAACACCTTTGTCATATTCATGATGTTTCGGCTGTTGTATAGTCTGACCTTCTTCAGGATCTGCCTATATTTCTGAGATGAGATATTGTAACTATTTACATTGTTTGGACTGTTGCCATCATCTTTATTGTTACATTCATGATGTTTCTGCTGTCCTATGATCTGGCCTTCTTCAAACAATATATGTTGGAATTTTGACCCAAACCCTTGATTTAGTCTGTTCTTGTTCCCCATTCCATGCCTCTGCTGGATATCTCAGTTTCAGTTATTTCTATTTAGTAACTCCACCTCTAAATATGGTAATGCTTCTCACAGAGAAAAATGTGCATTATGTGTCTTCCTTGAATAGTAAGCGGGAGAGTTGCATTATATATAAAAAAAATAAAGACACTAGATCATAAAAATGGTATAGAGAAAAATTTCTTTTGCAGCAATTATTGGAATTTAGAATAGGTCTACTGCTAGGAAAGTTGGTTCACTGTGTCATACTAAGCAATTTTTATCTCAAGAATTTATCTTACATATTTATAAATCTACCATTCATCCATGTCTCGAATAAGGTCTGCCTCATATGGTCTGGTGCTCTTGCTATATATTTCAAGATTGACAAAATCCAGAGAAGAATCTGCAACGTTATTGGCCCTGACCTGGCATCAGTTACTTTCTCACTGCAATAATATAGCTACCTTGTTTCTTTTCTATAAATACTTTAATGGTAATTGTTCTGGTGAACTTTGCTCTATGCATATCAAGAAAATTGTTAAAAAATAATTGTTTGAAAACAATTATTCAAAAACATTTGAGTTGTAAATTGTTTGAATGAAAATTAATCAAGAGGATGATTATACTAAATGGTAATTACTCAAAATACCGATGTTTGAAATATGTGGTCTTGCTTTGAAAGAGTCAATGCTGATTTACCTAGAACTAATAACATTCCATAAGGCCTTTTTTTGTAACAAGTGTCATCCCATAATATTGAAATTCTTAGATCCTCTTAAAAGAGAACAGGACTTGCAAGAAATTGATATTGCAAAAGTAAGAGGTGGTTGCCAAAATATCAAGAGTGCCATGAAATACCGTGATGTAAATGGAAAACTTGAAAGGTTAGTGGAATCCTTTAAAGAGTACTCTTCAGTAGTTGACTATTTGCGTGGAGTATCATATAACTTAAAGTTATATGGATTTTTTCTTACTAAATTATTTTATGATATTTGTATTTTGAATAATTATCATTTAGTATAATTGTTTTTTCAATTAATTTTCATTCAAGCAATTCACAATTTGAATAAATGTTTTTTGGATAATTGCTTCACATAATCACTCTATGGTACCTAGACTTTATGAATTTACATACAGTACTAGATTGGCAGTAAGGTGTCGTCACTTTATAGTTGAATTGGCTAGATATAATCATAACTTCTTTGCTAGCAGTTTTTCTTGTACTTTTCACCTGGGGAAATCTTTTCTGACTTCTTAGTTTCCAGCCAACCTTGACCTTCAAAAATTTGAATGCAAAGTCAATCATTATCTGTCTTCTTGATTCTTCCTCTTTTATTATTGTTCTCACTCCTCAATGTTTTTCTTTTTCTTTCACACTCAGTAACCACTTGTGTCTTAGCGACTTTATTGCCTTGATTGGGTGAAATGATTAAGACAAAAGTCAAATAGAAAATAAGGTTAATCAAGCATAGAATAAAATGAAGATGCTGAGTGGCTAAAGATCAAACACTGCTCTGATAAGGGTTGTATGACACTGGCCATATAAGTCCCAAATTCAAAGACTCTCCCTCTTTTTCATGTCTAATTCTAATCCAGTAAGTGCCTGACTTGCCTGGCTCCTTGCTGCTATATTCTATCATTATGAGAGTCAGATCAGACCAAAAATGGAGTATTGCTGTCATGTCTGGGCTGTAGCTGCCCAGTCCTCACGTGACTGTCTAGAGTCAAAGTTCAAAAGCATCTATGCAGCCTTGTGGGTGATGAATTTAATTCCCACCCTACAACTCCTTTCCCCCATATAAGAAACACTGTGAGCCCCTTGCTGTTCTACAACTATTTTCATATCACGTGTTTTGACAAGCTAATTTCCATCGTCCTACTAGCCATGAACTTTGCAACTAGGAGCCACTAAACCATGTACACAAGTATAAAACATCTCCATTCTCTTTGTATTCCATTAATAAGGAGGAAGTTCCAATTGGACAGGTTCTTCTCAAGAACAGCTGCTTTTTGGAAGAGATTCACAGCATAATGTTTTCCCGATCACCACAATCTTGACCACTTTTAGTCTAGAGTTAACCTTTATCTTTTCTACATAATTCCATCACTGCATTCATGCCTTTTCTTAAGCTCATACCATGCCAGTAATCCTCTAACTTGAGTGGCACTTGGGCCTTGTATTGGGTGAACATCAGTACAGAATGCAGCAGATATACCACCTACATAAATGGTAAGACATTAGCTAGATGAAGAGACCATTGCCACTAATATCTTACCATAAACGGGAGGTATACATGGGGTGGGGATTTCTACAACACTCTGTATAAAAAAAATGATCGTAGAATAAAGATAAAAAAATAAGGCCTTGACAGTGAGTTGGGGTTAGGGTTAAAGTTCTACTGTAGAGTATTGCCTATTTTGCAAGTGAAATAATAAACTGTTGTAATGGAATGTCCCACACTCTCTATTGCATATGTGGACTGACTATATCAGTAGATATATATAGTAAGCACAGGATATATCGAGAACTTGCTTCAAGAATTATTAGCCTGCTAACCAATTCCCTGTCTTTCAGTAGTGTTTTCTCTTTTACAATAAATCTCTTTCTTTCATCTATACCCATATTGACGTTCATTTCACTCAAGTACCACCTTTGCCTGTTTGTAACCTTTTTAAGAATACAACATAAACTAACTTCAGTATATGAAGAATTGTGGGCATTTTAAAACATTGGATATTTCAGAATAAAAATCCTGATTAAAAGACTTGTAAGCAGAAACGCAACCATTCAAATCACCAGTCAAACACATAGCTGAACAGATAAAAGGCAACTGTGTCTGAAATCAAGCAATCACACAAAATGGTACCATGGTATTTTACCACCAGCTTAAATTCATCATCGATTTTAATTTTATAATTCACGAGCAGCATGACCCAGCATTGCCCGTGCTTGATTCAAAAATAGTATGACTCATACAGCAATCACTATCACTTGACTTAAAATATTTTTGCCCTTACTTGCCTTACTTTTCTCCTAAATCCACAGGTCCACATTGTCTGCAAGCACTTCTCATTCTCTATTTGGATATAAAATATATTTAAATGGTACAAGTTGTTGTGTTTCTTTCTTTTCAGAAGCTATCACTCAGTTTGAGCACATGTGACTTCCTACTAACCTATTAAATTGGGAATACATTCTGGTTTATCACCATGGATATAATCACCACACCATATATCTTACACCCAACTGATTCATTCTAAAGTTGTTCACAGTAGATGCTAACTTGACCATTTTCACAGAGTAGACATGTAAAGGAAAAATGAAAAAGAAAAAAAAAATCTACATCCAAGCATCTTGCATAAACACAAAAAAAAATCATGAAATTTTGCCTAAAAAAGAAAATATGAGAAACACCATCACTTTGTAAAATAATTGGATTTGATGAAAGTAATATTTTATTTATGAGCAAATAATGTTCTTATGTAATTGTGTTTTTGAAATTCTAAGCCAATTTTCTCTTCCACAAATAATTGTCACCTGTCTTTGTCAAAAAGAAAAAAAACCCATAGCTGAACTATTTGAAGTTCAATTAGAGGCTTTGATTTGACAAAAGTTACATTTGATGTTGGAAGGAAGCAGAGGAGGATGAAAGAAAATAAATAAACAGAATTGGTGTAAAGAAAGAAATTAGAAGATACTAATCGGAAGAGGGAAAGAAAAATCAAATTTCATAGGGGAAGAAAAGAGATCATAATAGTAAAGAGTAAGAGAAATAAAAAAGAGTGAAGAAAGTAGAGAGTGAGAGAAAGAAAAGGACAGAGAGAGGGGGTGAGAGAAAGAAAAGGACAGAGAGAGGGGGTGAGAGAAAGAAAAGGACAGAGAGAGGGGGTGAGAGAAAGAAAAGGACAGAGAGAGGGGGTGAGAGAAAGAAAAGGACAGAGAGAGGGGGTGAGAGAAAGAAAAGGACAGAGAGAGGGGGTGAGAGAAAGAAAAGGACAGAGAGAGGGGGTGAGAGAAAGAAAAGGACAGAGAGAGGGGGTGAGAGAAAGAAAAGGACAGAGAGAGGGGGTGAGAGAAAGAAAAGGACAGAGAGAGGGGGTGAGAGAAAGAAAAGGACAGAGAGAGGGGGTGAGAGAAAGAAAAGGACAGAGAGAGGGGGTGAGAGAAAGAAAAGGACAGAGAGAGGGGGTGAGAGAAAGAAAAGGACAGAGAGAGGGGGTGAGAGAAAGAAAAGGACAGAGAGAGGGGGTGAGAGAAAGAAAAGGACAGAGAGAGGGGGTGAGAGAAAGAAAAGGACAGAGAGAGGGGGTGAGAGAAAGAAAAGGACAGAGAGAGGGGGTGAGAGAAAGAAAAGGACAGAGAGAGGGGGTGAGAGAAAGAAAAGGACAGAGAGAGGGGTGAGAGAAAGAAAAGGACAGAGAGAGGGGGTGAGAGAAAGAAAAGGACAGAGAGAGGGGGTGAGAGAAAGAAAAGGACAGAGAGAGGGGGTGAGAGAAAGAAAAGGACAGAGAGAGGGGGTGAGAGAAAGAAAAGGACAGAGAGAGGGGGTGAGAGAAAGAAAAGGACAGAGAGAGGGGGTGAGAGAAAGAAAAGGACAGAGAGAGGGGGTGAGAGAAAGAAAAGGACAGAGAGAGGGGGTGAGAGAAAGAAAAGGACAGAGAGAGGGGGTGAGAGAAAGAAAAGGACAGAGAGAGGGAGTGAGAGAAAGAAAAGGACAGAGAGAGAGGGAGTGAGCGAAAGAAAAGGACAGAGAGAGAGGGAGTGAGCGAAAGAAAAGGACAGAGAGAGAGGGAGTGAGCGAAAGAAAAGGAGAGAGAGAGAGGGAGTGAGCGAACGTAAGGAGAGAGAGAGGGAGTGAGCGAAAGTAAGGAGAGAGAGAGAGGGAGTGAGCGAAAGTAAGGAGAGAAAGAGGGAGTGAGCGAAAGCAAGGAGAGAGAGAGAGTGAGCGAAAGCAAGGAGAGAGAGAGAGTGAGCGAAAGCAAGGAGAGAGAGTGAATGAGTGAAAGTAAGGAGAGAGAGTGAAAGTAAGGAGAATTAGATAGAAAGAGAGAAACAAAAAGACAAAATCAAGAAAGTAAATTCCTAAAACATAATCCACTGATAAAACAACAGAAAGCAAAAAATGAGGAAGTCAACAAAGTCAAGAAATTTGAATGAAAACCAAATTAAAAGGAGAAAGAAAAAAAGAAATCAAAGCAAATAAAATTATCTGAAATAGCATTGCCTCATCATTCAGTTTCAAATGCTTGTTTTGCAAAGGATTATATATATATATATATATATATATATATATATATATATATATATATATATATGCACACAGTGTAACCCGGATATAAGAGAGTTGTCAGGACCGTAGAATAAGTCTCTTATATCAGGGTTTCTCTTATATCCGGCTTTGGTCTATTTTGTTTAGGTAAGTATGGCTCTAATTTGGGACCAGAGAAAATCTCATATCTGGGTTACTATATATATATATATATATATATATATATATATATATATATATAGAGAGAGAGAGAGAGAGATAGATAGATATATAGATAGAGCTTGCAAAAAGATTCTCAGCCCAACCAAGAAGTCCTTTGCCAACTTAAAAAAAACAAAAAAATTGGTCATTTGGTCAGATTTTACAAATTGGTTCCTGTCGACAACTTTTTAACACCCCTTTGCAAGATTTCCCTTTAAAAAATAGAAAGAAAAAATTGCATCTCCCTTCCATGTTCATTGAACCATAACTGATGCAAGCATTGAAATTAAAAGACTAACGAAGCCAGACAAAAACTGAAATAAAGAAACAAATAAATTGTAGAGAAAAGGAAAATTTAAAAACAAGCAGATGCGAGACATTTTTATTTCTTTACTTATATCTTAATTGTTGCTGAGGAGACAAACAAAATGGATTAATTGAAATCTTTGAATAACAATTTCATTCTAAAACAAGATCAATGAGATTTTGCAGTCAGACAGAAGATGGATTTAATGAGACCTTTCAAATTCAGGAATTCAATTCTTGCATTTGTTTGCACACAACATATCTTAGAATTATCACTGGAGACTGAGTCATAGTAAATCTCTTGAAATCTCCAGCATCCTTTTCAGTTGCCATGAAAACCATCAGAGAACTAATGTTATTGGTAGAGTTATATTTCTTTCTTAAATTTCTGACTCCCCCTAATATTGAGTCAAAAGATTTGTCGTGGCCCCAAGTACATCAACGATTACGAACATGATCCAAACCATCTTCCATATGTTTCTCAGCTCTCTAGCAAGGTCCTGATATTTTTCAAATAAAGAAAAAAAAAGGAAGCCAGGTGTGTAAAGAAAAAAAAGGAAGCCAGGTGTGTAAAGAAAAAAAAGGAAGCCAGGTGTGTAAAGAAAAAAAAGGAAGCCAGGTGTGTAAAGAAAAAAAAGGTGGCCAGGTGTGTAAAGAAAAAAAAGGAAGCCAGGTGTGTAAAGAAAAAAAAGGAAGCCAGGTGTGTAAAGAAAAAAAAGGAAGCCAGGTGTGTAAAGAAAAAAAAGGAAGCCAGGTGTGTAAAGAAAAAAAAGGAAGCCAGGTGTGTAAAGAAAAAAAAGGAAGCCAGGTGTGTAAAAGAAAAAATAGAATGAAAGCCAGGTGTATAAAAGAAAGCTAGGTGTATAAAGAAGAAAAAAAAGAAAACAAGGTGTGTAAAAAGAAAAAAAAATGAAAGAAATTCTGACCAGTATTGTGAACAAAATAGAGAAAATTATGATTTCAGGAATAATAAAATTTTCCGGTGAATATTAGAACATCAAAATCGACTTAATTTTATTGAAAACTAAAACCTAGGCTGAAAGTAAAATAGAAATGTGTGATAAAAATGGATCAATGGATTTGGGTGAAAGTAAAACATGCTAAAATCTGATGTATAACTCATATTTCAGATTAGTTCAGAGCGAAGCCTCTGCTACT
>OZ010586.1:95254192-95271692 GCA_963932145.1 Acanthosepion lycidas | reverse complement strand
AAACTCAAGCGAGCGCAAAATTTAAATATTCAGGAGGGGTATTTTAAAAGTGGATGGAAAATGAGACAATCGAAATCTAGACACATTGGGATCAAGAAATTTGCCTTCCAAAATGTATTAAGAAACATTTTGCCATTGTTGTTGGATTTGTTTTCTATGATATTTCATGGGCCATGTATTTATGTCTGGGCCCACTGGATAAAAAATGTTGGTTGAGTCCAGTGACTTGACCCAAAGAGTTGTGAGTTCAATACCTGACTACAGCAGAGGTGAACAAAACTTTGAGAGTTGATTTAAGGGGAGACATCCGATACTGAGACATCCAGAAGAGGAATGGCACATGGAACTAGAACAATCTACCCTGGTGGATGAAAAAGGGTTCATTGCAAAATTCCAATCACCTGAAGAAGGCTAGAGCAATATAATGGCCAAAATGTAGTGAATATGGCAACAAAGACCACAATCCAAATAATGTAAATAATTATTTTTTATGTTTTATTGCATTATTATTATCCATTGCAGATTATTTAAAGCCAGAAAATATTATAAGATTGTAAGAATTTTTTTTTGAGATAATGATTTTGGGATTTTTTTAAAATCATTCAATTTTAATTTACTCAAGGTAGAGGGTTATGTTAAGGAGTGGTTTATATAGATAGAAGGGGAAGATAAGGGTTAACCCTAGCCTTAAACAGTCTAAGATTGTAGTAATCAGGGAAACATCCCCTTGGGAGTTGATCCCACAGTGCAATGGTTCACAGGAAGAAACTGTTTGAGTAGAACTTACATCTTATTGGTAACATACAGATGACATCTGAGTAGTGTGACCAGAGAATAAATGTGGGAAAAGTGTGTAACATGAGAAGCAGAAAAGGAAAAAAAAAAAACAAAAAATAAAAATATCCATTAGGTGAAACCTTGGTAGGTACTTCCTGACTCACTAGGTTAATATATATATATATATATATATATATATATATATATATATATATATATAAGTGATTTGTACCCACAGAAATGAAACAGATTTAAACAAAACGGATGTCATCCTATACCTTAGCTACCATTCGACCAACACTTTTTCAAAGGTATATGTTGGCAGGTTGGAAAACAAACAGAGGCACAGTGAATAAATGAGAAGGGAAAGTTGGAACACGATTAAAAGAGAAAAATTTTAATTGCACATGATTAAAATTCAACGGGGGGGGGGGTTAAAATAGCAAGTTCCACAAGAGTATAAAAAAGAAAAAAGACACTCAGAATCCCTCCAAAAAATGTAAGGAACGTCAAAAATGCTCCTGCTTGCACAGGCTAGGCTGATGAAATTTTATAAATACAGCCTTGAAGACTCAGAGATGGTATACCGAGTGAGTACTGTGTAATATTGAGAACCAAGTGTCTTCATAATCGGTGGCACAAGCATGAGTCAAAAGGTACCTAAGGTATAGCATGACGTTCATTTTGTTATATATATATATATATATATATATATATATATATATATATATATATATATATATGATTTTATATTATATATATATATATATATGTTTTGCCACAAGTTTGTGACTGGAAGGGATAATTCTGAGGAAGATATATATCCAGGGAGAGCTCAATGTAGACTACAGAGCATTATGATAATGATAATTGCGGAGAAGATTTCATTCTGATGAGCTGAACATCTTGGTGTTCATAAAATAAAAATTATGAACGAAATGGATAATTAAAGTCTCCATCTTTTTTGAAAACTGTCATAGAATAAATCTTTTCCAGGAATTTTATTCAATTAAAAAAAAAAATTTTTTTGTTAAATGAAAAAAAATAAAGTGAAGTACCTTACTCATTGTTCTTGTTTTTAGTAAAATTAAGTTTTCACTCACCTGAAATGAGAACAAAAATAAAAAAAGATTCAGTTTTAGAATTTTAAAACATAAAAACAAAAACATAAACATAAACATAAAAATTCAATCAAGAAATAAAATGCTTTTGCCTTCAGATCTATCCTGAATTTGCTAAGTGCTTTAAATGATAGTGAGCAGATATCTATTAAGTAAATAATGTTCAAATTTAAGGTCATGTTTTCCACAAATGATTTTCAACAAATAATTGATTTCTCTTCCAAACAACAGAACTACACATTCTTCCTCTTAATTCAGTAACACATACCACTCCCATAAACCATTATAGTCATTAGTACACCACATGTACTGGAGCTGTGGGTTTGTCTAAGGCAGTGGTTTCCAAACAGCAGAAGAGGGTAGTAGGTGAGGCAGAATGATTGAAAGACAAAGATTTAAAAACATTTTCAAGAAATTCATATGCAAAAAATAAATGATTTCAAAATTGAAAATATTATTATGGATTACTTGTAATTGCATGCATGAATCCAAGTATAAATAGTTATAAATAATTATTGACTGATTTCATCATTGTGATATTTTTGCATTACATCAAGTATTAAGAATATAGTAACTAGGGTCTGCAAATTGGAGGAGAGAGTTATCAATAATAATGCTTGGACTTCAAATCCGTGGTTATCTCCCTTTAACCCTCTCTCTGTTTTTGTCTATTTTTAAATGTACTTTTTATTACATAAAATTGAAAATATCATTACAGATTACTTGTAATTGCATACATGGGTCCAAGTATAGTTATAAATAATTATTGACTGATTTTATCATTGAGATACTTTTGCATTCTGTCAAGAAATATAGTAACTAAGCTCTGCAAATTGAAGGAGACAGTTATCAATGATATTCTTCTTGCTTCAAATCTGCAATTATCTCCCTTTAATCCTCACTGTTTTTTATTTTCAAATGTACTTATCAAATAAAATTTTGTCTGCAGCCCAGAGAAAAAAATTTGGGAATCACTAGTCTAAAGCAAGATAGAATGATGGAGCCCTTCAAGACATGGGAGATCCTATCCTTTGTAGCTTGAAGCAATGTTTGTGTTCTAAAAATAATCTGAAAATATAAAAGTTGATTTATAAGGCCTTTCTTTGGAAATAAAATGGTTAATGAAATATTTAAACCATTCTGTAAGCTTTAGGTTAGTCTGGCAAAAGGCAGTAAGTAGAGCAGTCAGTGGAGATTGTATTCCCCTACAAAGAGGAAAAGATTAACAAATTGGCATTGCTCAAAGGTAAAATGCAGCTGTCCATATTTTTTCAACATTCAAACTATGGATATGCACACTAACATACATCAAAACAGTGCTAAAATCTTTTATAGGCTGTGTTTCTTTATGACATGGATGGTCATGGCTCTGCATAACTTCCTAAACTTTGTAGGAGTAAGAATGCTTGCCTCCTTACTATCACTCTGTCCCTATTCTGCCATCCATTTACACAAGCATTTTAGGCAGGTTACTCACTGGCTCCCTCCATTCTTCTTGCCTTCAATATGCTATGTGAGTGTCATATTCTCCAAGCCCTCTTTACTCATTATGTAACCAACAAATTTTGTCTGATTCTAAATACAAATGTCCTTTTTGTTTTCATTTTCTTTAATACTTAATGCAATATGATACAATTACTAGTCTTAGTAAATAGCTTATGGCCATATTGCTTAAGGTGTTGGTTAACAAGCTAATTTAGCAGCTCATTGACAGCTGCAATGAATTCAATATGCATATTTAAAAATTATATATATATATATATATATATATATATACCCTTTTGCAAATTAATTGAAACAAAACGAATAATTCCGTTATTATTTACTGTTTTTTCATATTTTTCCAATGAAACCTGACCCATTACACATGTTAGTACTTCGTATATCCATTCCACGAAGTCGTTCCTTGCAGATTGACCACAGATTCTTGATTGGATTTAAATCAGGAGAGTTTCCAGGCCAGGCTAGAATACTTTGATTTGCTCACCAATGTGTTCATGCAGCATTACTCCAAGGAAGCATATGAAAATTGTAATGTCCATTGCAGACAATGGACGTAGGACAACCAATCGACAGTCAAGACAATAGTGTCTGGGTGTGATAAAAATCTGATGCAATCATGGATGACGCAATATTTTTCAAGGCCAAACAAATTTCATCATATACCCCGAAAATAGATTCATATTACTCCACACCATTGCAAATGACCTAATCCGAGGAAAAATAGAAATTATTTACACACTGTCACTCCCGTGGGTCTAAAACTAACTGTATGATGAAAGAAAGGAAACTAAAGCAGTCATTTCAATTAATTTGCACAAGGGTGTAGTCTTAGTAAATAGCTTATGGCCATGTTGCTTAAGGTAATGATTAACAAGCTAATTTAGCAGCCCATTAACAACTGCAATGAATTCAATAATCATAGACATTTCACTATTAATGGCCTTGTGCCATACTTGTGTGAATAGTTTCATGAGGAAGAATAAAAAACACTTTTTATTCACTCTTTGGTATTTCTTGACTCTTCAACTTCAATATGCATAAAATCTTTGGAAGTAGTTAAATAAAAGAAAAGAAACAAATTTGAATTTATATTGACGTTCACTCACCACTCTGGTGTTGTGACCTACCTGTTCAGAAGCACCTTCATATATCAATGTCTTATGCTAGTATGAGTTAGCAAAACTATATTCATCGTTTGCTTACTAGGCCTGTCACATGGCTTACAGAACCTGATATTCCCCAGTGGTCACCCATCTGATTACTGGCCAGACTCAATGTTGCTTAATGTTACCAGACAAAGACTGGTGTTTCAACGTGATATAGATGTAATCCTGTGGGGGTGGTCACTCACTTCATAGCAGTAGAAATAGCCTCGTGTTCACATAGGTAAAACATTAAATTGTAAAAGTCATACAGTTTATTTATTTTTGTGTACTGGTGTGTATGTGTATTTTGGGTCAGAATGCACGTGATAAAAGGAAGAGCGAGGTGTTGGGCACCTTGACTTTTGAATGGCCAGTGGCAAAGAGAATGAATTTAATATCTTTTGGCATGAAGTCCATTTTCAGGCAGGAAATGTTTCTGTTGCATTCTGGGATAATTTTTATTATTTTTTAAAAATTTTATTTATTTTAAACATTTTAACATTATTTTTTTATTTTATTTATGATATTCATTATTATTATTATTATTTTATATTTTTATTTAATAATAATAATAATAATAATAATGATGATGTTCCTACAAGCCCCAATACTGGAATTTCCAAAACAATCTGAGATCAAAATTAGTTTTTGGATACTTATCTATTCAGTAGTGTGTGCTCAATGATCTTCTCAAAGATGAAGAGACTTGAAACAACAGAAATGTTGTTCTCCAGAAAATGCTAAGGATATGCTGAACTGAACATGTAAGTTTTAGAGAAAATGGAAACAAAAAAGAAACATACTTAACATCAGGAAGAGATAGTTGAGGTTTCTGGGACACATAATGAGGAAGGAGGGTTTGGAAAATCTGATACTCACAGGACAGATAGAGGGCAAGAGAGATAGAGGAAAACAATGCATAACCTACTTACTGAGCTTGAATGGCAGAACAGGATTTAGGAAAACTAACAGAAAGACAAAGTTTATTAAGAGCTACAAGGGACTGGAAGTTGTGGAGAGCTATGATCGTCTTTATCCTGAGGAGGCATGGCACATAAAGAAGGGTTTTTTTCAAATAAATAATTCACTGCTTTGTTTAATTTGTCATGTGTATCATAAAAAAAAAATAATAACATTCCATCAATTTTGCCATATTGTGAATTTCGTGCTAGTCACATGGAAGGATTCTGTTGGCCGATATATCAGACCAGAGGGGATATTTCTCTCAGACAAACAAAAATCAAGATTTCAGGCTTTATTCATGGAAAATTAAATTCTAAATATACTGAAGCTTAACTGAAAAGAAATATTAATGTTTAGATATACCTTCATAAAGATATCTACATATAAAATTCTGTGACTTCTGTCTTTCACACCCTCTAAAATAGCTATACATTGACCGATTGAAACCAAATTTTGGAGAGAAGTACTAAAAAATAAGGCAGTACAAAGTACAGTTGGTTTTACTAGGATGTGTGGCTGAGGACAATAAATTTTCATTCATTTTGGGGGAAAAATTAAGTTTTATTATTTAACATACAAAATACTCCCACTATTTTAAAAACAATTTAATGATTTTGCTCAAAATGCAAAATTGTTTTTGCATATCTTTTAGGATTTTTATACAGTTTCCAGTTTGCACTGTATTTGTGAGAACTATAAATAAATCACAAAGCTAAATGCTTGAAAATGTTAGAATTTGGCTCAAGAAAGAAATATTTATGCATGGCTAGTTGTGTGTTGCATGCTCAAGTGTAAGAAATCCTAAGAATTTCTTCTTTGCTGTTAAAAAGGAAAAAAAAAGTTTTCTTTAAAAAATATTGTTGATCATAAAGTCTTATAAAATTACATTCAATTGAAAAAATTATTAAACCACAAAGAAGGGTTTTTGTCAAAGTATTTTTCCAAACAAATCAGCTTATTCAAATTTCATCGATTGGTTTGTGAAATTGAATGAAACATAGAATTTGTAAATCTTGACAATAAATGTTAGTGATAACTTCAACAATACTAAATACTGGGAGGGTTTCAACATGCATTAGTGTGTGGCAAAGAAATTCTAGTGTTATCAAAAGTCTTATAATAAGAGTAATTATATCTGCCTTCCCCTTCAACACAGACATGCAAGTACTCTGTAAAAATTGTTCCATATAAAATTATTAAGAGATTAGTGTTAATCTCATGCAAAGATTCATTTGTCTAATATATCAATCCAGATGTGATTTTGCTAATATGCAAACAAAGCAAAGATTAACCAGTTGGTGTCTAAATCCACTGTGTATGTAAAATTACATTTAAAAATGTCTGAAATGTTCCATTTAACAATGGTAGGGCACTGATATTGTGAGTAGGTGGATATCATTTTTACATACGGCCATGCAAATAACTATGTATGCCAGGCTGCATAGCTGTATCAGATTGCATTGATGTGTTGAGAAACGATTTCCTTTTTGACATATGTTTATGTTATATAGGAATAAAGTGTCACTGCTGAGACTTGAATTTGAACATAGATTGCCAGTGAGCAAACACAAGAGATCCCATTATTGAATTAAGTAGACCACATGACCTTAGGGGAAATGTATATATGGGAGGTAGCATGATGTCTAAAGGTTCACCATTTCTAGTCTATCCTCTGTTACTATACAGATTGCCATTTCTAGTCTAGCCTCTGTTACTATATGGACTGCTATTCTCTATACTATTTCTCTATTTGGATCACTATCCGAGTGAGTATTATTGAGTGAGTGCTATTCGAAGGCGTCTGACACCAGTATTGTTCAATGGTGTTACTATAGTTTGTATCTGTGATTACAAAGTCTCTACTACAATGTGCATTAAGAAAGTTGCAATGAATGTTCGTTGACATCACAAAAGTTTATATGGATATTTTACCTTGTTTTGGTATCAGGAAACCACCCCCAAAGTTTGTAAAAGTATTTTTGGATTGTATCTTAGATTGTATATTTAACAGCATTTACCATAAACTTTAAACTTAACTGAAACAGGAAGGATTTGTGGACATATGTTTATATAGACTTTTGTCCTTGTTTTGGGGTGAGGAACCCACCCCCAAAGTTTAGAAAAGTATTTTTGATAGATCCCATATATTTTGGCCAATAAATATATTAAAATCTTCAGACACACTGGGTTGTAGATTAATATTCTTTCGTTTTTATTATTATTTCATTTAGATTGCTCATATATATATATATATATATGTATGGGATAATAAAAAAAAAAAATCATCTTTAAATTTAAAATTCCCAGTATTGCTCATTTGTCTACTCAATATAAACAAAGATGTCATCAATCCTGACTAGGCATCTCGATTTCAGTCACTTTCTTACCGACATGGCTTCTGTCTTTTCTAAAAACATTTTCATGGCAACTGCTCTGATGAGCTTTTTTACCTGGTGCTTTGATTACATGAATTTAAGTGTGCTACTAAATTGGCATCTAGGTCCTACGCATTTACTGTTGAAATAGCTAAATACAACCACCACTCCAAAATTTTCTTTTCTCACACTTCCTGCCTGCGAAACTTCTGTTTAATTGCTTCCTGATAAATACAATCTTCAAAAATTTAAATGCAACATCAATTGCCCTCTTCTGTCTTGAATCCTGTTCATTTTTTGCACTTTCATGTGGCCAGGTAAGAGTTGTGAGTTCAATAACTGGTCACAGCAGAAGCAAACAAAAACTTGGGAAGAGTTGAGTTATGAAATGGAATTAACTGAAAACTTAGGTATTGAGAAAAGGTATGGCACGTAGAACTAGAACAAACTATGCCGATGTACTAAAAGGGTTCAATTTGAAATGACCAACATATAGCAACTGAAAGAAGGCCTGAGTGTACATTGCTATATTCACAAGGTTTCAGCCAAAGATGAGGAAAACATTCTGAACAATGTAAATAATTACAATACATCATCTCAGAAATATAGACAGATCCTGAAGAAGGCTAGAGCGTACAATGGCTGAAATGTCGTGAATATGACAATAAAGATGAGGACAACAGTCCGAACAATGTAAATGATGTAAATAGTTACAATACGTCATTCATATTATTCGGGATGTTATCCTCATCTTCAATGCCATATTCACAATGTTTCAGCCAATATATGTTCCGGCCTTCTCCAGGTAACTGGAATTTCTAACCAAACGCCAAAGATGAACTGAAGGTAAGGATTATGGCAGCATTCACCAATTTAAACAAGGAAACCATCTACAAGAGTTGCAGGAGATTCTGAAGTCATCTGGAGGCCGTGGTCGAAGCCAATGGCAATTTTATTGAATAAATTTACTCTTTAGTATTTCAAGAAATGTTCTTTATTTTTGGTAAATATATCTGTTAAAATGCGATGTCAGTGTTATTTTCATTTTTGTGTAACTTAGACTTCAATTTGTCCACCGCACTCTGTATATAATTATATATATTGGGTCAAAGATTATTTTTTTTTTATCTAACATTATTTTTTATTATAACTTATTTTCAGTGGGTACACCTGTACGAGTTGCTAGGCCAGTTTTTTTTATTTTATTAAACAGTGAAATGAATAAAAACTAGACTAAATTGAGAAGTCCTACTACTTTGTCGGGCTGGTCTCCATGGAAATCCTGGTAGAAGCATAGATTAGCTCAAAAAGTTGTTGCCCTCATGGAAAAAAAGGATGCAGGTTCAATTTCTGTTTCAGGCAAAATTTTCCTTTAATAGCACTTCTCAATTTAGACTGTTTATTAATAATTTCACTGTTTAATAAAATAAAAAGTAGGATAGCACCTCAAACATGTGTACACACTAAAAATAATGTGTGTGTATATATATATATATATATATATATATATATATATATAAAGAAATATAGTTTTAAGGTGTACTATATTTATGGGATAAAGTGCTCAATATCAGAGATAGCGCATATGTAAACATAAATATAAAAGTAAACATTGAAGTCGACACTCAGAGGCGACAGGCTGTTTCATGCTGGACGCAATCAGGACACAATCATGGCCTGATGGTTGCTTCCAGCATGAAACAGCCTGTTGCCTATGAGTGTTGACTTCAATGTTCACTTATATATATATATATATATATATATATATATATATATATATATATAGATAGATAAGCACAAAAGTTGTATGTGATAATTGACATGGCATTGCACTTCTAAGTATCACTGACAAAATTCTTGCTTGTGTTATTCTCAACAGAATAATCACATATCTCATTGATGACATCTATCCTAAATCTCAGTGTGGTTTTCGTCCCGGTCATGGAACCATGAACTCTATACCGTCTTTATTGATCTGACCAAAGCATTTGACACTAAACAGAGGTGCCCTCTGGAAAGTAGTCAAAAAAACTTGGCATACCTGAAAGTATGTTAAATGTCATCATCTTGTTTCATGAAGGAATGAAATTATCTGCTCTATCTAAGGGAGAGTTTTCAGAAACCTCTGATGTAACAAATGGCACAAAAAAGGTTTTGTGATGGCTCATATACTTTTTGCTCTCTTCTCTGGTTATGCTACACTGTGCTTTTAGTGATATTGACAGGGGTGTGAAATTTGAATTCTGCACAAGTGGTGGCGTCTTTAACCATCAATGTCTTAAATCAAAATTGCTGACTCGAACAAGCATTATTTGTTAACTTTTGTTTGCTGAAACTAGTCAAGGAATCTAAATGAAATAATAATAAAAACAAAATATTAATATATAACCCAGTGTGTCTGAAGATTTTAATTTTTTAATATTTTTATTGCTCTATATATACATTTTTTTTTTTTTTTTACACAGACCAATCTTTAGTGAAACTTTGGTAAGAAATCCAAAGCAAGCAGGATGTATACTGGGTAAGACAAGTTGTGCTTACTTAATGCAATTCTGATATGCCGCCCACTAATGACTTACAGGTGCAGATTCTACAGGTCACCAAACCTGAACAATTAAAAAGAAATATATTTTTATTATTTTTCACCAAGTCAAATTTGCTTTTTGATCAAAATCCTATTGGTGTGGGAACTTATATGCTCAATTGACTGTACATTTAGGTTTATATGAAAATACACACAATCAGTTATGATAACATTAATATTACACATTTCCTTATATGGAAATATCCGGTATTCATTGACTGAACTGTTAGCATTACTGTTGATTGAAATTTGTAAGATCTTTCTCTGAAAACAGTTTCAAGTTTAACTTATCGCACTTTCCAGTATTGATAGTGGTTGCCTTCCTAACCTTTTGTTTAAAGTTGTGTGGAATGTCAACGTCTTGATCATATCATTATATTTTCTTTGAGTTACATCTACTAATTTTGGACAGTTGTTACTAATTTATTATTAATATTTATTATTAATTTTACTGTTTAAGAAAAAAAAAATAAACAGGGATAGCAACTCAAACGTGTAGCTACTAAAAATGACATAGTAATGAGAAATAAGGTCAGATAGAAAAATTCTTATATATATATATATATATATATATATATCAAACATGGTGTAGTTTAATTTATATTACAATGAATCATTCATACAAAAAGCAAATTAGTAAAGTTAATGATATAAAATGGCGAAAATCCTTTGCTAACTAAATTATAAAGATGCATTACCCCACTAATCACTCAATGAATGTTATGATCCCTTGTTTTTTAAATTATAAACTGTATTAGATCTACACTATATTATTCAAACTATTGTCCGAATCTTTGTCGTCATATTCATTACAACGTTTTGGCTGTTGTATACTCTGGTTGGAATGTTGAACCCTTTATTTCACTCACTGGGGTAAACCGTTCTAGTTCCACGTGCCATGTTTAAGGGATGTCATTTATCAGTTATCTCCTGTTCATTCCCTTCTCCAAGTTCTCCACTGTCTTAACCGGGTATTGAACTCACACTCTTTGGGTCCTGTCACTGAATCTAACTAATGCCTTTATCCACTGTGCCATGTGTCCTTGAGGACATCTGTGTATGAATTTCTGGGTATTATAAACCTAATATCTTCAGCATCATTTTTTACCAGTGCTCATATTGCAATTTTTGCTGTTTTTGCATATTTTTCACCAGAGCTCATATTGCAATTTTTGTTATCGCTCTTCTCTGACCACCTGAAGACCAGAGCATACAACAGCCATAACATTGTAATAAATATGGCAACAAAGATGAAGACAATAGTCTGAATAATGTAAATAGTGTACATAATACCTCATCTCAGAAATATAGACAGATACTGTATTAGGTCTTCCTTTAAACAGTTTCTCAAGTTTATCCCTCTTTCCAGTAGTGACAACAGTTCCCTTCCTAACCTTTTGTTCAAAGTAGTGTGGAATGTCAACATCTTGATTATGTCATTATATTCTCTTTGAGCTACATGTTCTATTCATTTTAATTGTTGCTGTTGTTGAAACTCTTCTAGTGATGTGGTTTCTCTCATTTGGTAAAGTGCTTTGTTTGTGCTTCTTTAACACCACCCTATAAGATCCAGTGTGGAACAGTCCTCTTCAAGACCTACAGCATTCATTTGCTTGAAGCCATTTCTAATCATCGATCTGAGAGCAGTTGTATAAAGCTGACAGTTTAGATATTTCTGAACAAGTTTAACACCATGCATGGTATCCAGATGAGAGTCTTGATCTGACAAGATTATTTGTGGACATCAAATTTTATTAAAAGCAAGTGACAAGTTTAAGATTTTGTTGTATTTTTCCAATTTTTGACAGGGGTGGTGTACATCTGGATCAAACAATAAAATACTTTTGACTCAGTTATGATCAAGAACTATATTTTTTTCCCCCAAAGATCATAGACCAAAAATATTAAAATAAACACATTTCACCACAGGAGATGGAATTAAAACAAAATTTGATATATTCATTTTGTAGTGACGTCAAATTCTACAAAACGGTTCCATACACGATACCACCAACATGTTACGTTACATGTATATTTTAATTTGAAATGTAATGTTAAAAAAACAAATTCAAAAAATTAGTTAACAAAATTTTTAATTATGTTGATAACTTAGTTCTTGATAATAACACAGACAATTGAAATTATTCATACAGGAACAGAAGAAAAACAAGAACTTTGGACAGTTTATCCACATTTTGATCCAGAAATACAGAATTTAACAGGATAATCTTGTTGGCTGGCTATAAAAAGACAGAACAGTAAGATATATAATCCGGTGTTCTTATTGATATTTTTATAAAATAATGTTCAATGTAAATTTACAAAACATTAATATTATAAATTAACTGATTTAAAATGTTTTTTTTGCTACAGAGTAATAACCATGTTTCAAAAATGGAAGATAAAAGCTTCGAATTTAATTTTGCAATTAAATTAAAAGATTAGTTTCATTTCATCCTCAAGCAAATTGTGTGTGTCCACTCACTTATATACTTTAAGCAAAACACAGCATTTATAGATTTTACACTCATGCAAAAGTAAGCGAACCCTTACATTAAATATTTGGTGACTGCTTCTTTTGAGGTTACAATGTGAACCAGTTTTTTTCTATAATTTTTAAGAAGTTTCTGGCAGTTGTGTGTGCCAATCTTGGCAAAACTCCCACAATTGCTTGATATTACCTGGGTTTCTTGCATTCTTGCCTTTTTTCACTTGAATCAACTAGGATTAGATCAGGACTTCAACTAGGCCATTCCAAAACATGAAATTTATTTTTATAAACTCATTCTTTTGTCGATTTGCTTTGATGCTTCAGATCAATGTCCTTACAGAATTTAACAGAACAATCTTGTTGGCTGGCTCTCTCACTCCCTCATATTTCTCAACTAGCACAGCATGAATGACCAAAATACAACTATCAACATAAGACAATATTAAAAAAACACTCTGCTGCACCCATTTCAAAGAATGGTTCAAAACTCTTAAAACTATTTTTATACAAAACTAGCAGTATAACCTGTCTTTGACTGGGTGTTTCATGACTGGGAATTTTTGCCATTAACTTGGAGCAGTTTAAGTTTAAAGTCAGCCAACCCCAAAATAAATATTAATAACAATTTGGTGCAACTGAGGCACATCCCCAAATGGGGGGTGGGCCCAGAAAAGGTCCGTTTTTGCATTCTTAATCTTGCAAGGAAGGAACCTCTTCCATGGACTGTCATAATAATATAGGATAATTTTTATTAAAATATAATTTTTTTTTTATAATTCTAATAATCTTCTGCATTAGATTTCAACTCTCTAAATTGATTGTATACTGTATTTGCGCAAAGTATAAATATCAATTTTTTTTCTATTTTTCACCTTCAAGGTTGTAATTCTTTTTCCAGCCAATTTGGACTCAAAACAGGCACTGAAGAATTATCTATCAATCAAAATAATTTCAACGAAATCGGATAAAAAATGAAAATTCATAAAGAACATTCGATCACGCACACACACACATTTTGAGAATTATAGATATAGATAAACAGCCCACATTAAAATAAAATATTCACTACAGGAGACAGTATCTTGAAGTTCATATATTATATTAGTATAAAAGAAAATACTAATAAAATAAATAAGTAAATAAATTGCATTCTTTTGTATGGACTTGTTTCCAATAACCATTACACATGATGATGTTATGTTAAACTATTGCAAATTTCCAGCTTCCCAAAGAATACCAGGATGTAGACAAAGGAATTCTAACTGCCATACAAACACCACATCGGTTCATGATAATGACTGTGAAATTTGAAAGTACTTAAACAAAACAATAATAAAATATGAACTTAGAACCATTTATCCACAACTTTGAACACAATACTTAACTTATTTGAAATTTGGTAAAGTATAATAAAAAATGAAACAGAAAAACTTGCCAGTTCTTTTTAATCAAAGTTATTTGGTTATATACCTTCCTCTCTGCTGGTAGATGATGCCACATTGGTTGGGTTTCAATACTGGCTTGTGGCAATTGGATGTCTAGCCACAATGATGAGCTGTGATACAGTGAAAGTCTGGATGACACACACACACCCATCATATATATATATATATATATATATATATATATATATATATATATATATGTATGTATGTATGTACACACACATATATATATATATATATATATATATATGTGTGTGTGTGTGTGTATGTATGTATGTACACACACACATATGTATGTATGTATGTCATCCACAGACTGTTTCACAGCTCTTCAGTGTGGCTAGACACATGATTGCTTCAAGCTGGGATCAAAAAACTGATTTGATATCAGAGTCAATTTGTGTAATCAAAAGGTTTTTTTTTTATTTATATATAACATCAACTTTTCTAGCTCAGATAATACAGAAAATATTATAATAGTTAAGACCTCCGCATGTCATCAATGACCATGGATTTGATCCTACCCATATTCTCCTCTGGAACATCGCTGCCTGTGGATGAACAGACTGTTGCGCGAGTGGCAGTCTGTTGCACAAGTCACACCTGTGAGTCGTCTATGTGTTGTCTATGCTGCAGCGTCCTTTTCCGTCGGTTCGCTTGTCTTCTGCTGCATTGTTCAGTTTCTCCTCTCCTGATATTAGTTGTTTAGTCAAGGTGCTTCTCCACCCAGAACAGTCAGCAGCAAGGTCCTCCCAGTGGTCGTTGTGGATCTTAAAGGGCTTCATGTCCCTCTTACAGACATCTCTGTAGCACAACCGAGGGTAACCGATGTCTCTTTTGCAAGTTCCTCTTAGATGATATCTTTGGGAATTTGGCCATCCTCCTTATGACAAACATGGCCCAGCCATCAGAGCCTGTGCTGAGCAAAATGAACATGGTTTTTAGGCTTTGAACAAGACAGAACTTCAGTGGTGGACACCTTGTCCTGATGCGATATGTCCAGGATACACCTCAAATGAAAAGTGCTTAGTCTCTTCTCCTGCTTGACATATGTCATCCGTGTCTCACTCCTGTAGAGATGTATGCTTATGATGCAGGCATTGTAGGTTGCCATTTTAATAAAGATACTGGTTAAATACAACAGTTTAATTAAATTTTATACCTTTCTTTAGCAGCTAAATAATATATAATTATATTTTTTAATTATAGGTATTTAATATTTTCATTAGATTTACCTACTTTATTTTTCTTAAAATGACTCTCAGATTTATTCATTTAATTTTTTTATATCAGCACCTATTGGGAATTAAACTCAACCCAGACTTTAAATGAAACAGGATCAGTCCCAAAAGATTCTGGCAAAATCATCAGTAAGTACCTGATGACTCCTGCTATCATCTAAAAGAGCCAGATCAGGCCAAAAATGGAGTACTGCTGCCATATATGGGAAGAATCTGTTCAGTCTTTGCTTTACAGTCTCGATAGAATCCAAAAGTGTCTGCATCCTTATCATGACAAATTATTTTCCACTCTACAACCCCTTTCCTCATGGACAAAACATAAGCCTTTTGCTGCTCTATAACTATTTTGATGGAAAATGTCCAGATAAACTACATTCCTCCATTCCACCTGTTGTAACCTTTAGGGCTAAGACCGACCATGTAATACACACTGTAGTGAACCACCCTCACCCACTTCACATTCTGTTGGCGAGACTTAAGTCCCACTTTATCAGCTTCTTCCAGTGAACCACTGCTTTGTGGCACCAACTCCCATGTAGATGATTCCCGAAAATCTACAATGATAACTTGTTCAAGCCTAACCATTATCTTCCATGCATATCCCCATGAACTGTGCCTTTTACTTTGTAACTACCTCGAGTGGCTCTTGGGTCTTGTACAGGGTGAACATTATTGTAAAAAAAGAAGAAAAAAAAAAAAAAATCAAGTCACCATAGTTACATTTTCTTTTAACATATTTCTAATGTACAAATCTCATTGATTTGTTAATGTAGAGAACCTTGCAAGAGAAGGTGGGAAAGTAACTGAAGCTGTGATGCCAGGTCAGGGCTGATAATATTGCAGATTCTTTGGACTGTGTCAAAAATCTCTAGATATCTTGTTGGTTCTAATCCCAATAGAGAATGATTGCAAAACACTTTCCCCTTCCCCAATTTATAGGCAGAAATGCACAAAGGCATGCTGGGATTTCTTCCTAACCATTAAAACAGAATAGTTATCAGTTTCGTATGACTAAGACCTGGTCAGTCTTGTTTTGAAGTAAGAAGGCAGCATTCATTTATCCAAATTCACTTTTGTGTGTCAATGACAATTTTTAGTTCATGAAATTTTTGCCATATTACTGTTAATTTGCCTTGCATATATTGTTTGCTTTCTTTATATTATTTTTTACCTGTTCTTTTTTTTCTTGCTATTGCTTATTTCTTTTAATTGTTCAGGTTTGGTGACTTGTACAATCTGCATCTGTAAGTTATTAGTGGGCGGCATATCAGAATTGCATTAAGTAAGCACAACAACTTGTCCGACCCAGTATACATCCTGCTTACTTTGGATTTCTTGCCAAAGTGTTATTGAAGATTAGTATGTGTAAAATATATATATATATATATATATATATAAGCAACTGTCAGTGCTAATGCATCAATCTTCATTAATGAATAGAGCACTCTGGCTGTCTGGAATTTCTTTACATTTGTAAAAACAATATGCTAGAATTCGTCTTTCTACTGAAGCACTGATAGCAAATATATATAACAATCAAGAAGAAAACCTTAAAGATTAATTTTGGTTATAATTTATTTTGTGAATATCTATATCTTCATCTCTTCAGACTGAAATCTCTTAGCAAATGAAGACAATACCACAAGCTGATATATCAGATTGGCAGCAGGAAGGGAAAGCAAGGCAGAAGAGAAGAGAGAAGGAGGGGAAGAAGAAAAGTGACAAAAAGTGAGATAGTATGAGGGTATGAAAAGGAAAGGGAAGAAGGAAGTAATGAATGGATAGTAGTAAGCCTAAAAATACTAACCTCACAAAGAATTAAATATATATGCATATATTATTAACAAATAGGAAA
>OZ010586.1:95076692-95251692 GCA_963932145.1 Acanthosepion lycidas | reverse complement strand
ATCAATTGAGAAAAATTGTTAAAGGTGTGTGTTTATAAATTGTAATTCAGACTTTGCTAACCAGACGCTTCACTGTAGCTCATATATTTTAATCATTTCATCTCAGGCAAGGTGAGAGTGCCACAAGAATACAAGGGGTTACAGAGATTGGGAGCAAGAGTAAAGACGTGTTCGAGGAAAGGATAAAGAGAAGGAAGAGAAGAATTATATCAAGGTATCAGAAGATTTCGATTGACATTACATTTGACTATTTGAAGACTATAACTGTCAGGGAAGGGAGTTCCACAGACGGGAAGTGTGAGACATGAAGTTATTGGAGTAAAAGAGATGGCTACATTTAACCGTTTAAACCATTCTTGTCTAGACTGTCTGCAAATGTTTCTTATTTCTTTGTGTAGTGTCCAATATTCTCTTCCCTGTTTTGGCTTTTTTGTCTCATTTCCATCATGTCAAGAATTCCATCTTTCATCAATTCATTTTTTTCTTCATCTATTTTCCCTTGGGATGATGTTGATTGCTGATATTATCAGGATTGCCACGAGAATACAAGGGGTTACAGAGATTTTGGGCAAGAGTAAAGAAACGTGATTGAGGAAAGGATAAATAGAAGGACGGGGAATTATATCAAGGTATCAGAAGATTTTGATTGACATTACATTTAAATATTTGAAGATTATAGCTATCAGGGAAGCAAGTAAGAGGAAGGGAGTTCCACAGACTGGAAGTGGGAGACATAAAGCTATTGGAGTAGAAGAGATGGCTACATTTAACCCTTTCAACAGTGAAAGGATGGGACTATATATATGTGTGTGTATGTATGAATAAAAAAAAAAAAAAAAAAAAAAAAAAAAAAAAAAAAAAAGACTAAAAATAATGGAAGCTTTAATAATAAAAAAGAAAAAGCCAACTCTTAGCAATATTAACTACGAACAAAGCCACAATGTGCTAACCGTATTCGGAAATTAAAAACATCCCTACCACACACTAATAAATACACACAACTCGCACTCAAGCTGAAAAATCGAATCATCCTTGATAATGGTTAAAGGTGTAGCTGAAAGTGCTTGGAACTATAAAACATTTGGACAGTTTTTACACACAGTTTTTACACATTCTTTGTCCAGAAAAGAAAGCTCTTGTCAGAACACAAGAAAAATTAAATAAAAAGCTTAACCGTAGTACCTTGTCTGTCATTTTTAATGAAACATGCATATATATATATATATATATATATATATATATATATATATATATATAATTTTTATCACTTCAAGCCTTATTTTTAGTGAATACCTGTATTTGAGTAGAGGCTCAATTTTTTTAAAATAAGTATTTATTTTGTCTACTGGCCAGAAAAAAAAAATGTGCTCCTTTTCAGGAGAAACCAGTGTCTAATATGGTGTACTTTGCTTGACTGTGAAGCTCTCCATGGCTGAGCAGTCAAAGTTCTGCATGCCTTAATGCACATTCACTTGCATAGTTGCATCAAATGGTGGGTGGAATTCTTCCTGAAAGAAAAGGGTGGGAGTGCTGGAGAGCACATTTTTCTTTAAAAAGTTTTTTCGAGTATGCAAAGTGGTAGATGAAATAAACACTTTTTTTTATTAAAACAGTACATCAAGACAAACATGGATATCCACTAAAGATAACATTTGAAGTAATAAAAATATGCCAGATTAATAAATAAAATTCATTAATTCTTTAGAAATTGCATATCTATTGCATATTTGGGAAGCAATCCCTCGTTTATGCAAGTTTCATTAAAAACAAATGACGAGATTCTGTATTTAAGTTTTTATGTAATTTTTCATGTGTTCTTGTAATTATTTTTTATTTCAGGACATAATTTATACAAAAATATTCTTTTAGCCATTATAAAGGACAAATTTTATTTTACTGAATATATGAATTGTTTTATTAAGGTCTAATTTAAATTATACATACATAAAACCAACCATATGTTCAGTCAAAAGTAAAATAAAATTCATACTTATAATTATTTAAAGCAGAGCCAAAAATGCTTGGATATATAGGGTGACCCCCCACAAAAAAAAACGGTAACTTTTTAACAATCCAATAAAACTAAGTGTGATGGAAGAAAAATATTTTATTCATAGTAATTGAAACCTTAAAACATGCCATTTAAGAAACAATGATGGAATTTTTTAAAAATTACATCCTGTAGATGGCGTCCTCCTGTACGAATGCATTCTTGAAATCTGCTATTGAGATTCCTCATTGACTGCTGCAACATCTCAGCTGGGATACTTTGAATTTCATCTTGAATTCTAAATGGCGAAATGTTTACTTGCTCAAGGTCACTGTCTCGCAGTGTTGCCACTTGCTCATGTCTGGCAATACGCACTTCAAAAATTCCCGTTTTGGGGGTCACCCTGTATAGAACATTCAAACAATTTTTATGTAATTGATGTCCTGAAAAGAAAAAAAAAATTATGACACATAAAAAAAATTATATAAAAAAAACTTAACCACAGTACCTTGTCAGTCGTTTTTAATGAAACTTGCATCTATCGATATATATATATCTAAGTATATTCGAGCAGTGCTCTTTCTTTCAAACAGGGTTTCATTGAATATGACAGACAAGAAAAATTTGATGAATTGTCTGTAGTGTATTATCCCAAGTGATTTTGCCCACTACTTTAGCCATTTTTAAGGGGTTTGTTAATTTCTTATCACAGTCGTTTTTTTAAGATGTGTGTTGCCTCTTGAATGGTAATAGCATTTATTCCAAGCTCTGCAGGAGGAACAGGGCTGGGATTAGAGTTACTTTTTCTATTTTCTTTTTTTTTTAATCATATTACATCAAGCAAGGTGGAAATACCACTAGTATACAGGGGGGGTACAGGGAGTGAAAGGGAAAGAGAAAACCGAGTCTAGGGATGATTGAGGAAAGGACAAAAAAAAAATTAACAAAATTCCAGAAGACACTAGATGACAATTGACGTTGCATTTAAATTTCTGATGATTGTAGTAATCAGGGAAACAAGGAAAGAGAAGGGAATTCCACAGGTGGGAAGTTCGAGAAAAACTGTTGGAGTAGAATTAGCAGTTGCATATAGCTATTTCAGCAGTAAGCAGGTGGGACCTTGATGCCAATCTAGTAGCTTGCTTAAATTCATGTAGTCAGGGCACCAGGGAGAAAAATCTCGTTAGAGCAGTTGCCATGAAAATATTTGTAGAAAAGACAGAGGGAAGCCATCCCACATTGGTGGGAAGTGACCGAAGTAAAGATGTCAGGTCAGAATCAATTACATTACGGATCCTATAATAATTTTATTTTTTATAAACAGTCTTTAGTTACATTATTTGCACTAATCGAACAGTTATCCTCATCTTCATTGGCATATTCATAATATTTCAGATGTTGTTTCAGGTGATTGGAATTTAGAACCAAACTCTTCATCAGGTCCACCGGGGTAGTTTGTTCTACTTCCACGTGCCATGCCTCTTCCGGATGTCTCGGTTATTTCTCTTTCGCTCAACTCCTCAAGTTTTGTTTCACCACTGCTGTGGGCTGGTATTGAACTCACAATTCTTTGGTTAGATCCAGTGACTAGACCCAAAGTCTTTATCCTCTGAGCCATGTGTCCTTGAGGAAATAATGCAAGTAATCATAATACCTTACCTTAGAGATATAGATAGATATTAATCTTTAATGTAGTAAATAAATTGTCTAGTTTTTTTTTTTTTTTTTTTTTTTTTAATTCAAGCCTTTTAGGAAAATGTATTTTCACACCAGACATGTTGTAAAGATAAATTGTTGCAATTGTGTGAAAATCTATTTTAAAATTAACAGTTAAAGAACTGCCAAAATTATTTGTGAATTGTTGTTGATTCATTTTTTTTTTTTACAGGTCAGTGAGAGATGAGCTCTCAAGCCCTTGTGAAAACGTAGATGGAGCCAGTGTGAACTGCCATTGTTCAATATGAAGGACTGCTATTAGTGGATAAATTCAGAAAGCAATTAATCATTGAGGATGAAGCATTAGTGCCCATGCGTCAAGGACGGAGGATTAGTCCAGCCAAAAGAGGTCATGAATCAACACAGGGAAAGAAAGAAAGAGCTGACAGCTATTGGCAGATTCAACCCCCAAGACAAAAAATTCATTTCTGCATCTTCCTAAAAAGAATTTAAATGAAACAAACATTCAAGGTTAACTTTCCAGTAAAGTATTACCTAAAGCCCTAGAGATAACAACCTGTGGAAAACATGAAGCCCCTTTTTACCGAGACATTCCTATTCAGTATTTAGTTTGGTGGGTGCATTTTACATTTTCTCCCTTGTGTAATTTTTTTTTTTTTTTTTTTTTTTTTTTTAACTTCTTCAGAGTTTTTCCCTTTCATTTTTCAAGGTTGTTATCTTTTTTGCCATTGAATTTTTCTCATCTTAAAAAACTGTAACCATTTGTTTTTTATGGTAATCCTTTTTTGAACCATCTGAATTTTGTTATCTTGCCATAATAGTTGCTTAAACAAATTTAGTACAAATTTTGTATCATGTTTTTTGCCCTTACTTGTGTATTAAATGTTTAAAATCTTACACAGTAGTTGAGTCTTATTTTGTTAATTGTGTCTATTTTGACCTCAAGGAGAAGAGAAGTATGTGTTCTCTTTTCCTCTTTCTATTCATATGAACTAGGTTTTGTTTAGCACAAAAATTTAGATTTGGTGGAGAGTTAAAAATTAAAATTTTACACAAAAGGACGAATGTGGCCATCATGTAATTTTTAAAAAACATTTTTATAATCCTTCTTTGTATTTTATCAAGAAACCCCGAGATGAATAGCAAGAGCACCAGACCAGATATAGCAACAGTATTTAATGCACATACAAATGATAGATTTGTAAATATGAAAGATGTTTTCTGACACAAAAAAAAAAAAAAAAAAAAAAAAAAATTACTTAGATAAACATAAAAAAAAACTAAGCATTAAAATTAGTATGCAAAACATAAAACTAAGTGTAAAAATTAGTATCTAAAAGGAGATACTAATTTTTACACTCCTTTACCCCCACCAAACAAAAATTTAAGAATGCTAGAAAAACTCAAAATTTCAAATTTTCTGTGCCTGTCATATTTAACAAAATTATATATATATATATAAATTATTTACTTAAAAATATGATTCCAACACACTACATAAGAGTTCTTATGTAGTGTTGGAATCATATTTTTAAATAAATAATTATATTTATGCTCTTCTTTTGTATCGAGCACTATTTTTTAAAATAATAACAAAAATACTAAAGAACTTTGGATTATTTACCTAACCAGTTATTTCCTATTTTCTCTCTCTCTATATATATATATAATAGTGTATTTTGGCCCCAATGCCTCTTTTATATAGATTTCATTGAAGACTACTGACAAGGATCTGTGATTATGCTTTTTATTATATTCTTCTTGTATTCATACAGATGATTTCTTTTTGAGACAAATTACATATGTTTTCTTCTATATGTAAAAGTTCTCTTTTTTTCTTTCCTGGGCTTAACTGATGTAAAAAAAAAAAAAAAAAAAAGTCTAAAAGTTTGTTGATTGCGAGCGTTTTCTGGTAAATTATCAGCCATTTGGTAAAAATATTTTTTGCTTAATATTGTTTCTTTGGCGGATTCCGAATCATGTAATTTAATATTTGTGGTTTTTGCGCATACAGGAAAAACGCAATAAAAACTAAGCAAAAAAACTTTGTCAACCTTGAGAACGATATATATATATATATATATATTTGAATAAATATAGTCTTAAGATGTGCTATATTTATGGGATAAAGTGCTCAATATCAGAGATAGAATATGTGTAAATATAAAAGTGAACATATAAGTCAACACTTAGAGGCGACAGTCTGTTTCATGCTAGATGCAATCTGGCCTAACGATTGACGATTGCATCTAGCATGTAACAGATTGTCGCCTCTAAGTGTTGACTTCTATGTTCACTTTTCTATTTACACACACACACTTAAACCACGATCCCATATATTGTGGGGTGGGGTGCAGATGTTTGGGTAAAGATTACAAAAAATATAATTTTTTAAGTGTGTGTTCAATGTCTGGCTTTCAAACATATCCTCATTGAATCTGAAGTTGACCTGCAGTCATTTAAAGAAGGCAGACCTTGCATATTTCAAATTTACGACATGATTGAGTGAACACATTCATTTGTTGCCTTTTTTCTTTTAAATTTTCCGACTCAATGTGTTTTAATTATTTTGATCTGGGCGAGTAAAACTTAATCATTTTTTTTTTTTTTTTTTTTTTTTTTCAGAACTGTGTGCTGTCCAATCAACTGGGATTGTGAGAAAAAATACAAAACAAGGAAGTTTGAAATATTTTTGCCAATATGACATTTCACAAAAATATTCTACTCTCAATTAACAGTGACTGTTATTCCCTGAAGTTTAACTTTCATAATAAAGCTAAGCAAAGTATTAAGAAACAGAAAATTTCATTAGAAAGAAAGAAAAGAGTACTGAACTGTTATGTAATATCAATCCTCCTGAATATTTGAGAAATATTTTTGTTCAGTAAGATTTCTTGAATAATCAGGCAGGTAGACAAAAATAAATATCTTATGTGCCATGTCCCTTCAGGACCAAGTTGACTATGGCTCTCCACATCTTCCTGTCCCTTATAGCTCTTAAATACTCAAATACTTGTATCTATACATATTAGATCATATTTGAGTAGATGGGGAGTTTATTTATTAAACAGTATATTTATTTATTTTCATCTACCACTCTAACTACAGGGTGTCCATAAAGTTCATGTGCACTTTTAAAAATTTATAACTTTATTTGTATTTGCGATAGAAATAATCTGTAAAAAATGTTATAAAGTTTAATGTCCCTAGTTTTAAGTGTAACTAAAATAACTAATGAGATTTCAGGCATTACTGTAAATCAGTTAGCAAATATTTTCTGTGAACTGCAAAATCGTATTACCCTTTGTATTGCTAATGATGAGAACATGTGGAAACTTATAAATTTCAATAAAACCTTAAAAAATATAGATTTACTTCTTTCTAATCCTTTTTACAAATTATTTTTATCGCAAATACAAATAAAATTATGTTTTTAAAGTGCACACGAACTTTATGTACACCGGGTATATGAGTATCCACTAAAAATAATGTTTAAAGTGATAAAATCTGTTGGCTTAATAAATAAAAATCTATCAATTCTTTAGAAACTGCTTTGTTTACGTTAGGATATGAAACAGAGCAGATATGAATGTTTTGAGAATCTGAGAAAGATTTGCGTTTATAAGGCACTATTCAGCTTTGTTTGATCATTGAAGAACTTTGTGGCCAAGACCATCTAAAGCATGACAGACCTAACGATGGTTTCCTCCTCCCAGGGGGACACACACATTATTTTTAATATATATATATATATATATATATATATATAGAGAGAGAGTAGATAGGTTCACCAATCATCCAATTCAGACTACTCCCCTGACTTTTGGACAGGAGTAGAGGTTTATCCCTAGTTTCCTGTTTAGGATTGGGTTTCTGGTTTCTTGTAAAGTCTACTTCAGCTCTATATTCGTAATGCTTGTCCTTTCCTATGTTAATATAACTCCACACTCTAATCTCATACCTTGAATGGCTCTTGGGCATTGTATTGGGTGAACATTAGTAAAAATTTATATATATATATATATATATATATATCTCAGAATGATAGAAATATATTTTTAAGGTATGCAATATTTTGGGTTAAAAGTGCTCAATATCAGAGATAGTGTGTACTTAAGTGCAAAAGTGGACATTGATATCAACACTAAATGGCGACAGTCTGTTTAATGCTTAGACACAATCTTTGTGTGTGTGGAAAATTAATGACATTATGAAAAAAAAAACTGACACATTTTGTTCTTTAGGACAAAGTGAGTTTTCCATTGATATAACTACACATGTGCATGAAAGGGAGGGATTGCTGAAATTTTAATCTTAGATATATTTTTGTAGGTAGAAACCAAATAAAAGCTTGTCTAGACTTTGCTTTTGTCCATGCTTCCATTGCATTTTGTCATTAAATAAAATTAAATTACATTTAACAGAAATCTGCCAAGCAAAGGTAAAATCTCGAAAGAACCTGAACTTAAATTTACTGTGGATGACCTAGCAATTAAAGCACTTTCTATATGTCTTAGTAAATTGCTCTTTTAATTAAAGTAGGATTTAAAAAAAAAAAAAAAAAAAAAAAAAAAATCAAAGTCATGATCAGAGTCATTATGAGAAGTACTTCATCTTTCTGTATTGGACTTTTCTGATTATGTAGGAGATATAGAATTTTCTAATTGAAAAATCACAAATAAAACAATTTATTTACTTTTACCTTGTGGTCAGTAATTTTGCGATTGCCTCATACTTAAAAATATTAGAAACTCAGATAATTCTATTTTATTTTTGAACTCCTAAGTAAACTAAGTAAACTTGTATAAGAGAACAGAAATGTAATTATTTCAAGTTTGACAAATGGTTTTAGTGAATACAATTTTAGCACAAATGACACTCTTGTTGCTTAAATGTCTCATCCCTGGCATGCCATGATAATTCAGTGAGAAACAAATAACTTTTCACTATTTTGCTTAATCAATTGATCGATTGGCTGGTTGATTTTGTTTAGCAGCATATAAACACATCTATGGTCTATTTAATGCTGAAATCTAAATATTTGGAACAGTTTTATGGTTTGAACTAAATATATTTTGAATGTAATCGTATGCCTTCAACTACAGATAAAGTCTATTGGTCATTTTTTTTTTTTTTTTTATGTAAATATGTATTTCTAGTATTTTGCTATAAAAATCTATTTTTATACTTTTATAGTGTTTTACTTTGAGGGGCTCACTATTTGCCCATAGCTGGAACTCTAACAGGTGCTACCACCCCGGGTCAGGGTGGATTGAGAGACAATAGCAATTAAGAGGAGGTTTCTACTCAAAACCTCCAATCTCCTGATAAGAGGCTTTGCTGCCAGATGTAGTTTATTGTCATGCCCAGTACTATGAATGGGGTTGTTTATGGATGTAAGAATTTTAGATTATGAGGATATGTAGGATAGATCAAATTTTGCCATGGACTTGAACTGGTTAAGATTCGAGTGGTCAGGGAAGAATCCTTTCGGGAGTCTGTTCCACAAAGCAGTGTCTCTTGGGAAGAAGTTGTCCAAATGGAACTTCCTTTTTCTTGCACGTATAATACGATGGGATTCAACCCTGTGTATATGATGTGGTGGGTTCTACTTGTAAACAGCCTTACTTCAGAATGGCTTTCTCCTAAACTGGCTGCTACCAAAAGCTACAGCTCTCAGTCTTTCTTACTATTTAATCTGTTCCTGATGGGAGATTAATGCCTTTCACTATGTAGCTTATCGTCATACCCAGGACTATGCTTAATCAGGTTGTAACTATAAAAAAATGTTACAATAAATATAGGCACACAAAGGCACACAGTATTTATGTATGTAGATAATAACAGAGATCATTTAAAAATCTGGAAAATAAAAGAAAATTTGATTGATTTTTATATAGCTCGTCAACCTGCTACATGTTATTTCAAGCTAGAATGTACTTTAGATTGTAAGAATCTGTTGTAGATAATAATGATTTACTGATACAAATCCTACTAATTAACCCAAAGCTGGGGGTGAAGAGACAGATTAATACCTTTCCCAAACATATTTGTGTATAAGCGAATATAACAAGGGTGTATGGGGTGTATTGTTAATGGTAGCACCTTTGCAGTGAAGCAGTCAACTCGAGTGAATTGGGGTGTGAAACTGTACTGTTCAATGGCCTACATCGAATTATCACTGATGGCTCCAAGAAGCCACATGGGCAATGTGACAGCCACAACCTAATCTATGGCATCAACCTGCTGGTTAAACTGTGTGAGGGTAGTTGGAAGTGTTTCCTGACCAGTGAAGGGGAATGTGTTTTCTCCACCCATCTGTGCCAAGTTTGATCAGCCAAATGTGTGTAGGAGCTGCACTTCAGATGTCAATGACTTTACTATTTGGCTCAATATCTCTGGTGCACAATGAATCAGCATGTCATTGCACTATTTTGCCTTGAATGTCACCATGAACCACAATTATGGGATTGGTGGCTACAGTGGTGCAAAATGTACTAATTAATAAATGTACTAATAAATGATGAAGGTAAACCCAATTAGAATTGGAATTGATCTCTCCAATACCAAACCATTATTCATTACACCACTTGCACATCCAATGTTACAGCACCTGTTATTCCTGAGCAGTCACCCATCTAGGTGCTGACATGGTTTGACATTGCTTAACTTTGGTGATCGGACGAGAACTGGTGTTTCAGTGGGATCTGCCTGTAAGCCTGAATTTATTTTGAAAACAAAAAATATTTGTTATTTTTTTTTTAGAAATAAACAGACTCTTATGCTTTGTCAATGCACTTAATAAAATGCTTCTCCAGACATAGCAATCCAAATTTGCAGTATTGCATCGTTTAGGTAATTGAGAAACACTAAAAAGAATCTGATGATTTGGGATCAAATACAGATGAAATACGGAATGGAATGATAGGATAAGGAACAAATAGGAAACATTTATAAAATCTAACGTTTCTCTTTTATTAAGGCTTCATTAGAGAATGAAATAAGGAGAATAAAAGGAAAATTCTGCTATTTTTAATTTTTGTGTTTGTTTTTCACTGGTTAAATAGACTTCACATGTATTGGTCTTGTCAAGCACTATCTTTAAGTTTTGATATAAGAAATAAATTGAGCAGTTTGGTTATGGCAATAAAGAATTCAAAACGTAATGTTCAACTCTTCCTCTCCCACATTCTTTTGCATGACATGATTTCAATGGAGAAACTATTGGCAAAGATAGGTAGTGGGTCAACATATTAACATCAATTCTCATCTCTACAAAAACCTGTGAATGTACCCACCATCAATGATATGAGAGAGTAACCCCCCCCCCAAAAAAAAACCCCCAGAAATCTGAAGAAAATTGTCTGCCATTGATCGGGGTCTGTTGCTGAGGAATTGCCAGTAAATAATGAGAATTTAGAGAAGACACACAACACTACAGAAACAAATCTTGGGAAGAAAGAGTTGATATTTTTTACCGAAATTAAAAATAAATCTGTCCTATGTGGTTCTTGATTCCAATTCATAATGGGAAATTCTACAAAAAAAAAAAAAAAAAAAAAAAAAAACATCTCCCCACCCCCTGCAAATTCATAACCAAAACACAAAGATCCTGTGAGTATCAAATTTTCCACTTGTAATTAACATCTGGAAAAGAGAATTGAAATTCCAAGGGCACATAATGAGAAAAGAGGGCTTGGAAAATCTGATGCTCACAGGAGAGATTGAAAGTGAGAGGGAAACTACACACAACCTAAGTAGTGATCTTGAGTAAATTGGTTATGGAATAAGGTTTAAGAGAAATAACAAAAAAGACAGAAAACCTAACCAGTGAGATTAAAGTAAATGAATCATAGAACAAGGTTTAGGAGAGAAAAAAAAAAGACAAAATTTACTAAGAGATACAAATAACAGGAAATTATGGTGAGCCATAATCACCAATGCCCTGAAGAAGCATGCTGCATACATGACGTGATCGGTACATTGTTGCCATTGTTTCCTGAATAAGATCCTCACCACCCATAGAGTACAACATGACTAAAGACTGTGTATGCTATCCCGTGCAGCTCCGGAAAGAAATATAAAGGGGGAGACAGGTCACCCCCTTAAGGTAAGGCTTCAAGAACACCAAAAACTGTAACACAAGGGGAAGTGGAAAAAATCAGACATGGCTGACCACATATGGAGAGAGAAGGTAGATCACTGCCCTCTGTAGGATCAAAGTTCAGATCACAGACAAAGAACATCATTGGAAAATTCGTAAACTTAAGGAATCAGCACATATCCTAGGCCACAAAAATCTGAGCCGACCAAGCATAGAAATGAATACAATATGGGAACCAGTAATAAGGAGTACCAGAGAAAAGCGATAATAACAATAAAAATTGCAATATGAGCTCTGGTAAAAAAAACATGCAATGATAACAGCAAAAATTGCAATATGAGCACTGGTAAAAATGTTTGAAGACATTAGATTTATAATACCTAGAAATTCTTATACAGATGTCCTCAAGGACACATGGTACAGTGGATAAAGGCATTAGTTAGATCCAGTGACAGGACCCAAAGAATGTGAGTTCTCCAATGGAGAACTTTGGGGAATTAACAGGAGATAACTGGCATCCATTAAAAACATGGCACGTGGAACTAGAACAGTCTACCCCAGTGAGTAAAATAAAGGTTCAGTTCGACATTCCAACCACATGAAGAAGGCCGGAGCATACAACGGCCAAAACGTTTTGATAAACATGGTGACAAAGATGAGGACAATAGTACGAATAATGTAAATAGTGTACATAATACCTCATCTCAGAAATATAGACAGATAGTAATGGTGATGTTATGCCGACATTCATCTTCTCACAGGGCCTCAGACTAAACACCTAGGCCTACATCAAGTGCCTTGAGGTAGAAGTACTGCCCTGGGTCAAAAGGACTCTGCACCATGCCATGGGTGTCAGACAATTTCTGCAACCACATCCCCACTTACATCTGGCCACCTAACTCCCCAGATTGCAACCTCTTTGATTATTATGTGTTGGGCACAGTTGAGTGAGAGACAAACAAAAGTCCTTGCAACAGCAAAAATGAACTGACAGCAAGGATTATGGAAGCATTCATCAACTTAAATAAGGAGACCATCCAGAAGAGATGCAGGGGATTCTGAAGCCGCCTGGAGGCTGTGGTTGAAGCCAATCGTGATTTTATTGAATAAATTTCCTCTTTAGTTTTTCAAGATATTTTTGTGAAATTTTGGTAAATATATCTGTTAAAATGAGATGTCAATGTTATTTTAATTTTTATGTAATTCAGACAACAATTTATCTATCGCACCCTGTAGAAGAAGAAATTTTTTTTTTTGAGATGGTGGATATCAGGTTAAAATTAAAATCTATAATTAGTATCAGATTTTGGTAATCTTGAACTTTGTGCCTGCAAAAAACAGAATGTCAAAAGGACAGTTTATTCTTTGAGTCTGCTATTACCATAACCCCCTTCACTTTTTGGCAGTGTTATTCATTTTAAAAAACAATGATTAGAATTGTAATAACACCTAACCATATGATGAAAGGGAATTTATAGATTTTTTGTTTGAGGATTTACAACAAAAATATTAAACAATATTTATTAGATTTTTTTTTTTTTTTAATTTAATTTTTTTTTAATAATTTTATGTTAACAACATTCTAAAAATTAGTAAAATTGCATTAAAAATAATGCAATGCAATATTTATCATTTACCAATTTATAGAGAAATAAATATAAAAACAATTTTTTTTATTCATAAATTTACGAATATTTACAAAATTATTAAAATATGTGAACCAACTATAAAAATATCCTTATTTACAATTTGATGAGGGTTGAATCAATTGGTTTTGCCAACTGTTCCAATAAACAATCTAATGAATAAATAGTGTTTATTATTTTTGTTGTCAATTCTCAAGAACAAAGAAAATGTATAAATTCATTTTCATCTGTTTAGGTTTTATTACAATTCTAATCGTTGCTTTTTAAAACAAACATTGCTGAAGAGTGAAGGTAGTTAAATTAATAGAGTCATAGGAAAAACTAACCTTGACACTCAGTTTTTTTTTGTGAGCACAAAAGGTCCAAGATTGCCCAGATTTTGTTTTAAACCTAAAATCAATAATAGATTTTATGGTAGACATTAAGGTGTTAATAGTCTATATTATTCATTCTTTGATTACTGTATATACTTGTGTATAAGCCATCTTGTACAGTGTGACTTGTGAATTTTTTTGGCATGAATTTTAATGCCTCCAGAAAAAGAATTTACCTGTGTCTAGTGCAACCAGTCACTGATAATTCATGATTTTTAACCTCTTCCAAAAAATTATCTGTGTATAGTGTGACCTCCCTATATTTTGTGTAAAACATTGATCCTACAATATCACAGTATATTTGATTATATACAGTAGATTTTGTCTTCGTTCTCATTTTCATATTCTTTTCTAAAAAGAAAAAGTAGGCACAGTGGAGTAATGGATATCAGCTCGGATTGAGGAATCGGAGAGCTGAGTTCAAATTCCAGTCAAATCCATTACATTCACTTACAGGCTAATACCCTTGGGAAAGGTATGAACCCTTTTCTTCTCCCTCCAGATATGGGTAAATAGCAGGACAGATTAGGTTCTATAGCCTTGGATGGCAACTGGTCTACTGCAGAAAGAAATGGCAACCTACAGTAGGAGGAAAAAAATCTGCCTCGTCAGTCATGTATCGAAAGATATATGGTTGCCTAAGCATGTATCATGCATGGCACATAATTGACTGAATAAAAAACAAGAGAGGCAGACATTCCACACGATAAATGGATAGGAAAAGGTGATATTAAAAAAAGAAAAACATATTTCGAAAATTTAATAAAAAAAAAAGGAGGCACAATGGAGAGAAATGGATAGCGACTCAGATTGAGGAATCGGAGAGCAGAGTTCAAATTCCAGTTGAATCAATTACATGCTAATACCCTTGGGAAAGGTATGAATCTCTTTCTTCTCCCCCCCACCTATGGTCAAATAGGAGGACAGACCGGGTTCTATAGCATTGAATGGCAACAAGTCTACCGCAGAAAGAAATGGCAACCTGCAGCAGGGGGGAAAAAATTTGCCTTGTCAGTCACGTATCAAAAGATACATGATCATCTAAGCGGGTATAACACATGGCACATAACTGACTGACTGCATACTGTTTGGGGTTCTTGATGAGGTTTAGTGTGAGCAAAGAAATGTCATTGACAATCAAAACAAAGACGAAACCTGAGAGAATTCATTGTTCTATTTTTGTTAACAGGTAACCGACTGAGATAACATTTAAGAATAACTGAAGTAAAGTGAAAAGAACAAAAAAAAAGAAAAAAAAAAAAAAATCTTTCTTGTTTAGCATTTGTATCATTCTTGCCATCTCATAATGAGGTGATTATTGTGAATTTATAGGGAGTGTCCCATACCTGTGGTTGTGCACTCAGGCTAAGTTAAGCTTTGTAAATAACTTATTTAACTGCGAGTAATTTAGTAATTGTGAATTCAATCCATGGGTTGGGTAGTGTGTACTAGAACTCAGTGGAAATAGTCAAGCAATAACTGAGCAGTACTAGAAATTAGAACTAGACAAGATATTCCAAGATATGAATAGTGGAATGAGAACAGTTTAACTCTATAAATTAAATAAAGGGTTCCGTTCAGAATTCCCTGTAGGTTATTCAGACATTACACACCTGATGATGGCTGGAGGACACAATGGCTGAAACGTTGTGATAGCATCTGTCTATATTTCTGAGATGAGATATTATGTACACTATTTACATTATTCGGACTATTGTTCTCATCATTGCCACCATATTTATTAAAACGTTTCTGCTGTTGTACGCTCCAGCCTTCTTCAGGTGGTTGGAATGTCAAGCTGAACCCTTTATTTCGCTCACTGGGGTAGACTGTTCTAATTCCACATGCCATGTTTAATGGATGTCAGTTATCTCCTGTTAATTCCCCTCTCAAAGTTTTCCACTGCCTTTACCCACTGTGCCATGTGTATTTGAGGGTGCATGGCATTAGTTAGATTCAGTGACAGGACCCTTAAGAGTGCGAGTTCAATACCTGGTTAAGGCAGTGGAGAACTTGGAGAGGGAATTAAGCAGGAGATAACTGACATTTATTAGACATGGCACATGGAACTAGAACAGTCTACCCCAGTGAGCGAAATAAAGGGTTCAGATCAACATTCCAACCACCTGAAGAAGGCCAGGGTGTACAACGGCTGAAACGTAATAAATTTAGCGACAAAGATGAGGACAATAGTTCAAATAATGTAAATCATTGTGATAGCAATAACAAAGAAGAGGATAATACTACAAATGTAAATAGTGTATATTAGGTTTCAATTTTATATAGTCCAACAAACTAAGTCAAAAACATTTTTGCAAGAGAATCCACTAATGAAGAATTACTGTCAATGTCACCAGAAATGAAATCTTATGGAAAGACCAAACAATAAAAGATTAAGAGAAAAAAATAAATAAATAAAAATCAGTTCATATGAAGAATATTTTCAAGAATTCACAAGACTCCATTTTCTGGTTCCTTCCATTTCTCACCTCATTACCCCCCCCCCCCATCATCCCACAACAAATCCTCCAAAGCTTACTTCCATTTTGTTCGTATTCCTTTATTCAGAGATAAAGATTTGGACTGACAGCCGACCCATGTGTGGTGATTAAAAGGTCCATTTCATTGGTCATTCAGTGAATAAGAAACATTGATAGCTTAAGTAGACTGAGCTTTTGTACTAAAACATAAGAGAAATAAAAATGAGGTGAAACGTATTTTTTCTTTTCCTTTTTTGATAAAAAAAAGAAAAAAAAAAACAAAAAAAACACCATCCTCCAAGCACAAACTCTCGGTATATATTAGGTTGGTGCAAAAATAATGTCGTTTTCTCACATATGTTACTATGTGAGAAAACGACATTATTTTTGCACCAACCTAATATTTGACAAAATAAAATCATGTAAAATTTATGTAATTATTGCTTTAGTTATTTTTATTGCATATTAACTTTGTCCAGTTTATTTAATATTTAATTCTGTCATATTGATAAACAACAGAAATGTAGACATGAGGCCCCAGTTTGCACAACAGCCAACTTAGGGGATTTTTAATGACTTCCACATCAAGACAAAGAGACAACTGGACAGTTTAAAGATATTTCTTGTCTTTGTATGTTATTGTTGCATATAAAATAAGAGAATTGCTAAAAAAATATGCTTTTAGTGGGTATAGCCAAACAATAGGGTAGATTCCAATACACTTCAGTTAGAAATAGTTAGATACACTTATTTGCCATCCAAACAAAGGTTGTTTGTCGTGGGGCCATCTGGAATTTTTGAACACATATCTTCTTGAGAAATGGGCCTTCATGTTGGTTACCAGCTTGGATGCCATTCCATGGAGTCATCTAAAGACATCCATCTCCTATGAGCTTTTGTGCTGCACTAATGTTAGTGTTTGTAATTACCTGCCAAATCTTATTTGGCACAAAAACTGGGTTATACCATTAAAAGTAGATAATACAATCTTCCAATAGCAGCAGGAGCTAGGGGAGACAACCTAATTTTTTTATAAATTTGAACTTAATAAATTTGAAATGAATCATTATCTTCTGTTTTAATTCTTGTTCTTTTATTGTCCTCTCTTCTTAATAGTTGTTTTTCTCATTCACTAACACTCAATAACCCCTTGCATCCTAGTGGTTTTATTGCCTGATTAGGGCAAAATGGTTAAAAAAAAAAAAATAAAAAAAAATAAATAAAAAATAAATAAATAAAATAAAATCAAACTGTATTACTTTTTATAAAAAGTGTAAACAATTCAGCATTGGAAAAGTAACATATTTTCATTGTTTTTGTATTACATCAAATAAAAATATATATAATGATATGTTTAAAGGTCAGTTATAAAAATTCAGTGATGTATTTAGGAAGATTTTCAAGTAATGAAATTATTTTTGTTTAATGTTCAATTAAAATGACATTGATTATTAGCACAGGGGTTTTGATGCAAAAATTCACCCCTGCTAATGAGTTTGAGGTTTGTATTCTTTTTAATAAATTATAGTTCAAACACAATTATTGTGAAACTCTTTCAAAATATTTTTAATTACACCCCTCTACAATTTAATCTTTCAGTCCCCAAGTAACACTGGGGACCCTGCTGTTTCCCTCCCTCACATCAATATTATATTGGTATATTATTTCCTAAATTCATTATTTTTCTTCTTACTGTTTATACATTTAAAATTTTCCATGAATTGGGAGTTTTGCTGAAGCAAGTCTTTCCAATTCCTTCACGCTACTGAAGAGGATTCTTCTTCAGTGGATCTTGTAAATCAGTAAAATTCTTTGTGATTCTTTAAAACCAAATAACAAAAACCACATCACTTGAAGACTTGCAGAAACAGTTAAAATGCTCGGCCCATGTCACTGAATTAATTGATAATTTTTTTTTTTTTTTTTAATGGGTTGTTCTAAACTTCAAATGCTACAATAAATGCGTGGTTGTTTCTTGCTCATCTCTGACGTACTTCCAGTTTTTAAGAACTCTGCCAAAAAGAGGTAGAAGGCTAATAGGCTGAAGGATCAGACATTTTGCCAAAGTTGTGGTTTAATGAGTATTGGCTCAAAATAAGAAAACTGAGAGCCAAGTTCGAATCCCAGTCAAGTTCGTTAAATTCACTTATACACAAATAGCCTTGGGAAAGGTAGGAATCCATCTCTTCTCCCCCTAGCTATGGGTTGAATAGCTGGACAGACTGGGTTCTTTAACCTTGGTTGGTAACCAGTCTACCACAAAGAAATGGCAACCAACTGTGGGAAAAAATCTGCCTCATTAGTCATGTATCAGAAGATACATGATTACTCAAGTGTGTATCACATGTGGCAATTAACTGACTGACTAATGAAATCTGAATTGTCAAACATAACATCACAGGGTTTTCTTTCAGATAAGGAATATGGCTCTCGTTTCTCTATGTCAACTGCTGGTGTATTCTGTCGAGCTTTAGATGTTCTGGATATCTCAGGGTTTGGCATGCTGGTCTTCTTCACAAGTTCAAAAGGTAATGGTATTTCTGGATTCAATCTTGCTAATCAAACTGCGAAATGAAAGTTATCCTAAATGGCCACCGTTCTATCCCTCTACTTACACCGTTCTTAATATTCCTGAATGACCTTCCTGATGGTATCAGTTCTCAGTTTGGTATCTATGCTGATGAAAACTATTTACACCCATCTTAATAGTAAGTCTGATCACTATTTACATTATTCGGACTATTGTCCTCATCGTCATATTTATTACAACATTTCGGCCATTGTAGGTGGTTGGAATGTCGAACTGAACCCTTTACTTCACTCACTGTTCTAGTTCCAAATGTCATGTTTTTAATGGATGTCAGTTAATTCCCCTCTCCAAGTTCTCCACTGCCTTAACCGGGTATTGAACTCACACTCTTTGGGTCCTGTCACTGGATCTAACTAACGCCTTTATTCATGTGTCCTTGAGAACATCTGTGTATGAATTTCTGGGTATTATAAACCTAATGTCTTCAGCAATCACTTTTTACCAGTGCTCATATTGCAATTTTTTGCTGTTATCATTGCATGTTTTTAACCAAAGCTCATATTGCAATTTTTGCTGTTATCACTTTTCTCAGGCACTCATTACTGGTTCTCATTGTATTCATTTCTATGCTTGGTCAGCTCAGGAGATTTTTGTGGCCTGGCATATGGAGCTAGAACAGTCTACCCCAGTGAGCGAAATAAAGGGTTCAATTCAACATTCTAATCACCTGAAGAAAGCTGGAGCGTACAACGGCTGAAACGTAATAAATATGGAGACAAAGATGAGGACAATAGTCCGAATAATGTAAATAGTGTACATAATACCTCATCTCAGAAATATAGACAGATACTAAGTGATCAGTTTGATATGGTCAAATTGGTAGTTGATCCTAAAAGTGACGTAAAATCTGCTGTTAACTGCGGCAAAGAATGGCTTATTAATTTTAACACCTCCGAAACAAAATTTCTTTTTATTAATCATCGGAGAGATTCCTTCCTTCCTTTCATCAGCATGGAGAAAGAACTTCCAAGAGAGAGACTCATTGTAACTTCTTGTGCTAATGTTCTCTGCCAACATGAAGTGGAAAGATTATATTGAATCAGTTGCTGAGCTTGCTGCTAGAAAATTTTGTTTATCATGTTTTTTTCTCACCAGAATCTATTTTACATATTTATATATCTACCATTTGTCTTTGCTTTGAATATTGCTGCAACATCTGGTCTGGTGCTCCTGCTATATATTTAGAGATTCTTGATAAAATACAAAGAAGAGTCAGCAATATTATTGGAGCTGACCTGGCATCTTGGCTTCAGTCACTTACCCACTACCATGATGTAGCTTCCCTCTGCCTTTTCTGTAAATACTTTCATGGTAATTGTTCTAATTCCTAAACTTTATGAATTTAATTGCAGTAGTAGATTGGCAACAGGGTCTCCTCATTTTACAGTTGAATTGGCTAAATGTATCCATAAGTTCTATGCTAACACTTTTTCTCACATTTCTTTTCTGTGGAACTCTTCTGCTTCTTGCTTTCCAGTCAACTTCAAAAATTTAAATGCAATATCAATCATTATCTACTGTCCTAATTACTCTTCCCGCTCATTATTAATGTTTCTGTTCTTAATTCTTCCACATCATGTATCCCCTTGTGTCTTAGTGGCTTTACTGCCTTGCATGGGGGGAAACTGATTTAAAAAAATTAAATTAAATTAAAATAGTCAACTATAATTTTCAAAAATGTAAAATGCAGCGTTAATCAACATCTTCTGTCTTCCTAAAACCTGTCCTTTCTTCTCATTCTCTTCCACTCTCAGTAACTTCTTTTATCTCAGTGGCATTATTGCCTTGCTTGGGATGAAATTAAAAAAAAAAAAAAAAAAAAAAAAAAAAAAACCTGAAAAAAAAAATTATTTTTTCAACTTCAATATATCTTAAATTATTTAAGCACAATACTAGACTGGTGATGATGACTCATGAATTTACAGTTAAGCTGACTAGATAGAACAGTAAGTTTTATGCTAACACTTTCTTTTCTCACATTTCTTTTCTGTGGAACTCTCTTCCATCTTCTTGCTTTCCAGTTAACTTTGATCTACAAAAATTTAAATGCAATATCAATTGTTATCTACTGTCTTCTTGATTCCTCTTTTATTGTCCTCACTAATGTTTTTCTTTTTCTTATTTTTTCTCATTTCCCTTGTATCATAGAAGTTTTATTGCCTTGCTTGAGGTGAAAGTGAAAAAATAAAAATAGAAAATAAAAAAAAATAGAAAAAAATTAAAGCCAAACCATTTTGAATTGTAAGAATTTGTCTTTTTTTTTCTTTTAGCGAGTGAATATTGCATTAAAAACTTTATAAGAACAATATTCCAGATAAAAAGTTGTATTATTTAACCCATATCTAGGGGAAGGAGATGGATTCATATCTTTCCCAAGGGTAATTTTGTGCGTAAGTGAATATAAACCTGATTGGAATTTGAACTCAGCTCTTCGATTTCTCATTCTATTACACCACCCACACCTCCCATGTGGCTGGAAAGGGAAAATAATACCATAATCAAGATGTTCACTTTCCATACTAATTTAAACCTAAGGTTAGGAAGGAAACTGCCATCAATACTAGAAAGAGTGGCAACAATTACTGAATTTTAGAAACATTTTCCTGAAAAACTGTTTTAAGAGAAAGACTTTGTGAATTTTGACTGACAGTAATGCTAACTGTTCAGTCAATGAATGTTTTCTTGTAAGGAAACAGTTAATTTTGCTTTTACCATTGTTCTACAGGCTAATGAAAATACAAATCTCAATTTCTCATATGAAACATTTTATTTGGCTCCAGACTTCATTAATTACTCTCGGTTAGTGTGTGTACACTAGGGTTATTACCTTTTGACTTTTAGTAAAATAATTTCCTGTATTATAATTTGATGAAGTTTTGTTAAAAAAATAATGAAGTGTTTATTTCAATTTATATTTTTTTAACATGACATTTCTAAAATCGCTTATAAGCATAGTAGTACTAATACTTTCTTGAACCTTATAGAAATTCTTAGAATTTTCTGGAAGCTTCAAGTACTTTTTTTTTTATTTGTAAGTTTGTATGTTATGCTATAGGTATAATAAGCTGTTAAATCTATTAAAAATACATAAGTAATATCCAATTAACAAACCAAAAAATAGAATTTCTGGAATATCTTTAATTTTTACCTTTACTGCTTATATGGTAAAATGAAATTTTCAGTTTTGGGGTGACTTTTTCAAGAACTAAAAGAAATTAATACCTTTTTAATTTCTTTTGAAGAAAAGTACATTGATTTAGGACACAGGAATATAGGGGGACAAAAAAGTCATGACCCCAATGTACATGATGTGTGAGTATAGGTTGTCACTTATATATAATATATATCTATCATACAGTCGTTTCAGACATATGCAACTGGGCTGATCTTATGGATTTGCACTTGGCAGTTAGGAGGTTACCTAACAAGTCAACCATGCACCAGACTTCTCTAAAAAGACCCTAAGTGCAAAAATTTATTCTGAAATGATCTGGGTTGAGACATACTATCTTCAGGTTGGTTTGGTTTGTTTTATGGCATATCAACCTCAATGGGTCATTTAATGCCGACAACTTTTTTTTTTCTCCAGGTAATATTTTTTGTCAAAAATCCATTTCTGTTAATATTTTTTCTCTCAAAAATGTATAGCTGGTAATATTTTTTTTCAAAAAACATAGCTGGCAAAATTATTTTTTCAAAAAAGTATTAATCAGAGGCTTTGCTGTTGGACGTAGTTTATTGTCTTACCCAGCACACGGATGTAGTTTATCATCAGACCCAAGACACAGATGTAATCCGAGTGTTAACTATTTGCCCATAGCTGGGACCCTAACAGGTGCTACCACCCTAGGTCAGGGTGGACCTGGGAACACCAGCAATTAAGAGGTGGTTCCATGGTCCACAAATCCTCCTGATCAGAGGCCTTGCTGAACATAGTTTATTGTCTTACCCAGGACAGATGTAGTTTATCATCATACCCAGGACTAACTATCTTCAGGACTACTGTGATCCAGATAGTCCTTCCTCAAATCTTCAGTCGGGGGCAAATATTGCACCTAATATTCTGAAAACATGTTCCATTTTCAGTCTTTGACCTGCCAAAAAGTCACAGGTAAAATATTTGAACCTTGTTCACAACAACCAGATCCAGAATTTTTTATCTAGTCTCATGATCAAACTGAATCTCAAAATTGCAGAGTAATCATGTAGCATATAGTTAATAATCATATCATCATTTTACTGTGTTTCAAATTAGATGTCTTACTGATTCACCCACCCAAGACACCAAGACTTATCGGCCTGGATGTGAATGCTACAAAAGCAAAACTAAAATTAAATTTGCTCTCTGGACAGGAATTCCAAGTATCACATCTCAGAAAACAAATCTTCACCTCTGAAAATATAAAATAAAATGTTGCTACTAAAACAGGAGCAAGACAAAAAAAAAAAAAAGAAAAGAAAAAAAAACAGTCATGTATCCACCCTAACTGCTTAAAATGATGCCACTTGCAACTGAAGATCACTCACAGGTAAGAAGGCAGGCTGTCACCATCACCACCAGTAACCTCTGTCAACCAACTCTTCTCATCCACTAGGTCACTTCTCGTGCCCACAAAGAGACATTCCACTTGGATCCTCTATATCAACAATACAAAAGATGATTATTTTAACACATCTCGTCTTTTCTTTCCTACTCACTGGTGGTACACTTTTGTTTGTTCTTTCATGCAACCATATGCATTTCTAACACTATCCAAGTCATTTGCACAATTCTGTTTTATTTAACTGCCATAGTTTATTATTATAGTTTTGTTTATTTTTTTTTTTCCATTCCTTATTTAGCATATATCACATCCTGCCAATGCATCATAATTAATGGGCTATTCCATTTTGGGCTTAAAAAAAAAAAAAAAAAAAAAAAAAAAAAGAGAGAATATGGGAGGTGATAATGTTCTCACATTTGTAAGGTCTGCTTCAGTGAAAAACTTGTAACAGTTATTATTGTTGCTACTGCCGCCATTAAAAACAGTTGCCTAAATGGTAAGAGAAAAATCAACTATACAAAACCAATACAGTAGACTGCATCATATCCAAAGTGCCTTATATTCAGACATGATTTTGATGTATATATTTGAATTATTTGGGTGATGTGTAACCGATTTAAAAATAAATCAGAAACCTGATTGAGTTCTTTTATTTTAATCTAAATATAACCACTCATATCCAGACTTCATAACCAATTCCTCATATCCGGAAGGCCGTCTTAGTTTGGTCGTCAGGGATTCTATTGTATATATTGTTGATCCAATTTGTGTTGATTTTTATATTTGCTTCTGAAATCATTGCATGTTATCTAGCTAAATTATTGACATTTGAATATTACTATATACAGGCATACACAGCCACCTTGGCGTGGCGTGACAGTTAGCAAGCTTGTTTCATTACAATTGGATAGTGAGTTTGATCCTCACTGGGAGCCCCAAACTTTCAGCTTTATGCCGTATCTAATCTATGCTTAGAATATCAGTATACTTTATTTAATGAATTTTCATTAACATTGTATTCATTCTGTTATATTTTACTCACGATTAGATTATTTTGTTTATTGTAAAACATCAAAAAGAAATGTTAAACCTGATTTCAGATCTTATATTTTTTAATTTAAATATAAAAGTCTTTGTAACCAATTCCTCATGTCTCGAAGACCTTAGTCCGGTTGTCGGGGATTCAACTATTACAAAATAAATGTTAGGATTTGAAACCTTTCCTACAAATTCCAAAGTATATTCACTTCCTAAACAAAATGTAAAAACAAAAGAAATAAATACATCACGATCTTTTGTGTCAAATGTATAAACAAGTTGGCAAAGTAATTCAACAAAGTATCAAAATGTCCTGCTAACTTGTTCATATATTTTGGAATTTAAAGCTTTTTTTCTTAAAGATTTCATTTTTGGTACTTGTGGGGGTATCTGTCACCACTGTTCCTTGTGGGTCATCTGTAGCTAGCTTTCAATTTATGTATTGCAATCTTTTATAAAGTTAGATGGGGTATTTAAAATGTTTTTTTATTTTTGTTTTAAGACTGATAAATATTTGGGATAGTATTTTTTTTTTTTTTTTTTTTTTTTTTAAGACTGAAATATTTGGGATAGTATTTTTTTTTTTTTTTTTTTTTTTTTTTAAGACTGAAATATTTGGGATAGTATTTTTTTTTTTTTTTTTTTTTTTTTTAAGACTGAAATATTTGGGATAGTATTTTTTTTTTTTTTTTTTTTTTTTTTAAGACTGAAATATTTGGGATAGTATTTTTTTTTTTTTTTTTTTTTTTTTTTAAGACTGAAATATTTGGGATAGTATTTTTTTTTTTTTTTTTTTTTTTTTTTAAGACTGAAATATTTGGGATAGTATTTTTTTTTTTTTTTTTTTTTTTTTTTTAAGACTGAAATATTTGGGATAGTATTTTTTTTTTTTTTTTTTTTTTTTTTTAAGACTGAAATATTTGGGATAGTATTTTTTTTTTTTTTTTTTTTTTTTTTAAGACTGAAATATTTGGGATAGTATTTTTTTTTTTTTTTTTTTTTTTTTTTTAAGACTGAAATATTTGGGATAGTATTTTTTTTTTTTTTTTTTTTTTTTTTTAAGACTGAAATATTTGGGATAGTATTTTTTTTTTTTTTTTTTTTTTTTTTAAGACTGAAATATTTGGGATAGTATTTTTTTTTTTTTTTTTTTTTTTTTTAAGACTGAAATATTTGGGATAGTATTTTTTTTTTTTTTTTTTTTTTACGCCTCTGTATTTATGAAAAATTAATTTGAAAAAGGTGGCGACAGATAAACCCACATTTTTATTCTTTTATTGCTTTACTTGTAAACAGAAAACTATAATCTTCGTACATAATGTGTTAAATTTAATAATTTAACTTGGTTCTTTAATAATGAGGAATTATGGTCAGAGATTCTCTTTAAATTCTTAACCTATCGCAATATTTAGTTTAAATCTTTCTTTTCTGATGTTCTGCTTCACTCCCTCAGCAGTTGAGAAACTGGCAAAAAATCCTGAGTGGGTTTAATCCTGAGTGACAAATGTTCTTCAGGCAAACCAAAAACAGTATCTACCCATTACCTCCCCAGAAAGCGGGATATGGCACAAGGCTGTTTTTTTATGTGGGAGATTCCAAGCTCATAGGCCTAGTAAAAAATTTCCTGTAGACCCTATATACACAGGGTTCAGTAGCTCTCTACTCACCCAAACAAGACTGCCATTCAGCATAGCATCAACTGGGTTCCTCACCACCCAGAGGCAGTGAAGTCAACAAGCCATGTCACCAAACCTAGAGTTTTGACAACAGACAGAAAATTGACTAGAGTGAAAAAGCATTAGCTTTTATAAAGCTCCACTGTGTGATCTTATTCCAATCAATAGAGGTGACACCTCTATTAAAAACTTAAGTCTCTAGCTCACTGGCTGAAGGCTGTGAGCTCACTCCCTGCACTGGGCAGTAAATTTTATTTTTCACCTCAACCACACTTAGCATTTAGTAGAAAGTGATCCATACTTGTCAAGCAGGATGCAGCAAAAATAGAAGTGAAGAGGTTAAAATTAGTGGAGATAAATTAACATCAGGAAAAGACAGTTGAGGATTCTGGGGCATATAATGAGGAAAGAGGGCTTGGAAAATCTGATACTTACAGGACAGATTGAGAGCAGGAGGGACAGAGGTAAACAATGCATAACATGGTGAGTGAGTGAGTAAATGGATGGTGGAACAGGGTTTTGAAGGTAAGGCTTCAAGAACACCAGAAAGCTGTAACACGAGGGGAGTGGAAAAATCAGGCATGGCTGACCACATATGGAGAGAAAAGAGAGATCACCACCCTCTGTGGGATCAGGTTGAGATCATAGACAAAGAACACCATTGGAAAATTCATAAACTTAAGGAATCCGCATATATGCTAGGCTACAAATATCTCCTGAGCCGACCAAGCATAGAAATGAATACAATATGGGAACCAGTAATAAGGAGTGCCAGAGAAAAGTGATAACAAAAAAAAAATTGCAATATGAGCACTGGTAAAAAAAATAGTTGCTGAAGACATTAAGTTTATAATACCCAGAAATTCATACACAGATGTTCTCAATGACCTTTGGATAAAGGCGTTAGTTAGATCCAGTGACAGGACCCAAAGAGTGCGAGTTCAATACCCAGTTAAGGCAGTGGAGGGGAATTAACAGGAGATGACATCCATTAAAAACATAGCACATGGAACTAGAACAGTCTACCCCAGCGAGTGAAATAAAGGGTTCAGTTTGGCATTCTAACCACCTGAAGAAGGCCAGAGCATACAATGGCCTAAACGTTCTAATAAATATGGTGACAAAGATTCGGACAATAGTCCGAATAATATAAAAATAATTCAATTAAACACTTATTTTTAATTATTTTTTAATGAAGTAAATTGAAAATGTAAAACAAAGTAGTTTTTTTGTTTTTAATTATTTTTAATAAAGTAAATCCTAATGTAATTCATTTTCTAATAAAGTAAAATCGAAATTCTAAAATATTTTAATTAAAAAAATAACATTTAAATGTTGGGAATTACTGATATCATTGACTTTATTAAAAAAATAAATTACATTATGATTTATTTTATTAAAAGTAATTAAAAACAAAAAACAGGTTCATATTTTACATAATGCTTTTCAAATGCCTTATTTGAGAAAAAAATATTTACTAATTAAGGTCTTAATTCTTAATAAATTACTTTTATTTGGTTATAAAAAAGTTACATTTTTCTGGTGCTGAATTGTTTCAATCCGAGTTGTCCCAATATTTAGTTGGTGTTGTTGAGTTGTCCTACACCCGAGCAGAAATCTCGAGTTGTCCTACACCCGAGCAGAAATCTCGAGTTGTCCTACACCCGAGCAGAAATCTCGAGTTGTCCTACACCCGAGCAGAAATCTCGAGTTGTCCTACACCCGAGCAGAAATCTCGAGTTGTCCTACACCCGAGCAGAAATCTCGAGTTGTCCTACACCCGAGCAGAAATCTCGAGTTGTCCTACACCCGAGCAGAAATCTCGAGTTGTCCTACACCCGAGCAGAAATCTCGAGTTGTCCTACACCCGAGCAGAAATCTCGAGTTCTCCTACACCCGAGCAGAAATCTCGAGTTCTCCTACACCCGAGCAGAAATCTCGAGTTCTCCTACACCCGAGCAGAAATCTCGAGTTCTCCTACACCCGAGCAGAAATCTCGAGTTCTCCTACACCCGAGCAGAAATCTCGAGTTCTCCTACACCCGAGCAGAAATCTCGAGTTCTCCTACACCCGAGCAGAAATCTCGAGTTCTCCTACACCCGAGCAGAAATCTCGAGTTGTCCTACACCCGAGCAGAAATCTCGAGTTGTCCTACACCCGAGCAGAAATCTCGAGTTCTCCTACACCCGAGCAGAAATCTCGAGTTCTCCTACACCCGAGCAGAAATCTCGAGTTCTCCTACACCCGAGCAGAAATCTCGAGTTCTCCTACACCCGAGCAGAAATCTCGAGTTCTCCTACACCCGAGCAGAAATCTCGAGTTCTCCTACACCCGAGCAGAAATCTCGAGTTCTCCTACACCCGAGCAGAAATCTCGAGTTCTCCTACACCCGAGCAGAAATCTCGAGTTCTCCTACACCCGAGCAGAAATCTCGAGTTCTCCTACACCCGAGCAGAAATCTCGAGTTCTCCTACACCCGAGCAGAAATCTCGAGTTCTCCTACACCCGAGCAGAAATCTCGAGTTCTCCTACACCCGAGCAGAAATCTCGAGTTCTCCTACACCCGAGCAGAAATCTCGAGTTCTCCTACACCCGAGCAGAAATCTCGAGTTCTCCTACACCCGAGCAGAAATCTCGAGTTCTCCTACACCCGAGCAGAAATCTCGAGTTCTCCTACACCCGAGCAGAAATGTCATTATTTGAAAACCATGAAGATATAGATTCAATGTTTTACATAAAAAAAAATAAAAATCTGATCACCTCAGCATCATTTGCTTCAATACATATACATTGACAATGGTTTAAGTAAATAAGGAAGTGTTTTATATTATTGTTTTTATTACTATTATTACGTTCTGTTTTTTATGATTGCACCTTCCTAGTATATCATTAATGTTATTGTATTTTCCCTGTCTTGTTCCTCTATCCAGTTTCTATCCTGTCATTATAAGTATTTATCTGCCAACACATCAAATTGAATAAAATTAACTGAAATGACACTTTAGATTCAGCAAAGAAAAAAAATAAAGAAAAATCAAGGAAAATAAACACAATGTAAAAATTCAAAGGAATAAAAAAAACAAAAAGATAAAGAAAACACAAAATGTCTGAAATAAATTGCTTTATTATAATTGTTTTTATTATTGTTATTATGGCTGTTTTTATGACTGCACTTGTTGACAGTTGGTGTAACAAGTTATTTGTTTAATATCATGATTATTACTTCTACGACTAGTAATTATTTGTTTAATATTATGATTATTACTTCTACTACTACTACTACTACCATGTCTAGTAATTATTACTAATTATTTTTATACAAAGAGTAAATCCTATCAATAAATATAAAACTTAATTTGTTTAGCAGCATATCAACTCCTTATTGCTCATTTAAGGTCAAAATTTAATTTTCTTGGGAGCATTAGCAATTTCATTTACAAGACTGTATTGCTGGCAATATTTTACTATGAAAATGTATTGCTGGTATTTATACTATAAAAATATATTTTTCTACTTTCATAGTGTTTTGCACCCAGTTTCGGGATTAAACATTTACCATAGTTCGGACCCTAACAGGTGCTACCACCCTGAGTGAGAGTGGACCTGGGAAGAACAGCAATTAAGAGGTGGGTCCACACTCCTCAAACCTCCAATCTCCCAATCAGAGATTTTTGTTGCTGAATGTAGTTTATCATCATACCCAGAATGTAAACTAATTTTTATTATTGATGTAATAGAATAACCTGTCACCCCTATGAGTGACTACACTATAGGTAGTAACTGCCTATAAGTATCTGTAAGTCAACAGATTACAGAGACTAGCTGGGATCTGTTGAGTATGACTCAGACTTATGCAAAAACTACCGACCTTCCAATAGTAGCACTCACTACTGGATTGACTGGCAATGACCCTGTGCATAACTGTAACCTTTATTCTTATTGTACTGTTTTTTTTTTACAATAAACCTTTACTTATTTTATCCACCTTGTTTTTCAAGTATATATTCCTATTAGCATGGAATATAACAATTTTATTGGTTAATATTAGATCAGTGTTGATAGGAGACACAGAAATGAAACTACAGGAACTCAAACAGAAGATAAAGGAAAGCATGACAAAAGGACTAAACACCAGTTGTAAACAGACAGAATGTATAGTTGTCAGCAAAAGAGCTTGACATGCAAGATGACAAAATCACACAAGTTCAAATACTTAAATATCCAGGATGTGCTTTAATGGAAACAGTGGAAACTCTTAGTATTAAAAAAAAAATAATTTCCTCAAGCAAAAATGCATTGCAAGTACTATAATCATCTCCAACAATTAATATAAAGCTATAAAAATTAATCCCCTGTTCTTACGAAATTATTACTGAAACAATGTAGGATATATGAAAATAAATAAAAACTAATGTGAAATAAGTTAAAAATTATTTGCTAAAATGATCCAGTTTCCTATTTTAATCATTTCATCAAAAACAAGGCAATAAAGCCACTAAGACGCAAGGGGTTTACTGAGTGTGAAAGAATAAGAAAAAGAGAAACCTTATTAAAGAGCAAGAACAAAGAAGAGTAATCAATGTGAGCAACGGTGAGTTTTTAGAGAGTTCGCAAACAAGGAGGAAGCTTATACTTAACATCAGGAAGAGGCAGATGAAATTTCTGGGACATGTAATGAGAAAGGAGGGCTTGGTGAATCTGATACCGACAGAGTGAATAAAGGGAAAGAGAGACAAGGGAAAGCAATGTGTGATATGCCCAGCAGGCTTAAGCAAGTGGATGACAGAACAAGGTCTGGGAGAAGTAGCAAAAGGGGAAAAAAAAAACTTATTGAGAGCTACAAGGGATAGGGGGGGGGAGTGGAGAGCCATGATCGCTTACGTTCCTGAAGGCACATAGCACATAAAAGAAGAAAATCAAGAAGCCAGTAGATAATGATTGACATTGCATTTAAATTTCTGAAGATCAAAGTTGGCTGGAAAGCATAGAGCTGGAAGAGAGTTCCACAAGTGAGAAGTATGAGAAAAACTGTTAGCAAAGAACTTACGGTTATTTCTCAACATTTCAACTGTAAAATGATGAGACCTAACTGCCAATCTAGTACTGTGCTTAAAGTCATGAAATCGAGGTACCATAGATGAAAGTATTATTTATTTTGTTTTATACAAAAACGTGGCACATAACCTTTATCACTATGTATGCGACTCCATTTATCCTGTCACTGAAGGTGACTGATCCCTGAATTTGAATAAATTTCAGAGATGTGTTATATCCTGCTATGGCAACAGAAAACAATGTTAAATTAACAATAAAGATACTGCAATTGATAAACCTTGAAAAAGAAAGAATGCAGTGGAAAGGGAATTAATATTAATAATGCAGGGTGCTAAAGTTTACACATCACAGTATTTCTTACACCAAAACAGTACATTCTTCCTTGCCATTCTTACTAAAGCCACCAGAATACCCCTCAGAATCTACATGAAGTCTTAACTAGTCCTCAGATGTATGATTTGTCTGTGCTAATTTAATAAAAATTTAAAATTTAACCTCATACTGGAAAGTTCAGAACAGTTACTATGATAGCAGTTATCGAAAAGGCACTGGGGAATCTTCATTACAGTTGGTTGGGTTTTATGGCATATCAACCACTGTGGGTCATTTAATGCCAAATTAAGATATATATAATTAAATATACAGTACTATTAAACATATAGCTGGCAACCTTATTTTTTCAAAAGCGTATAGCTGGCAACATTGTTATTTCCAAAAACCGTATAGCTGGCAACATTGTTATTTCCAAAAAACGTATAGCTGGCAACATTGTTATTTCCAAAAAACGTATAGCTGGCAACATTGTTATTTCCAAAAAACGTATAGCTGGCAACATTGTTATTTCCAAAAAACGTATAGCTGGCAACATTGTTATTTCCAAAAAACGTATAGCTGGCAACATTGTTATTTCCAAAAAACGTATAGCTGGCAACATTGTTATTTCCAAAAAACGTATAGCTGGCAACATTGTTATTTCCAAAAAACGTATAGCTGGCAACATTGTTATTTCCAAAAAACGTATAGCTGGCAACATTGTTATTTCCAAAAAACGTATAGCTGGCAACATTGTTATTTCCAAAAAACGTATAGCTGGCAACATTGTTATTTCCAAAAAACGTATAGCTGGCAACATTGTTATTTCCAAAAAACGTATAGCTGGCAACATTGTTATTTCCAAAAAACATTATCTGAGGCCTTGTTGGATGTAGTTTACCCAGGATGCAGACGTAGTTTATCGTCATACCCAGGACGGAAGCTTCATTACAGTGGTGGGGAAAGTGACTGAAGGTTGGATGCCATTAGAAGCAAAGAAAATGAGAGGGGAAGTTCATATTCTTCAAACTTATCACATTCACATTATCAAATGTAAATATAGAAAGTCCAGTAAAAATATTTTGGTGACTGAATATGGCTATATGAATAAAATATTTTATCTAAATTTTTCTAGAAATGTTTGCATCCATTTCGTAAGTGATCCATTATCCAAGTGCAAAATATTGATTGATATAAAATGATGGATAGAAAAGTGTTTGTTTTCTCATCTTTTCAACCAGACCAAATAGTTGATAATTTGAAGTGAAATGAATGTCATATGATTAAAGTTTTATGACATTCTTGGAGGTAACGTCTCTAAGATTTTATGTCTTTGTATATACGACACACATTAGAAAACGATTTTGACTTAAGAGGAAAGTACAAAGAGGATGAGAAAAAAACAGTATAGCAAAGAGGATGAGAAAAAAACAGAGAGAAGATGAGGAAAAAAAAAACAGTACAAAAAAGAATATGAGAAAAAAAAAAAAAAAAAAATCAAGTGAATAGTATACAAGAGAGAAAAATTTAATGAAAAATTAAAAGGAAAGAAAAAATGCAATAAAAAAAACAAAAATTAAATATAAGGAAATACAGAAATAATAAATATTGCAAAAAACAAAAGCACTCAAATTTGTTTTTAATGATTCAGGGTAATTTTGAAAAGCGTAAAATGATTTTTACCATAAAATATTGTTTTTGAAAAATGCATTTCATTTTTTTTCCCCCCACATCCTTTCAGTCTGCATTATACTTTTTTTCTCCTGCCTATTTTCAGTTTTATACAAAGTGTTTCAAATCTTATGAAAAGGGGATTAAACATTTATTTTAAGAATAAAATTCTGCTTAAGTGCATTCTCAAATTCATAAGAAAAAAAACATTTTCTATTTGCAGTTATTTTCCTTTCCTCCTGATTCTGTTAACAAAAATAACTAGGAATTAAAATCTTTGCACAGTATTTGTCAACATCAAAAATGATATTTCCCCACAAAAATAAGATTACTTTTTTTAAAATGAACCCTACTAACAGCTGTAGTATGATGGTCTGTTAGCATTCAGACACCTCAGTAACAACACACAGCTATTCAGACACCTCGCTAAAAGCAGACACAGCTATTCAGACACCTCGCTAAAAGCAGACACAGCTATCCAGACACCTCGCTAAAAGCAGACACAGCTATCCAGACACCTCGCTAAAAGCAGACACAGCTATCCAGACACCTCGCTAAAAGCAGACACAGCTATCCAGACACCTCGCTAAAAGCAGACACAGCTATCCAGACACCTCGCTAAAAGCAGACATAGCTATCCAGACACCTCGCTAAAAGCAGACATAGCTATCCAGACACCTCGCTAGAAGCAGACATAGCTATCCAGACACCTCGCTAAAAGCAGACATAGCTATCCAGACACCTCGCTAAAAGCAGACATAGCTATCCAGACATCTTAATCATGGTTTCCAATAAATTAAGAAAAAGGTAATTTACAAAACTCATTTGGTGCCAGGTGTAGAGTGCCAAAAGTGGGTAATGACCAATTTAACATATGAAAGGAACCAAGTACATTTTAAATATCTTCAAGAACCATTTTTGTACATTTTGCAGATTTAAATGGTCTTAATATTTGGGAATGTATACTAAAAAGGAAAAAAATCTTGCACAATATTTTGTTTGTGTTATTTAAAGTTGGGGATTTAGAAACAAAAGTCAGGAAAAATGTTAAAAACTTGTGCTAATTTGATATAATTTTGTATTGTTTGGCCACCAAATCCACTAAAAATAGAGGTCATAATAGTGTCAAGTTAAACCAGTCTGGCATATAACATGAATTCCAAGAATCCAATGACTGATCATTTAAAAATGAATGATTAAACATGTGCAAATTTTGATTAATTTCAAACAATCATAACTTAATATATACTTAGAGCAAAGACAAAATGAGACTGCTGTGTTGAATACAAAATAAAATTGACACTTTTCTCCGCTGTTTTCAAATTTGCAAGCCAATGTGAAAATTTATTTTGACCAATAGAAAAGAAAGTGGCTTACAAACCAAGAAAAAAAGTAATGAGCTGATGTGAAATTCCTTTTTGATATAAATAGGCAGAGAAAGTTGAGCCAAGGCAGAGAGAGAAAAAGCAGAAAGAAGCAGGAAGCAGAAAGCCAGAGTTCCATGCATTAGAATAATGCTGGTATCAAATTACATGCTGATACATTATAAGCCTCTAATGAGAGAAGGCAATTTCAAAGAATTATATTCAACTCCAAAGCTAAATACCTTAAAATACATCTTTTCATTCATTTTGAATACAACCATATAATGTATGGGAAAACCAACTTCTGTCAATTCGTTTTAAAAATTTTGGAATATTACTTTGTATGTGATTTAACTTGAACATTTTTCTTCTTGACAATTGAAACTACGAACTTTATGTATTGGATTCCTTTTCCTGAAAGGCTACTGACAACTTCAAATGTGTAAATTTGTAAATATTAGGTTGGTGCAAAAATAATGACATAATAATGTTGTTTTTTGACGTTAAAAAATACGTCAAAAAACGACATTATTACGTCATTATTTTTGCACCAACCTAATAAATTCCTTATATTGTTTTGTTAAATAGAACATGTGTTTCCTTTACACTAACACTAAATACTTAACTACTTTCAGGATAGAGATATCACATGAGAAATGTTCCAAAACATTAAAAGACCCCTTGTGGGCACATTGTGTGTTTGGGTCTAAAAAGTTTACATATTGCCTCAATTTTAACTGTCAGTTGCTTTCAGTAATGCTTTTTATTTTTAACATCTGGCATCATGTAGATATGACATTTTTTTCACATTCAAATATTTTTATATAGAAAATGCCATCATTAAACTTTATGGCGACATTACAGGCATGTGACTAGCGAGATTTTTCATTGACTAAATATATCATTAGTTGTTGAAAATATTTCAAACAGTGGTTTCAAAATTGAAGATTTTATTTAGTTTGGAATTTTATGATTATGGCTTCTAATATTTGGAATCATTTTTTATCAGATAATAAAGAGAAAGGTTGGAGGGTGGAAAATACTTTGTCACCCACAAGGACACGGAGATGCTTTTGAACCCTATCAAGACGGGAAAGTGAGGACTGGGCAGCTCCCACCTATGATAACAGTAGTTCATAATTTTGATGACTGTATGAGAATTGGGTTTCAACGTAATATGGGTATAAGCCTTTACTCACTCAAATCATGTCAAACAAACTTCATCAGATATAGACTCTCACATGGAGGTCATGTAACTTGTTCAGAAATATCTAGATTATGAACTGTATACAACCGCTTTTTTTTAGATCAATAATTAAAATTACTGCCAGCAAATGAACCCTTTAGGTTTTAGATAGTATCATTCTTTGAACATCATGAAATAGTGCTATAGAATCAAAATGACATAGTATTCTGATAAGTCAAGTAACCACAAGTTATTCCGCTTGATCAGGAACTCTTTAGGATAAGTCTAGAAAGAGACTTTAATGGAATCTTCCTTCAAGATGCAGAAATGTAATCACCTTTTTGAATTGACAAGTAATAAAAGATCACTTGGCCTTGACACACCGCTTGTTATTATATGAATACTACATATATTACTTGAGGACCTTCAATAGCAGAAACAATTAAAATGAATAGCACATGCAAGTTGATGACAAAATAATGACAATCAAGATGCTGACATTCCACAAGACTTCAAAGCAAAGTTTAGAAAGGAAATTCCCATCAGTACTTGAAAGAGTGTTAACACTTGAATTAAAACAACTGTTTTTGTGAAAGATTATTTTAGTAGACAAATTTTATAAACAAAGGAAAGTGAAAATTTACTTTTTTTTTATATTCAATTTTTTTGTTTTTAATGTGTATTTGGATTTAGGCAAGTTCATTTAGTTCCTTTTTGTTTTTATCCCTTTTGTTAATTATCTCACATTGTGATAACAGAAGATCTGCCAATTAAAGCAAAAACATAAGAACCTTGACACAAATTTACTGTGGATGATCTAGCAATCAAAGCACTTTCTATACATTTGCACCTTAGTAAATTGTTTTCTCTTAGAGTATAATTTTTAAAATTAAAATTATGTTTGGACTCATTATGGTGAGCAATTAATGCACTGAGTGTATTGTTTTGTAAAAGATCCTGTTTGTGGTCATTAGTTTTTATTTAAATTCCTTGTAGCATTTATTACAGGTGATAAAGTAAATTCATCTTTCAAGTTTTAGCTTAGTTTTATTTTTTGTATTAAGTCTTTTATTGTTTTAGAAGTAGTTATAACAAATTTTAAGTTAAGCGCAGATAAATTCTTTCCAATTGTAGTTGTGATAGATTTGGTAGGTAGAACAAGATATTTTGATTTATCAGGTTTGTTCGACTGCTCCACACTTCTATTTTGAAATATTCAACAAGCCTTTTGTTTCATGTTGAATATGAAATAATTAGGGTAGCTTAAAAGTATTTTCAATGTATTTCTCCTCTACATACAAATGTTGAGGGTTTATATATATATATATATATATATATATATATATATATTAAGAAATGATTCTTAGGACATGTCACAACACAAAATCAACTCATGGTCAGTTAGAAAATATGTAAAAATGAACAGATTAAATGTTTATATTTTCCCCATATGTAAAATGAGATGAGAAAACAATGGAGATTTTGTCAGCAAAAAACATATATACAGGCAGAGAGGAAAAAGAGAGGAGTAGGACTGATATTAAATAAAGACATGAAGAAATGTGTTTTGGTTTGATGTCAACTATCTGAAATGCAAATCACAAGAAATTACAATAGTTATTTGAAACCTGAATGCCAACTTTGGCATTCAGGTTTCCCATGAAGAAAAGAGAAACATGGTGAAAGAGCAAATTTAAATGAGGAACAGGAGGGGAAAAAATGGGTCCAATGGTGCACAGCGATGGATCAGGTTTTAGTCAACAACTAGTTTAAAAAATACCCAAGACAAATATGGACATGGAGAAGACTGGGAAGAGAAATCAGTCAGTTATGTGCCATATATGCTACAAGTAGGCAATCATGTATCTTTTGATACATGAATGTCGAGGCAGATTTTTCCTGCAGTAGGTTGCCATTTCTTTCTGCAGTAGACCAGTTGCCATCCAAGGCTATAGAACCCAGTCTGTCTTGCTATTTACCCATAGCTGGGTGGAGAAGAAGAAGAGGTTTCATACCTTTTCCGAGGGTATTAGCATGCGAGTGAATGTAATGGACTTGACTGGAATTTGAACTCGGCTCTCCGAGTCCTTAATCCGAGTCGCTATCCATTACGCCACTGTATAACAATCAGTAAGAAATTCAGGAATGCAGTTTTACACTGCAAAACATCCAAGTTCTGAGTGTGGAAGTAACCATCTTCCAGTTATATACAAATTTTGAGTGAAACTACAGTAACTGAAGAAGGCCAAGGCAGCACCTAAATCACAATCTGAATGACCTGAATATGAAGGGGAAATAGATGGACATTGTTAAAAACAGGGTACCATAGACATAATGGGATACATTGAGACATTCTTTAGATACTTCAGCAACCGATATCATGAAAAAAAGAAAAGAAAAAAGAATAACAGATGAAATTCTTGACATAAAAGAGAAATGGAAAACAATGCCAAGGTATGGCACAGAATATAAGTCACTGCACAAAGAAATTGGGAACAAACCTAGGTGAGCTAAAGAGAAATGGCTCAATGAAAAATGTGCAGAGAGAGAAAATGAGTACCACAACGACCAAATGACCAAATCTAAGAAAAAATAGAAATCGATTAAACCTTGTCACTCCAGTTGGTCTAAAACTGACCGTATAGAGAACGAAAGGAAACTAAAGCCGTTGTTTCAATTAATTTTTACAAGGGTGTAGATCTTATGATTTTAAGCGCATTACTAGATTGGCGGAAAGGTCTTTGTTTTACAGTTGAACTGGGTAGATGTAACAGTTTCTTCTATCACACTTCTTATTTGGAGAACTCTTTTTTGGCTCTTTAGCCTCTAAGTCAGCTTTAATGTTCAATTTAGTTGCACTATCAATCGTTATTTTATCGTATTTCTTCTTCTGTCATTGTTCTCTCTCCAAAGTAGCGGGTTTTGTTATCTCCCATATTCTGTAACACTCAGTAACCCATTGCACAGATAAAGTAGATATGCATAAAAAAAATAAGAACTAACAAAACAAAAGATATCCTCATCAACAGGATGCATAAAATCCAAGTATGGGACATTGATATTTAGTGAAAGAAAAATACTTCAGAGGTGGAAGAAATACTTTGGGGGAAACTCTTTCACAATGAAAGCGGACAACCAGTAATAGAGAAATTTCAAAGTACCAGAAATACTAAAATCTGAAGTGGTATCAGCAATGGCCAAATTGAACAGAAACAAAGTGCCATGACAAGACAGAATTGTAATAGAGATGCTGGAAGCCTTAGAGGATTTCAGCATTGACAAGATTACAGACATAGGTGAAATATAAAACGGTGGCGAGATACTGGAAGACCTAAGTAGATCTATTTTCATAGCACTACCTAAGAATCCAGGTGTAAGGACAATCACCCTAATGAGCCATATAACAAAACTTATCCAAATTCTGATGAATAGAGCATGCAGTAGAATTAGACAGTAAATAGGACAAGAACAGTGTAAATTTATCAAAGACACTGGAACAAGGAATGTTATATTTATGCTCAGAATTATATTAGAAAAAGCAATACAACTGCATTTTATAGATAATGCTAAAACATTTGATAAAGTATGAAATAAAAAAACTGTTGAAATTGCTCTTTAAACATGGCATATTTTGGGAAGGATATTAAAACAATCCAGAACTTATAGTGGCAACAAACTGCCTACATACAGAGAGGAAATGAATTCAGTAAATATACAAAAATAAAAAGGGGTGTAAGGTTTGGTTTGATTTTATGGCATAACAACCTCAATGGGTTATTTAATGCCAACAAGATTTTTATTGCTGGTAATATTTTTTTTTCAAAAATGTATTCCTGGTAATTTTCCTTAAAAAATTCATTGCTGGTAATATTTTTTTACAAAGTATTTCTGGTATTAAAACCTATTTTTACACTTTCATAGTGTCTTGACTCCAGTTTGGGGGTCTAACTATTTACTCATAGCTGGGACCCTAACAGGTGCTACCACCCTGGGTCAGTGTAGACCTGAGAACACTAGCAACTAAGATGGGGGTTCCACACTCCTCAAAACCACTTGATCAAGAGGCCTTGCTGTTGGACATCATTTATCGTCTTACCCGGGATGACAAAGGGTGCAAGACAAGAATGTTTTTCAGTCAGTTAGATAGTTATGCACCATGCATGATACATGGACTGACGAGGCAGATTTTTTCCTGTAGTAGATTGCCATTTCTTTCTGTGGTAGACCATTTGCCATCCCAAGCTACAGAACCCGGTCTGTCCTGATATTTACCCTTGGCTGGGTGGAGAAGAGGATTCATACCTTTCCTGAGGGTATTAATATGCGAGTGAATGTAATGGATTTGACCGGAATTTGAACTTGGCTTTCCGATTCCTCAATCCAAGGTGCTATCCATTACTTCTCGCTGGACTTATTCAATTTATCCAGTGAAGTGATTCTCAAAGAATTAATATCAGGAATTATCATTGGCAACCAAACTTAACAATGCAAGCTATTCAGATGACACAGTTTTGATAGCAGATAAAGAAAGGAAACTACAGTAACTGAGAGTGGAGGAAAGCAAGAAGAAAGGAATAAGCATCAGTTTCAAGAAGATGGAATGGATGGTTGTTAGCAAAAGAAACACACCATCATGCAAATTACAAATTGGAGAAAACATGCAAGCGTTCTGAAAGCAAAGGAAATATTTGTCACAGATTACTTTCACAAAGCAGAGAACAAATCACTAAGTTCAGACTCGACTATCGGGGACAGAAAGAAATGCCAAAAACTCGATTCGCAGGTACTATCTCACAAATCACAATGCACATAACCAGTCAGAAGAATAACTCGCTGTCCGACGAATGCGGTAGCCAAAATACACAAATTTTTTCTCCTCCCTGATTTGAGAACACCAACTGCTTTTATTGGCCAAGTATTTTTCCCATTCATTGACAACTGGGAAAAGACGCCCAATTTTTGCATATCAAAATACTTTTATAGCAACTCCCGCAATGGACTTGTTTTTAATTTAAATATTCCATCTTCAGCATGTCATGCGGAATATGTATCCTTATTTTTGGTAAGGAATTTTCTTTTTCGACACATTTTCCATTGTTGTTTGGTTTGACGAGGTAAGTCACCATTTTCTTCGCTATATAAGAAAATGAAGCAAGTACAACAATTTAAATATCTGGGAAGCATTTTAATAGATAACAAAAAGAATGATACTGAAATCTGAAGGTGCATTGAGAGAGTGAAAGGCAACTTCTAAAAGCTGAGCAAAATATTAAGAAACAAAATATTTGTTAGAAACAAAGAAAAGATTACTGAACCATTATGCAATATCAGTCCTCCTATATAGCAGTGAATGCTGGACAACTTCTTCAAAGTCAAAGAGACTTGAAGCAACAAAAATGATTCACTGAAGGATGCTGAGAATACCATGAACCATTTGTTGGTGTCAAGTAATGCACAGTTTTACCATAACAATGCATTATCACATTAACAAATAAGGAGATCATATTGTGTACATAGCCCAAGAGGATGTTTCCTCTATCACTACCATCTTAACCTGTTCAATTCTGGAGTTAACTGTCATCTTCCACTCCTATCCATATAACATAACACTCTACCTAGAGTGGCCCCTGGGCCTTGTACAGGGTGTTAAAAAAAAATAAAACTCATTGCTTTTACAATTTTTATTTTTTTAATTTTTAATATTTGTATATAAGCCACTGTATTCCAATTTTCAGACCATATCATAAGTAATTGCTGATATCAGTGTGCTTGAAGCAACTCAAAAGAAAAAAAAAAATAGGTTACTAAATATGTTATTTTATGATGTATACAAGAATGCTACCAATTCTACTAACTTGCTTCCATTGAAATGTCTTTCTTTTCTAATCATTTGATGGATGAATAAAAAACTGGAGCAATTATTTATTCAAATTTTCACTGTGAACATTCAATGCTTTTATTAAGGTTATGCATAGGTTGGTTGGGGCTTTGCTCTATATAGATGACTAATCTGGTTAACCATACAGTGAAAGATATTCATATCCTAACGGACTGCTTTTATAGATCTCATAATATCTTTGGCTCAATCAACAGCATATTAGATATGGTTTTAGAAGCCAAGTTAATATAGCAGCATTTAAGCCTTAGGCTGAACCAGCAATATAATACAATTTTTACTAACAACTTGTTTATAAGCAACAGATCATGACTAAATCTAAAGCAACTTGGTTACTGAACAAAGTCAGGCTAAAGTAATTTCAATGAATGCAAAATTAAACAGAAATAGTTACTAAATACATTATCTTAAACTATATGTAAGAGTTCTACTAGTTTAGCGACTTTGAAATGTCTTTTTCTATTTATTAAAACCAAGCATAAAAAATTAAGCAATCCTTAAAAATAAACTAGTCAAAATCATAGCTTACATTTTTAAAAATTTATTTCACCCCAAGCAAGGTGATAAAGCCACTATAATTCAAGCTTATAAAAAAAAATTCTGCATATTAAAGAATAGATAAAGGTGCAGAAAATGTATATCAACACATCGTAATAAATTTATTCCTTAAGGGGGAGGAGAATGATAAGAAGAAGGGGGAGGAGAATGATAAGAAGAAGGGGGAAGAAAAGCAAGGGTATTGTAAATGTATTGGTGTTGGGGTGGTTAATTGAAATGCACATTACTTTTTAATCCAGCTTCATATGTGATTAAGAGAAATTTTCTAATATGTAAGCAAGGACTTAAAACTTCTGATTTCTGGTTTAAAAGGTTCTTTGGATCTGATTATATATATATAAAACAATTCACAGAATTAATCTATAGAAAAATAAATTCAACCACAATTTTAAAAATGCTAGACTCAAAAAAAAAAAAAAAAAAAAAAAAAAAAATTTACTTAGAAGGAAAATCCAAGAGAGTGCTGCCATTGAATATTATCCAAATCTTAATATATTAAATACATTAATAAATATTTATATATACCCCAGTTTTGTTTTCCAATCTCACCTTTCCTAACAGAATCACTACTTTTCTATGCCAACATACACAACAAATATCATGAGAAAATTTCTCTTCAAACATAAATGAAATAATTTTTCCATTGATCCAATGAATATATAATAGTATTTCTAAATCCCGCTAGTTACTAATGACATTGTTTTTTGTTTATATATACTTTGTTTCAATTTATTGTTTTTTCGCTTGAAAAAGTCCATGCTAGATGAAATGCATTGGCTAAAACTACAGTTTTCTAATTGTCTTTTTCCTTATATATATATATATATATATATATATATATATATATATCTCGACTCCTGTCGAATTTGACGTATGAGGGTCAAGCATATCAGTTCCCAGGAAACCGACAGCCTGACAACAGCACAAGAGATTTGATTATAGTGGTGATGGTTTCGTGCAGGACCATCCACACTTTTTTGAAGGGCCAAATTCAGAGACCTTGTGAACTACGTGCCACAAGGTCCCCAAACGACCCTCCGCAGGTTTTGAATTCAGAGTTGTCCTTCTCCTAGACCAGTTGCCATCCAAGGCTATAGAATTCAGTCTGTCCTGCTATTTACCCATAGGTGGAGGGAGAAGAAGAGGATTCATACCTTTCCCAAGGGTATTAGCACATAAGTGAATGTAATGGATTCGACTGGAATATATATATATATATATATATATATATATATATATATATGTGTGTGTGTGTGTAAGCAGTAATCCTTCTTTCATACAGGTTTTATTGAATATGACAAACAAGGTGCTTGGATTTAGTTTTTTTTTTTTTATACAATTTCTCATGTGATCTTATGATTTTTTGGGAGAATAAATTATATAAAAAACTGTTCAATTTTTCTTTCTGAGTATTTTCGGCCATACATTTAGTCATTTTCAAGATTGAGATATATTAACTGTTAACTAGAAATAGATTGTTGTACGTATTTATATAATGTTTTCATTTCCAAAAGACGGTCAAGATATTGGGTCCATGTTCATAGTTGATATTATTCAGTGTTGTTTTTTGTTTTTATTAATAAGGCTTCCATTATTGTTGACAACACAAATAAAATAGCATCATCTACATGTAAAAAAGGTTAAAAATAATTTATGGAATATACTCTTTAGCATTAAGATATTTTTGTGTAATTTTGGTAAATATATTTGTCAAAATAAGATGTCAGTGTTATTTTCATTTTTGTGTAATTTATTTATCATTTATTTTTTTCCTTTTGAGTATGGATTATCTTATTCATTGTTTTGAAGTATTGGCTTTATTTCAAGAATATTATATTGTCTGTGTTGGAAATAGTGCAAATATTTGCATTTTTCTTGATGTCTTATATATTTTTAGTTTTTGATTTGTAAGTAACAATAATCATTTAGTTATTTGTGTTGGTCTGGGAAAGTGATTATTGCTATCTTTTATTTCAAACAAAGTTTACAACTTTTTTGGATTTATTTTTGTAGTTACCATTTTTCTTTTTCCATGATATTTTTTGGTGTAAATTGGCTTTAGTTTGTTAGTTCTCTTATATGTTTAGAAAGAGTTGTGCTGTGCAAATATTTACTATTGGTGAAGGTTTTTTTGTCTGCATAATTTTGGTTTCCAAGTTACCCCTTTTACTTTGTTATCTGCTGTTTTTATAATGGCTTGGCATATTATACTGCTTTGCAGGCAATTGCTGTTGAAGGGACATTCATGCTTTGCTCTGTTGATACAGGTGGGCTTGGTTTTTGTGGGCGATTTTTTTAGCTATTTTTCTGCTGTGCTTTTTGATTGTGTCATGTTTTTAGTGCAAGTGTAGCAGATTTTTACTGTGTTTCTTTTAAATATTTTGCTGTATGGGGGATTAAACGATATGTGGTTACTTTACTGTTAGCTTTGTTGTAATGTGTGTGTTGTGTATGTGAGTGTCACCAAAGACCCACTATGTTTTGGAGGCTATTTCAATCCTTTTTGGCTTCATTGATGATGCTTTACTACAACTACTACTACTTTAAGAAAAGTGGCAGTATGGATAGCAGATACAGTAAGATAATTCTTCAAGAACTTCTACAGAAGGTAGTAAAAGAAAATAAGGCCTAAATATCAATCTAAGAAATCTAGGAAGGGTTTTAACAGAAATATGTTGCCTTCCTAAATCTAAGTAAAGTATTAAGAAATGGGAAAATTTCATTATAAACAAAGAAAAGTGATAAACTTTTTCTCATTCCTCCCCAATGATTAACAGTCTTGATGCAACAAAGATGTAGTTCTGCAGAAGGACAGTGAGAATACTATGGACTGACCATATAAATAACAAGGAAGTTTTTAAAGGAAAATGGAAGTGAAGAGGATACTTAAAAAGAGACAGTTGCAATTTGTAGGACACATGATAAATAAGCATATGGAGAATTAGACACTCACAGGGCGTATTGAAGGCAAGAGAAAAGCAGTTAGTAACCTAACTAAATGAATAGCAAAACAGAGTGGGAGAGATAGTAAAATGTCAAGCATTAGAGCTACAAAGGATAGGAAATTGTAGAGAGCTATGATTAACCATGTTTTGAAGGGACACAGCGCATAGAAGAAAGCTTCAAGATTAATAGAAAGCCGACATTTTCCAAAGCAACTAATGCTAAGTCTTGACCTTTTTCATGAGACTGTCATATTCCCTTTGAGAAAAGTTAGTTTTGGTCACATCTAATAATACTATATATATATATATATATATATATGGTCTTTTGGTCAAAATCTCATGTTTATGTATTTTGAAAGTTTATAAAATGAAAAGGCTTTAAGTTTATGATGGAATTCATTTTCTGGTTTTCTAAAGAGAATTTTAGCAAAGTTTTGTTCACCCTAATATTTTCTTATTTAATATTTGCCACATAAGGGTTAAAAAAAAAAAAAAAAAAAAAAAAAAATCTATGAAACGGAGAATCAAGAAGACATTATCTCTCTCTCTATATATATATCAGAATTGCTCAGTAAAAAACAAAATTGCAATGGTTAGAATTTCAACCATCATTGGATAGGAGAATGCATTATGTAAAAATATAATAAAATAAAAAAAAAATACAGTTTAAAATAAAATTCATATTTACTTAGAAATGGGTCTGGACAATTTTTTCGTATCAAAAGATAATTAACTTTTTAACTTACACACACATATATATATATATATATATATATGACAGTAGAAAACGTGAATATGTAAAAAAAAAAAAAACGAATTTGCAAAAAAGATGCATAAAAAGAAAAAACTATAAATCAATAAAATATAAAGTAAAAAACCAAAAAAAAAAAAAAACCCAAAAAAACAAAGTGAAAAGGAAAAATATAACAAAATTATTTTGGATTTCAGAAATGTCTGTCTTGTGTAAGAAACATTTTCTAAGATATATCCAAAAGTATTTATCTGTAGGGAGTTTTGTGATTCTGCCAATAGAAAATTAAGGGGACAGATTTGAAAATATATAAACACTTTCACCTGATGTTTTTCTTTTATCATAATACTCAGATTGTTTAACATTGCACAAACATCAGAGATTGAAATTCACATTTCATATCATTAAAAGATCAATATAAACAGTGTATGACCCTGGGTTTCATGCTCTCTGGGATCATCAGACAAACTGACAATCACAGAGAGCATGAAACCCAGGGTCATAAACTCATAAATCCAACTATATATAAGTGACACATAAGTATTGGATACATGTTATTTTCTGTTATAACTAATTTATGTTCACCATTTTGCCTGATATTTGGTAAGTAATATCTTGTAAAGTTGTTTTAGTTGTATGTGGAAGAAAAATTAAAAACTCATGGTTGAATCCATTTTTTTTTTTTTATCAAAGTTCAAAATTACCCTATGCAAAAGTATTGGATACATGACACTTCTTTCAAATTTCCAATCGAAACTTTGTATTTTAAAAGACTTTAAATATTCAAATTTTCGATAGTATTGGAATGTTATCTCTGACGAATCAGAGAAGCACACAGTTGTTTACAAGATAGTGCTACTAATCATCTGACTCTTTGATGTGCATTCTGCAAATCAAGGATTAAAAATGGCAAAAACTAAAGAATTATCCAGAGATATGCGAGATAGAATCATTGAACGTCACAAAGGAGGACAAGGTTACCAAAAAATTAGCAAAGAAATGAATGTAGCACTAAGTACAGTAGGAAATATCATCAGAAATTATAAGAAGTATGGCGATGGTACAGCAAACCATCCAAGAAATGGAAGACCGAGAAAAATAAATGAGAGTACTTAGAGGTGGATCAGCAGAAATGTGCAAAAAAAAAAAAAAAAAAAAAAAAAAAAAAAACCCTTCATTACTTGTTCTGAAATTAAAACTGATCTTGAGGGTGCTGGAATTAATGTAAGTAAGAATACCATTAGCAGAACTTTATATCGTACAGGCTTTCATTCAAGATCACCAAGAAAAGTGCCTTTACTGAAAACCAAACATGTCAAAGACCAATTAAAGTTTGTTGGAACTTATGAAAAGAAAAGTATGCAGTTTTAGGAAAAGGTAATCTGGTCGGATGAAATGAAAGTTGAACTATTTGGAAGAAACACAGCAACAAGTGTTTGGTGAAAAAATGGCACTGCCTTCAACAAGCACAATACCATCCCCACAGTTAAGTTTAGGGGTGCTTCCATTATGATATGGGGATGCTTTTCATCCAAGGGCACTGATGAGTTACAAGTTATGCATGGTAGAATGAATGGTAGCATGTACAGGGAGATTCTAGAGAAGAACCTTCAGAAATCTGCAACTTCTTTAGGACATGGTCGAAATTTCGTGCTTCAACACGACAATGATCCCAAACATACTGCAAAACTTACAAAAGAATGGTTTGAAAATAATGGTATTAGTACTCTCAATTGGCCAAGTCAGTCTCCTGACTTGAATCCAATTGAGAATTTGTGGAATACTTTGAAGGTTAAAGTTCATAAGCGGAATCCACAAAATATCAAGCAATTAGAGGAATTATACAAGGAAGAATGGGGTAAAGTAACGGTGGATCAGTGTGGAAAACTTGTGGCCATCTATAGAAATCGACTGGAAGCAGTGAAACAAAACAGAGGCTACGCAACAAAATATTAAATTGATGTATCCAATACTTTTGCATAGGGTCATTTTGAACTTTGATTAAAAAAAAAAAAAAAAAAAAAAAAAAAAAGAAAAAAAGAATTCAACCATGAATTTTTAATTTTCCTTCCACATACAACTAAAACAACTTTACAAGATTACTTACCAAATATCAGGCAAAATGGTGAACATAAACTAGAGTTATAACAGAAAACAATATGTATCCAATACTTAGGCGTGTCACTGTATATATATGTGTGTGTGTGTCTTTTTGTAATTATATGTATATATATATATATATATATATATATGCAAAACTCATATTTCATGTTTTTCACATAGGAATTTTAAAAAGGTATTTACAATTTTTTTTTTTTTTTATATTATAGAATAATATGAAAAGTGTGTATATATATATATATATATATATATATATATAGCCTTTAATTTCCTTGAGGAACATGGGCCCAAAAGATATTGCAGTTTCTATAACAAGCCAGTTTTTTTTTGTTTTTTTTTAAATTACTCCAGTTGTTAGCCTACTGCAGGACCTCCAACTTGGAGGATCAGGTTTTGAGTTCAGAATTGTCCTTCTAGACCAGTTGCCATCCAAGGCTATAGAACCCAGTCTGTAATGCTATTTATCCATAGCTGGGGGTGGGGAGAAGAAGAGGATTATACTATTTCCAAAGGGTATTAGCATGGAAGTGAATGTAATGGATTCAACTGGAATTCGAACACGGGTCTCCGATTCCTCAATCCAATCTGCTATTCATTACTCCACCATGCCTCCTATGAAAAGCAAATACAGGCAGCAAATAAAAAAAAAAAAAAAAAATTATTGAATGTTTTTCTTTTTCTGGCTTTTGTTTTAATCTTTGCAGAAAGATTCCAGAAATATTTAATGCATGTGGAGAAATTCTCAAGCAAAAGAACTCGACTTCTCTTTACCCTCACACTTAACCAGATAACAACCCCACCTCTAACAATTTCTCCTGTCCTCTAAATGCATCTTAACAGAATTTAAGAGAATATTTTTTTTCATTCCTATAAATCTATTTCGAATCAACAGTTTATTTTCATCAGAAATAAAAGTCACTCCAGTATTTAATTTTTCCCATCATTTTCAGACTCGTATCCTAATCTTTTTTATTTTTTCTAACATTGCAATCATTGCCTTATTTGATCTTCAGATTTCTGTTTCTGTTACAACCAACAGTTTTATGTTCTGCCAAAATAATGACAAGACTATTCACAGATAAAAAGCAAACAAAGCCTTGACAAAATTGAAATACAAGAAAGGTGCTCTCAGATTTACAAATTTAGGTAAACCTAAAAATATGAAGTTTCTTGCATATTCTGATACTATACAAGTCAGTGTGGAAAAAGGAATCATCCCAGAGTGGCATGATTATTTTTATTCAAAGTGAAAAGAATAAAATGGCACCAATCAGTTTGAAATCTAAAAGATAGGAAATGGTAACAAAAAGTTCATTGGCACTGGAGTCTTTAGCATTGAGTGAAGCAGAAGACGCTCAATTCTTATCTGTCTATATCTCTGAGATGAGGCATTATAATTATTTACATTATTTGGACAGTTATCCTCACCTTCATTACCATATTCACAACATTTTGGTCATTGTATGCTCCGACCTACTTCAGGTGATTGGAATTTCAAACTGAATCCTTTATTTGGTTCACCAAGGTAGATTGTCCTAGTTCCATGTGCCATGCCTCTTCCAGATGTCTCAGTTATTTCTCTAACTCAATTCTCCAAATTTTGGTTCACCACTGCTGTAGGCTGGCATTGAACGTCTTCATCCACTTCTTCAGGTGACTGTCAAGGACACACGACCCTGTGGATAAAGACATTGGTTAGATGGATAGGATGTTTCCTCAGAGAGGCCCCATACATTGAGCAACTACTGGGCCTTAAACTCACCCAGACTTCAAGTGGAACTTATACATTTGGTCCATCACTAAGGATGCAGAAAAAATAGTTCCCTGTACCGTCCCAGCAAGTACCTGACTCTTGCTGTCTTCTACGTTTACAAAAGTAAGATCAGGGCTAAAATGAAGTACTACAGTCATATTTGGGCAGGAGCTACCCAGTCTTCACTTTCCAGTTTCAACAGAGTTCAAAAGCATTTCTGTGTCCTTGTCGGTGATGAATTATTTTTTTACCCTGCAACCACTCTCTCATAAATGAGATGTAGCAAGCCTTTTCACTGCTTGATCAATATTTTCATATTGTAACAAACCACCCTCATTCAGTCTGTATTCCAGCTTCTTCCTGTGAATCACTGCTCTGCAGAACCAACTCTCAAGAGAATCTATTCCCAATCACTACAATCTTGACCTGTTCAAGTCAAGGGTTAACTGTTATACAGGGTGAAAAAAAACAAAAAAAAAAAAACAAAAAAAAAAAAAAACAAAAAAAAAACTGCAATGTCGATATTTTATGAGGCAGTTGGAACTTGGAGAAAAAGAGGAATTACCTGACCTTGAGGCAGTTGGAACTTGGAGAATATGATGGCCAATATGTGCGAATGGATTCCTATGATGGAGCTGGACAAGCATTTCATTTGTTTTGTCATTAAGCTACAAAAGTTCATTTGAATTTGAAAATTATATCATTTTTTTAAAAAAATCTTTTTTATTGTAGACATGTTGCATATTAGGTTGAGTCATAAGTAATTCCTATTATCAGGAACCATATATAATGGCAAATGCATCATCCTGACATAATTATGCATGGCAGTTAAGAATAAATTTGAAGTACACTAATATACTTCAGTTTTTGTACAGCAATGGCAGCATTCACAGTGGATTAAAGGAAAAAAAAATTTTTTTTTACATGACAATGCAAGGCCACATTAAGAAAAACAAGAGAAAAAAATGTTGAAATTAAAGTTGGTCTATTGTACTCCACCTGCCATATTCAAATGGCCTTGCACCAAACAATTATTTATTACCTTTTTCGAATACTACAAATTGCTTTGATCTGGAAACAATTCTCTAATAAAAATGAGATTCAAGAATTTTTCAGAAACTTTTCCACATCAAAATTCTTACACCCTTAACCCTGGAAGAAGTTGAGGGTGCCAATGTGCTGATCAGTCCACCATTCTCTTCCATCTGTCATGGTCATGTGCCAGAGCCTGGGTATCCACAAATTGTTTCTTGATGTGTTCATGTGTTGTGTCTTGGGCATTTTAACCTGGCGGAACCCATCCCTCTAAAGGTTAGACATCAAAATTATGAAATTTTAATCAAAATTAACTGAAGATCTGCCTGATAAGTTTTTTTGTTTTTTTTACAGCCTAAAACTTTGGGGTCATTTCCAGTGGAACATTTCTGAATTGTCTAAGAATTCTTTTTTGGGGGTTGGGGGAGATGAACATTGTATTAACATTTTGGGAGACAAATATAAATTATATATGAATGATTTTTCCAGGTACAGCTTGCATAAAAATAGATTTTAATTAATTCTTTCCTTAAAAATAAATTACACAACTTTTCAAAGTATAAACCATACAGAAATAAATTGTAAACTTATATTCTAGAGGCCAATCTTTTTTATAAACTGTTCAGTATTTTCCAACAGTTCTGCTGCTTGATAAGTGAGAACTTATTGCAAATAATGGCAAATATATAACTGAATAAAATAATTATTATTCAAAAAATAAATTAAAGTTGATAAACAAAATGAAAATCATTTATGACACCCTAATAATTCATCTCAAAGTTCATAACTCTACTAGGTCTTTGCTGCCATATATGGTCTGGAGCCCCTTCTGTTTGTCTCAAGGTCCTTGATAAAATCCAGAGACATATGCAATATAATTGGCCCTGATCTGGCATCTCATCTGCAGTCACTCTCTCACAGACATGCCATCACCTCCCTCTGACTTTTTTTTTTTTTTTTTTTTTTTTTTTTACAAATACTTTCATGGTAACTCTTCTGGTGAGCTGCTTTCGCTGGTTCCCAGACTTCATGAATTTAAGCGTTCAACTAAGCTGGCATCTCGATCTCACCCTTTCACTGTCGAAACTTAAATGTAGCCGTCTCTTCTACTCCAATAGCTTCATGTCTCGCACCTCTCACCTGTGGAAATCACTTCCCTATTCCTGTTTCCCTGACAGCTATAATCTCCAACTATTCCAGATGCCTTGATCTATCCCCTATCCTTCTCTTCATCCTTTCCTCCTTCACTCCTATTTGCTCATACTCCAACTCTCTGTAACCCCTTGCATGCTAGTGGCTTCCCACCTTGCTGGGGGTGAAATGATAAAAAAAAAGAAAAAGAAAGGTCACTTACATTTGTGGCCTTGTTCCATACTATACTACACTCCTTACCTGATGACATCAACTTTAGCCAAGATAATGGAATCATTACAAACTCCCTCATTCTTAGCAAATGGTGATTTTATGTATAGGTCAGCGAGGATCGAACTCGCTATTCAGTTGAAATAGATCTAGCAGAATGGTTATATAGTATATGCTTTGCCAGGTCTACAGTTTTCTCTAAGAAACAGGTTTGTAGAAAACTTTTCACATTAAAACCTGTGGAATTTTACATAACATATATCAAATGAGCGGCAGCCATTCATTGCAAATAATAGTGAATATATAATTGAACAAAACGTGATTGTAGCTTATTCTTTGAAGAATAAAGTTGATACACAAAAACTGAAATTATTTAGGACTTAATATAATACAGTAGTTCCTTAATTAGCCCTAGAAATCAAGGTATAGATAATCATATGTAGCAGTTAATAAATTAGATTACACTGATCTATGCCAATGCAAATGGCAGAAGATCAACAAGGATAGCTCTCCACAAAAGCTATTATCTATCAAGTCATTCCATAAGTTCTGTCCAGATTTTGAATATGTTATATTCAATGCTAAGGGAATAAATACTTAACACCAGGTGGATAATAGAAGAAAGGTTTATTGTACACAATCTATACAATAAGAAATACGGTACAGTTATACACACAGGTCAATCTAGTAGTACGTGCTACTAATTGGAAGGTTGTTTTTAAAAAAGAAATATAGTCTATTTAGTAAATTAAGAGTAAAAATATTTTAAAATTGTAGTTAAATAAAATGTATTCTAACACCAACAAACTTAAAAAGAATCAAGTATACAAGTAAGAAAAAAAATGCCGAAAAACTTTTTGCTGTTAATAAAAAACCCAGACAACATGCATTTAACGCATGTCAGAATGTTTATACATTCGTTTTATAGATACAAATATTTAAGTAAATGCTCCGTTTATAATAAACAGCATTAATAACATTTACTGGCCTGAATGTCTGAGAAATGTTCATAGAAAATATTCGTCCTCCAACAGGAGGCAAATTTGTATCCTATACAGAACCGTCATATAGCCTGTAAACAAATGACGAATATTTTCTATGAAAATTTCTCGGACATTCAGGCCTCTAAATGTCATTAATACTGTTTATTATAAACAGAGCATTTACTTAAATATTTGTATCTATAAAACGAATGTATAAACATAAAAATGTCTTAAAATAATTGTCAGACTTTCTCCATTTCATAATGTGTGACATCATTTCTTTACATTTGGATACACATTGAGCAGATATGAATGTATGTGAGAGAATCATGGAAGATTGCAATTTAAAAGCAGTAAAATTGACCTTGCTAACTGAACGATCCTCTGTGGTCCAATTGGTTAAGAGCATGTCAGGCTATATGACAGTTCCATATAGGATACAGATTCGATTCCTGTCAGAGGATGAATATTTTCTATGAAAATTTCTGATATAATATATATGTCTGCTGGGGACATGGGGGAAGTGGCCCTTCCTAATCATTTTGTTCTGAGCTAAATGTTTAGAATATTTTTAGTCCTGACCTTGATTTGATTTGTTTTATTTTCTGGATATTGTTTTTGGCTATAAATTATGATAGTTTAAATAAAGTTTAAAAACTTTAGCTTACTGATTATTCTTTCGAGTGATGATGGGCTTGTAGGTAGCGTAGTGGGAATTTTTTTTTCTCTTGTTTGCATTTGGAAATCTCTGTGAATCTTGTTTATGTTCTTTGGGAAAGACAATTATTATTTTTTAATGTTAATACAAATAATTGTTTAGTAGACTTATTTTTAGGCAGAATCGTATCATCTGAAACTTGCCCATTGAGATCAGATGCAAGCCAAAATAATGTGATTAATTTTGATTGGCTGAACTAGTGTGGGAATGATAAGTTGAGAAAGGTTTTTCAGAGTTGTTTCTTAACGATCAATTAATGTAGACGCATTGACTTTTGTGTTTGAAACTGCTTCCCAGTGAGGGGGAACAACCCCCCCACTGGATAGTTAGAACATGGCGACATGTGATCATTAATAAAATAGCTAAGTAAAATTCTGTGTTGATATCATTCATTGCTGTCCAAAAACTACTGGCAATCGCTGGCAAAGTGAGGATGGGAAGGGGACCAAAAATGGGGGGGGGGGTCATGTAATACAAATACTACCTTGACATCAAGCACTCTTTCCCATATATATATCTGCATACAACCTACCTATTTTTTGCGAATACATTGTCAGTTCCTTTATGGTAGGATATGAGATTCATTGGGTATTTACCGAAAATCAAATTTAAACCATGGTACCTGTTTTTTGTATATATATAAAAAAAAAAAAAAAAAAAAAAAAAATCGCAAAATGTAAACAAAAATTAATGAAAGAAATAAAAAGAAAAAGTTTCCCATATTTTCCAGGACAGTGGTCGTAGGGTAATTTTGTGTCCTTGGCCCATGTGTATCCATATGGGCATGCCACAGAGAACAAAAAGGAAGGATGGGGCCATTTTGCTGGTCACAGTAAAATAGACAAACATGCTTTTAAGCTTATTTTACTGTGCTCGGTAAAACAGACCTCCACGCTATTTTGCTGGTAAATATTTTTATTATTATGAAGGCAGGTAATGTTAAAATTAACAACAGATTTATTAAAGAAGTTTACTTATTTTCACTGCCAATTGTGAAGACACTTTAAAATCTTTTCTACCATCAATTGGTAAAATACAAGTTAAAATCATTTATTCATCATAAGTTATTCAAAGAAATACAAAAGTTTCTGAATATTTCAAGAACTTTGGGCATATCAGTCTTTAGGCATATCAATCTATGTTGTTCAAGTCCTGCCTATACAGCTCACACAACCACTGCACTGATGATCTCAAGGCCTCATAAACATGTTGCACAGCTTTCCAACTATCTGGATCAAAAAATCTGCAGATCTAAAGTGTGTGTACACCATCCCATGCAACTGCAGAAAGAAATATATTGGGGAGACAGGCCACTCTGCTAAGGTAAGGCTTCCAGAACACCAGAAAGCTGTAACATGAGGGGGAAGTGGAAAAATCATGCATAGCTGACCACATATGGAGAGAAAAGGGAGATCACCACCCTCTGCGGGATCAGGTTGAGAACATAGATAAAGAATACCATTGGAAAATTCAAAAACTTAAGGAATCAGCACAAAAATCTCCTGAGCCAACCAAGCATAGAAATGAATACAATATGGGAACCAGTAACAAAGCATGACAGAGAAAAGTGATAACAACAAAAATTGGAATATGAGCTCTGGTAAAAAACATGCAATGATAACAGCAAAAATTGCAATATGAGCAATAGCAAAAATGTTTGCTGAAGACCCTAAGTTTCTAAGTCCCAGAATTTCATACACAGATGTCTTGGCACAGTGGATAAAGGCATTAGTTAGATCCAGTGACAGAACCCAAAAACTGAGAACTTGGAGAGGGGAATTAACAGGAGATAACTGATAATTGACATCCATTAAACATGGCATGTGGAACTAGAAAAGTTTACCCCAGCGAGTGAAATAAAGGGTTCAGTTTGACATTCCAACCACCTGAAGAAGGCTGGAATGTGCAACGGCCGAAACGTAATAAATATAGCAACAAAGATAAGGACAATAGTCCGAATAATGTAAATAGTGTACATAATACCTCATCTCAGAAATATAGAGAGATATCTGCAGATCTTCAAGCTTGACACATTTTCATCCAGACATGCTGTTGGTATTGCAGAAGGGTTTTGTGCCACAGAATCCCCAGAGATGTTCTTCAGCCATAGCACAAATGGCATCTTTCTCACTGACAAAATAGCCAAGTGTCTGTAAATCCTTGTCACTGGATTTCTTAATGGAGTTGGCTTATCAAGTCTTGAGATATATATATATATATTAGTGTGGAGAGGGAAATAAATATTCGTACACATGAAAAAATTGTATTTTTATAAATGTAAAAACTTTAACTAAAACAAATTTTGATACATTTTATGTGTAAAGATACATTTTATTAAAAAATAGTAATAAACTTAATTTTTATTCTAACAGAAATTAATGCATTTTTTTTTTCATTTTAACTGATGAAAAAAGTATTCATACAAAGCAAAAAAACCACATTAACTTAATTTAATACTTTGTAGAATATCCTTTATTCAGTTCAACAGCTACCAGTCTATTCCTGTACGTCTCAACTAATGATTTGCACACATTGAGTAGTATTTTGTCCCATTCTTCTTGGCATATTGTCTTCAAATTCTTGATAATTGTGGGTGCTCTTTTCCCAATTTGAATTTTCAAATATCGCCATAAATTCTCAATTGGGTTCAAGTCTGGGGACTGACTTGGCCATTGCAAGACATCAACGTTACTTTCTGCTGACCATTTCCTTGTAGATCTAGCGGTATGCTTAGGATCATTAACCAGTTGGAAAACCCAATCAGGAGGTAGCCGAAGTCTCTCAACAGAATGCATTGTCTTGCACGATTTTCTGGTAGCTTTCAGCATTCATCTTGCCATCTATTATTGATATTCTGCCAACACCTTTTGCAGAAAAACAGCCCCAGATCATGATACTGCCACCAAACTTTACAGTTGGCAACGTGTTCTTTGTTAAGTAGGCTTCACTGTCCTCCTTCCACACATGATTTCGATAATTATGCCCAAACACCTATTTTAGTTTCATCTGTCCATAGTACTTTTTCCCCAAAACGAATATTCTTTATCTTTATGCTCTCTAATGAATTTTAGCTTAGCATCTGTGTCATTTCAAGAGGAGTGGAGTCTTCCTTGGGATGCGTGATTTCAGACTGTTTTTGTGTAGTTCATTACTTATTGTACGCTTGGTTACTTTAATCCCTAATGCACGCAGATGTTCCTGCAGCTCTTCTCGGTTAACCTGTGGATTTTGTTGGATCTGGTGTCCTAATATCCTTGCTGATCTTAGAGAAATCTTCCTTGGAGCACCTGTTCATCTTTGGTTTTTGACGCCGTTATGAGTTTTAAACCTTGCAATGAACGAAGTAATTGTAGTAAAAGGAATATTCAGGTTGTTAGAAATCGTTCTGTAACTGTTCCCATCTTTCCAAAGAGACAAAATGTGTTTTCATGAAATAGTCAATTCTTTACCTTTAGGTATTATTATTAAGACTAGAAATTACAGAACGCTCTGAAAATGGCTATTAGCATTAACTATAATTACTGATAACATTACTGGAACATTCTAGAATATACTTTTTTCATAATTATTTTATTCTAATGATGATTGATTTGTATGAATAGTTTTTTCACCAGTTAGAATTTTAAAAAATGCATTAATTTCTGTTAGAATAAGAATTAATTAAGTTTATTATTATTTTTTTTAATAGTATGTATCTTTATACATAAAATGTGCCAAGATTTGTTTTATTTAAGGCTTTTAAATTTATAAAAATACAATTTTTCAAGTGTACGAATATTTATTTCCTCCCACTGTATAATAAAATAAATACATAAAAATTCACTTTCCTCTTTGCCAGGAGCTGATAGTTTAGGGAAAAGTCTCCGACATGGCAAATCAGTTTGGTTTTGATCCTGGATTGAAGCAATCGGATATCTAGCCACATTGATGAGCTGTGATACAGTGAAACTGTCTATATATATATATATATATATATATATATATATATATATATACACCGTCATCCACAGACAGACTGTTTCGCTGTTTCACAGCTCATCAGTGTGGCTAGACATCCAGTTGCCTCTAGCTCGGATCGAAACCCAACTGAATTGGTATCAGCCGGAGATTCTACCACTAAGCCGTCGGCGCACAGCAGGGAAGCAGGTGGATTTTTAGCGTATTTATTTTTAGAAACACGCCCAGTGACTGACAGTGACTCAATTCGCTATGCGAAGAGTCTCGCTATATATAAGCTATAATAGTCACTGTTTACAAACCCATACCTACTCCCTAAAGAGCTCAACTGAAATGAATATTTATTTATAGCAGACTTAAGCTAGCTTCTGTGAAGGGCTAATTGGAACTCCAGCCTAAAAGTGAAAGTGACCTCTGGTCCAACTTAGAAATGCATAATGTTGATTTTGAAGAAATAACTTTGAAGTTCTCAATTCACTCCATGGAACTTCAAAAATTCACTTTAACTCTGATTCTAGCTATAAGTCCAATTCTGACCAAAAGACAGGCTGAAAACAGTTCTTCAAATCAAACTCTGTGGAACTTCACTTGAGTTCTTCAAAACTTCACATCATGAGACCTCTTATTTTAATACTGATTCTTTAGCACTTTGCAGAAATAAAAGGGATTTCCTCAATTCAAAGTTTTGGAGATATTCTAAACTGAATTTAAAACAAAAATTTTTAGATTTAAATTTAAATTCAAACTCAATATAAATTAAAAACTTAAAATCATTAATTTTTTTTTTGGTTATTTTAATATTTGCATTTGTAATAATTCCCTCCTCAGCCAGACACAAATCCCAATGCTGGATGTTCAAGCAACAAAATGAAGGGCAGATTTTCAATCCCAGGATCATCCTGATTCTAAAAAGGTAGCACAAGTGTGGCCTGAGTTAGAGGTGTTTAGGAACATATCTTAAATAAATGGCAATTTCTGTATCTGTGTGTGTCTGAGTTCTAAAACTTTATATTTACTGACTAAATAGCCTTGTTGTCTATTTTACTCAGACCAGTAAACTAGCCGACTTGAAAAAATATCCTACCTTAGTGGTGATGTCAGGTAAATAAAATATACTATAACAGCAACAGCAAATTTTTCCTCTTTGATGAACTCGTCTAAACAGGTTTCAAATTTTTTTTATGGAGAACTATTGATAAATTGTAAGCAGAACCACACACTTGAACAAAGAGCCAAATTAGCATCTTGCATTGCAAAGCAAGAAAAAAAAAAATTTTGGTATGAATTCCAGCACACAAAGACAATGATACAAGTGTATTTTATTGGTGTTTACTATGAGATTAGTTTGGTAGAAAAGCAACAAATAGGAGACACTCGTTGAAGGTAGAACACACTGCCCAGTTATGTCAACCAGACTAATCATTGCCTCATGCTGAAGAGATAATTGTTTTCTAAACTTAACTTAGTAAAGCTGGCTAATTTAATGATGAATTAACCCTTACTGAGTTATCTAATCTTGTTTTTCTTTTTTCAGGAGGTAAACATTGGCCTTAATTATAACCAAATCCGTATAGGGATCCACAATTTAATTTTATGATATGAAGAGATCTATAATTTTATCAATACTACAAATTCAAAATATAATTCCATTGTAGATGCAGCTTTAATTCATGGTGCCACTGCCTGGACAATTGTTGCAGATTTGAATCAAACCACAAAGAAAAAGGTGAGAAATGTCTACAATATAAAAATATAAATTTTTTTATTTTTGTATTTTTACACCTAAATTGTTTCAGCATGTTAAAGTTTGTTTTAAAGTCCCTTGTTTGTAGTTGGTTGTTAAGATTAAAAGATTTCTCCATGTGTATGCATGAAAAATAGAACCAAGGTAGAAAGTGAAGAGGAAAGCGTAAGTGTCACATAGCTTGCCGAGGAAGATGGTGGGGGGGACGTCATGTAGCTTCGCCGAGGAAGACAGGGGGCGGGGGTCGTCATGTAATTTCGCCGGGGAAGACGGGGGGGGCAGGGGACGTCATGTAGTTTCGCCGGGAAGACGGGGGGGGGGACATCATGTAGCTTCGCCGAGGAAGACGGGGGGGGACATCATGTAGCTTCGCCGAGGAAGACGTGGGGGGGGGAACATCATGTAGCTTCGCCGAGGAAGACGGGGGGGGGACATCATGTAGCTTCGCCGAGGAAGACGGGGGGGGGGACATCATGTAGCTTCGCCGAGGAAGACGGGGGGGGGGGGAACATCATGTAGCTTCGCCGAGGAAGACGGGGGGGGGAACATCATGTAGCTTCGCCGAGGAAGACGGGGGGGACATCATGTAGCTTCGCCGAGGAAGACGGGGGGGGGACATCATGTAGCTTTGCCGAGGAAGACGGGGGGGGAAACGTCATGTAGCTTGCCGAGGAAGACGGGGGGGGGGGGGGAATGCCACGTAGCCTTCTGAGGAAGGCCGGTGAATAAGTAAGGGAATCTCTTTGAACCTGTGGTTTTGTGAATTCGTCATTGCATGTTGTCACTCCTCCTCTTTACTGGTTTTTGTCTATCTAGAGACTTTACTTAAATACTCTTCAAATGATTATGAAGCATTTTTTTTTTTTTTTTTTTTTTTTTTTTTATTGTTGGCAGGAATGCAACCCATTGGTTGAAAAATGTTAAATATTTATTTTCAAAGGCTTAATTTATTAACCAGAAAGATGTGTGGATCCTTCAACTAAGAAACCATTTTTTTGTCATTTGATGATTGACTGCATTGGTGTCTATTTTGCATAAGTATTCTCTACACGTAATGATTAGGCTTGTGCCATAACACCTGTACAGTTAATATGAAAACTGACTCCAATATGACTACCATCGGATGAATTCACAGAATCAATGGTGGTGTACTCTTTACTCAACAACATCCCCCACTTCCGAGATTACTGCTATATTAAATAAATACATTTTTTTATTTCGTATTAGTATCTCCCCCTCACCAACATACTTTGTAACGTTTCCATCTTGGATTCACTTCTAGTCCATTTTCTGTTCCTTGAACTTGTTGGTTCATTTGTTTTGATACTGGCACATCAAAAATGTCTTACAGCATTTTTAACTGGTTCTCCAAGTCATTCATCAGTTAATCTTTTCTTCAGCAGATTTTGGTGCTTTTTATGTTGGATTTTTTTCCCCCCCTTTCACCATGTAGACCAATTTTCCAATTCTAGCTGCTATTATGCCATCTTTCCAGGTTTGCGTTCCATCCTTGTATGCTATAAAGAATACTTTATCATTTACCTTTTATTAAGTATTTGAGATTTTTGACTCGGCAATAACTTGTTGAACACAGATTTTACTTTCCTGGCAAACATTAATTCCGCCAGTGACATGCCTGATGGTGTGTTGGGGTTAGGTGTTAACTGGCACACACTCAAAGTGTCTCCTTATCTAAATTTTTCAGACTTGCTTTTTTTCAACGATCTTTTGAATGTTCCCACAAACCATTCCGTTTGTCCATTTGACCAAGGGCGATATGGTGGTGTTGTAATATGTTCTATAGAGAACAACTTGCAAAATTCTTGAAATTCTTTTCCAGTAAATTGTGTTCCCTTATCCGCTACTATGTATCTGGTATGCCATATCTCACAAACAGTTCATGCAAAAATTCACTATCACTGAGGATGTGGGTATTTTGCAACCATTTTGTAAAACTATCAACTACCACTAGATAATATGCTCCATCCATAAGACCTACAAAATATATACACAATCTTGACCACAGTGTATCTTTGGCCAAGGAGCCAATATTTTTTGTGGTAGGTAGTTTTGCTGATAGAGCACAAACTTTATAAGCTTTTACTGTTTTTTTTCAGTATCTTGGTCCATTCCAGTCCAATATACAAAACGTCTCATGAGAAATTTCATTTTTGAAGTGCCAGGATGTCTAAAATAAAAATCCTTTAATATACATTTCTATAACACACTCAGTATTACAATTCTTTGTGAAATTTTTTCATAGTGAATATGACTGCTAGAGCTTTCTCTATCTGGCTGTAATTTTTCTTTTCTAGTAAGAAGAAAAGCTTGTAATGTAGTTACATTTTTTGGTATAGGCATATTTCCAATCACATTTACTCTCAATGGATCTGGTTTCCTACCATTTTTATCAATAATTTGGCCCAGGTATTCTATTGTTGGCAAAAAACAATTCACATTTTTCTTCACTAAGTTTGAATCTATATTCTCATAGTTTTTGCATAATTGTTTTGACATGTCCAACATGTTCTTTTGACAGACTCTTGATCAAAATATTGTCCAGATATGCCACTGCAAAATTACAATCAACCAGCAAGGTATCCATGGCTTGTTGAAAAATAGCTGGTGCCACCTTGATATCAGAAGGAAATTTATATAAGGTTGTTAATTCAAAACGTTGATTTTTCAATTTGAATTTGTAAATATGCTCCAGAGAAATCCAGCTTTGAAAATATTTTTCTGTCATTCAAATTCAAAAGAATTTCATCTTCCCAGTCACTACATTCCTGACTAAATATTTCTTCATATCTGTGAAAATACGCAGCAAAAGTCAGTCTGTCATCAGGATTGTATACAAATTCTGATATGGTGTTTTGCACTGTATCTGGCATAAATGATGTTGAAGAATTTTTCCATCTTGCTCCAAACTACATCCAACAACTCCAGTTGCTGTTTTTCTAGTTCCAGCAACTGCTGATTCTGCTGTTGCATTTTAACTATGGAAGTCAGAATTGTCTCCATATTCACAAGAATTTTTTTCTTGCACACAATATAAAATATTTTCTTTTTTTTAAAAACCAAACATAGTTAAAATTTTTGTTGTCACCCAAAGCAACAAGTAAATTACCTGAGTTTCGAACCCCTTGTTGTCACTACTCTAACAATATCTGCAATGATATTCCATCGTAATGCTTTGAGTACTTTGACATGAATGATTGTATTGTTTGTATGATATTCAACTTCAAACAACTTCCTGGCTCTGATATGACTGCCTTCTCCACCTCATACCATGAAACTCTTTATAGTATTAGACATAGAGTTCATAGAGTCACCAGGGTATACTCTTTACTCCACAACACAAAGGTATTATTACTGGACAATTTGCATTTTTTTTTTCTTTTTCTCCCCCCTCAAACAAATTTTTATGACATTCTTAAAGGCATTTTTTTCTTATTCCTATCAATGTTTTTTTTTAACAGTTTTTTTTAAAAAGAGTGTTTAGAAATAAAAAGGCCCAGGAGCAACTGAAGGTAGAGGGTTACTAAATAAGGTTGTTTTAGTGTGCACAAGAAAAGAGTAACATGTGCATAAGAGGATATATAGGATAGCTAGCAGGTGACCTTAGACTTAAAGAGGTCAAGATTATGGTTGAGAAAGCATCCTCTCTGGGTTGTAAAGAAGCTATCTTCATGAAACTTCCTTAGCAAGGGAATATTCTACTCCATGTTCTGGTCCTGGCAGGTCCTAGCTGTAACAGTCTTGACGGATGGAGCCAAGGAAAGTGGTTTACTCAAATATCTGTAATGTTATAGTCAGGTTTCACTTACAACCCAGGAGGAATTAAAAGTAGGACCCAGATTCTGGGAAGTCATTTGTCTTGGAGATTATCAATTTTCTTAGTTGGTCATTCTGGAATTTCCAAGTGGTCACCCATCTGGGTTCTGACAAGGCTCAACACTACTTAACCTTGGTGATTGAATGAAAACTAATGGTTCAACGTGATGGGCCATAAACTATTATTTGATTAACAATGTACTGCAAAAATACCTGTACCTAGGCCAACCACATAATGGTAAGACATTAGTGTCAGTCAGGGACGGTGTGTACCAACTCCGAATCCCTTGACCCATGAAAGCCTGATTAGGGGCCCCAGGCAGTGCTTTGTGACTCACTATCTTATCTACATTTATAAGAGATAAAATTAAATGAAGCATAACTTTCTATTAAATGATGAAAAATTTTGGGTTCTTTTTTTTCCATCCAAATTTGTGAATTTGTTTTGTTCTTGCTAAGTCTTAAAAAAAAAAAAAAAAAAAAAAAAAAAATTCACTATTTCTTTTTATCCATAATGCTGAATGTGTTAAAATCATTCAACACTTTAACAAGAAAAAAAAATCAAGTTGATGTTAAAAATTACCGCAAAACATTGATTTATTTAAGATGGAATGATCTATTATAACATGTCTAATTTGTATTTAGATACATTGTTATTTATTTTCAGTTTTTGTGGTTGAATTTTTCACCTATATTGCAGATGATTGTACATAATTATTGTACATAATTACGTCACAATAAATTTTGTATTTTATATAAATAGAACTTTATGAAAATTTAAATGTCGTCAAGTGAGGGGCTGTCATAGATTTAGTGGGTGCACAAAACCCTTGCACTGGCTCTGGTTGCAATAGTTCTTTTTTTGTGAATGTGTGTGTCAAAGTCAAAATTATAAAATCAGAGATTATTATTATGATAAAAATATAGTTTTAAGGTTTGCTATATGTATGGGTTAAAAAGTTCAATATCAGCGGGATAGTGTATGTAAATAGAAAAGTGGAAATCAACACCCAATGATGACTGCTTCATGCTTAAACCTGGATTCAAATTTACTGTGGATGATCTAGTGATTAGAGCACTTTCTAAACATTTGTCTTAGTGAATTCTTTTCTCTTAATTGTAATAGCATTTTTTTTTTTTTAGGTCAAAATTGTGGTCAGTCTTGTTACAATGAACAACTAATGTGTTAAATTTATGGCTTTTTAAAATGTTTCTTTTGCGCTCATATAAACTTATTTATCTCTATCTCTCTCTCTATATATATATATAGATATATATATATATATATATATATATATATATATGAGAGAGAGAGAGAAATCCCAAATTTTCCTCAGGAGTAATCGGGCAGTTACGGTTGTCTGCTATGTTATGGGTTGGCTCTGTATAAATATTTCAACTGTGGCTTTATTTTAAATATTAAATTTTATATCTATTTCTGACACTGAATATAGCCTACCATTTGAGTTGAATTAAGTTAACACACTCTATGTTAGTTGAAATAGTCTACAGTCATGAGGTAATTTGGGATTCCTGTTATGTAATTTATATGCTCATTTATAATAAATACATTGAACTCTTTTTGTGGGTAAGTTTTAATATTTTATATTATTAGGATCCACTTGGGTTATAGACCAACGGATCTATTAACTGTTATATATATATATATATATATATAATTATGCCTACATTTGGAATATAGTAGATTTCAGGTTTATCTTCTCCCATAATAACAAGAATAACAGGATAAATTGTAAAAAATTTAGCACCAAAATAAATGAACAACCAAAACAAACATTTAAACAGAAACTTTATTTAAGATGGAACGATCTATTATAACATGTCTAATTTGTATTTAGATACATTGTTATTTATTTTCAATTTTTGTGGTTGAATTGTTCACCTATATTGCAGATGATTGTACATAATTAGGTTACAATAAATTTTTTATTTTATATAAATACTATCTTATGAAAATTTAAATGTAGTCTGTGTCATAGATTTGTTGTGGGGCACAAAACACTTGCACTGGCTCTGGTTGCAATAGTTCGTTTTTTTTTTGTGAATCTGTGTGTCAAAAAAATTTAGCACCAAATTAAACAAACAACCAAAACAAACATGTAAGCAGAAACTTGTTTAGATTACTGAATATTGATTTATTTCAAAAGATGTGTCAATTTTTTTTTTTTGTTGTGTGAGTGCCTACATGTGTGGGTGTCAGAAAGCCAAAATTATTAGATCAGAGGATATATATATATATATATATATCTACGTTCAAAGCGCATTATGTATATTTATTAATGCGTCTTAGCTTTGTCTAACCAAAGAGCAGTTCTGTTTACACCTTATATTAAATTAGTAAATATTTATTTGCTTACCTGTGTATCCATGCTAATGCACATATATGTGGTTTCTAATATCTAGTTATTTGGCTTATCCACATTATATATAATATATATATATATATATATATATATATGTGTGTGTGTGTGTGTGTGTGTTAATTATGCTTACATTTAAAATAAAAACACAAGTAAAAAATAAAATTCACATTGGTTGTTGACCTTTAACTGGTTATTTAGTATATTGAGTAGATCTCAGGTTTATCTTCTCACATTACAAGATTAACAGGATAAATTGTGAAAACTTTTTAGCACAAAAATAAACAAGCATCCAAAACAGATATGCAAGGAGAAAAAAATAAGAATGGTTACATCAATATCTTTCGATTTTTCACTACTAACTGCTGTAATTCACAACTGAATAAACAAACAGTGAAAAAGACTTGTGTTTATCTAAAAAAAAAAAAAAAAAAAAAATTTAAAGATTATTCAAAACTTTTTTTCTTAATACGAGCAGGTTTATTTCCCTATTCTGAATAAGGGTGAAAGGTACTGAGGGAAAGTTTAATTCTTTCATTCTAGCACCGACATCCTGCTTATCAGGAAAAAATTACAAGAACACTACATGATCAATCAGAAGACAAAATTCTTATTCTGAATAGCCCATCCTAAAATTAAAATGTTCAAAATATACATACAGCATACCTTTTTATTTTTACACTAGTGTCTACCCAGTAAAGGCCCAAGAGTCACTCAAAGTAATTGAAGGAAATTGTGTTATGATTCTAAATGAAGGTGGGTGAGAAGTGAAGATTATGAGTATTTGTAAGGTAGATAATGGCTGATCGTTTACTTGAAGTTAAAACTATTGTGATCATGTTTGTTTAACAGCATATAAACTCCTTATGGATCATTTAAATGTTGAAATTTTCTTTTTTGAGCTTTGGTAATTTTTTTTTTCTTTCCCCAAAATGTATTGTTGGTGAATTTTTCTCAATGTATTTTTATATTTTGACTCCAGCTTGGGTGTCCACAGATGGGACCCTAACAGGTGCTACCACCCAGAGTCAAGGTGGATCTAGGAACATCAGCACATAAGAGGTGGTTCCATGCTCCTGCTGGATGTAGTTTATTGTCATACCCAGGATGTCGTGATTGGGGGAAGCATCCTATCAGAAGTCTGTTCCACAAGGCAGCAGCTCTTGGGAAGAAGTCGTCCAAATGGAACTTCCTTCTTAGCAATGGAATACAAAAAGAATAGGGATGGTTTGCCCTGTGTTTACATGAAATGATGGGCCTTAACTGTATGGGTCTGAACTGGTGGAACCAAGGAATATAGCTCATCAGAATATTTTCTATAGAAAATGGTGATAAAACAGTACAAGCCTCTTGTTATTCTATTTTGTAGAAAAGGGGTTGTAGGGTTGAAAATAATTTATCACCCACAAGGTCGAAAAGACACTTTTGAACTCCACCAAAGCTGACAATTGGGAGACAGGAGGAATTAGGTGCTTGCTGCAGTGGCACCAGGAACTGAACATTTTTTTCATCTTTAGCAATAGTGTTTTTTTAAATTTTTTCTTCAAATTAAATTCTACTCGAGACTGAAGCACATGTTAGAACTCTAGTCCCAAGGCAGTGGGTCTCATTAAGAGTGCAACTGTGCAGCAAAACTGAAGAAAATTTAGGGCCTGATTGATGATGAAATTATTAGTTTGGTATTAGAGGTGGTAAATAATGCAAACCAGTCTTTCCTGAGCTGTGATGTCAAAGTTGGAGGAGAAATTAGCTGCGTGGCTTTGGTCATCTGAATTTTGGGAGCTACAGCCATAAACTGTTGTATTGTCCATATATTTGCTAATGATCTAAGAATATTTCTTGGCAGACTGTGGATATTTAGCACAAAGAGTGTTGGAACAAGGAGACAGACTGAAAATTCCTGCATTGATCACATGGGCTTCAGATGATCACGCACATCCTGAAGGGTAGTTCATCTAATGCTAAAGACATATACATCATGGATCTTTGTTCTTTTTTGGCACCCGCTTCATTCCAGAACAGTGCCAAATTAGCCATTTTACTAAACACAAAAATGCCATGTCATAATAAAACTGTTCCACATCCCTAATTATATATATTGTATATTATTAAGGCATTAGGACTGTTACTGTAAACTATCATTATGCATTAGAATGTATTCCGTTTGGCGCAAGAGTAAATTCATGGTGAATTCCATTAAGAATAAACTTACTAACAACAGCTTGCAAGTGGAGCATTCTAAGCATTTATGAAAGTGCCAGGTTTTTTTCCTCCTAATTTCTGAAACCATTACTAGGGGACGCTCTCCAACACCATAAATTCTCTGCGATAATTCCATCCAACGTCTTGTTTTTCCGCTTAGATGACAACAACAAATCTCTTTTAGAAGATCGCATTTCTCTTTTTTTGTTTTAGGGTGGTGTGGGGGGGGGAAACCATCCATACATTACATACATCCATACATACATACATACACACTCACTCTGGACCAAAATCTTTCCACATTCATTTCATATACAGGTAATTTTTGTCACTTGTAACCCTTTTGTTGTTAATGAATTATAATTTGTATTGGTCCTTGACATTTCTTTAGGTGGACTCATATCCCAAGTCTGCCATTTTTGTTGTGGGCATTTCAGGAGGCACACATGTTTATCTCAAAATGCATACACTGGCTCGCAACAAAAGCAAATTCTCAAAATAAGTCATGCTGTCTAAATGTGCTAGAAGAAAAGTCATTAAAATTTGACTAGTTTTTCTTTTAACTTATTTTTGTTGCTTGTTTACAGGTAGTAGTAAGAGGAGATATAATAGCCTTCAATATTTTATTGTCAAAATTTCATAAATAAAAGCCATTGTTATAATTTTCCTGCCTTCAGTTTTTCTTGTTAAGTATTTTTCTTTCATCAAAAGATGTAAGAAAATCTAATAAAAACAGACAGACTATAGAGAGTCATGGGCATCTACTTGGAGGTCGGAGGATACAAGTAATTTCCTGCCTCCCATACCAATCAAAAAGCTGTTTGTACTTATATCTAAAAATGTATTATGATACAGTACAATTGTTTTAGGGAATCACAATTTTAGGCTCCCATATAAAAATGTGTTATTCTTTGCTGGTGCTTAGAAAACAGTTTTTGAACCCACACCCCAAAAAGTGGCCAAACTGAGAAAGTATTTTTCATACAAAACAGACTGAAATATATAGAGTTCAAATCTCATTATTATATATATATATATATATATATATATATATATATATATATATATATATATACGCACACATCAGAATTGATGTTCTATACTGTTGATCTTCTGTAGCTGTTATATTCCATGCTAATAGGAATATATACTTGAAAAACAAGGTGGATAAAATAAGTAAAGATTTATTGTAAAAAACCAGTACAATAAGAATAAAGGTTACAGTTATGCACAAGGTCATTGCAAGTCAATCCAGTAGTGAGTGCTATTATTGGACGGTCAGTAGTTCTCGTACAAGTCTGAGTTGTACTCAACAGATTCCAGCTAGACTGCAGTCCATTATTATAGGTAGTTACTACCTATAGTGTAGTCACTTATGGAGGTGACAGGTTATTCCATTACAACAGTAGCCTAATTGGTAAAGTACTGCTCTGGTCAGACAGGCTCTCAAGGACAAAGGAGCTATGATCAAAACTTGTCAAAAATGCGACAAAGGACAAAAGTTGATCAGAGAATTAGGAAAAAGAAGTGGCCATTAATGACAAACTTCATGATAGTAAAGATTTGATAATTGAGAAGACGCTTCTGGAGATGCTGTAGCTGGAGAGTTTGTGTAGTCTCCCTATAAGTCACACCTTGTCAAAGAATTTGAAGGTATCTAAGGCAATCACTCAGTACTGAAAAGGGTGATAACAGCTACTGAACTTGAGAAGCATTTCACCCCAAGCAAGGTGGGAGTGCCACTAGCACGCAAGGGGGTTACAGAGATTGAAAACATGAGTAAAGAGGGGGGTGTTACAGGAAAGGAACAAGAAAAAGACTGGGATCAAGTTAAAGTCATCAGAAATATCAATTGACATTACATTTGAAGCAAGTAGGTGGAAGGGATTTCCACTGCTGGAAAGTGTGAGAAAAGAAGCTGTTGGAGTAGAAGAGCCAGTTACATATAAATGTTTTGACAGTGAAAGCATGGGACTGAGATGCCAACATAGTACCACGCTTAAATTCATGCAGTTGGGGTACTAGTGAAAGTAGCTAGTCAGAGCAGTTGCTATGAAACTATTTGGAGAAAAGACAGTGGGAAGCCATGTCACATCTGTGAGAAATTGACTGTAGATGAGATGCCAGATCAGGACCTATCACATTGCATATCCATCTCTGGATCACGTCAAGGACCTCAAGATGAACAGCAGAGACACCAGATCATATATGGCAACAGCAATGCAAGGATGGGCATAGGTGAGAAAAAACCTTCTGGCACGACACAGAACCAACTTTAATAATATTTTAAAGATTTTATAAATTTCAACTGAAAGCAGTACTGAAGACTGAATAAATGCCAAATGTTTCCTTATAAAGAAACATATCATTACTGCTTGTGATTCTGTTGTGCCTGACTAAAAGACCAGATGAAGGATTGTCTACTTTATGATCTAAAGGATTCATTCACTTGAAGCCAGTTTTAAATTATTGATATCTATTTAGACAAAATTATTCTTATGAGAGAAGGCAAAATAGTAACTGGATTTGTTGCATTGTTAACAATGTTAATCAGTCAGAAGCCATAGATTTAGTTTTATTTAGAGATTAACACAGATAACACTCACACCACCTACCTGAGCTTGTCACACAATTCAAATACATTGGACTGACAAGGAGAATTGGAAAAAAAAAACAATATAAATGTAATTGAATGACCGTTACCGCAGTCATAGTCTGAAAGTAGGTCAAATCCTAATAACCATTAACAACAGGGAAAAAGTAAACTTGGCATTACAATCAGGATTGCCGATAGATTTGAGGAAAACAAAAAAATGGTGTATTAGAATGTATCCTGTTTGGGACAAGAGTAAATTCATGTCAAACCCAGTTAAAAAAAAAAAAAAAAAAAAAATCACTAACAATAACTTTCAAGTGGAGCATTCTAAGCATTTATGAAAGCAAATTCTCAAAATAAGTCATGTTTGTCTATATTTCTGAGATGAAGTATTATGTACACTATTTACATTATTCGGACTATTGTCCTCATCTTTGCCGCCATATTTATTATAATGTTTCAGCTGTTGTATGCTCCGACCTTCTTCAGGTGCTTGGAATGTCGAACTGTACTTTTTATTTCACACCCTGGGGTAGACTGTTCTAGTTCCACGTGCCATGTCTAACGGACGTCAGTTGTAAATTATCTCCTGCTTAATTCCCCTCTCCAAGTTCTCTACCGCCTTAACCAGGTATTGAACTCACACTCTTTGGGTCCTGACAATGGATCTAACTAATGCCCTGTGTCCACAAGGATACATAGCACAGTGGATAAAGGCATTAGATCCAGTGACAGGACCCAAAGAGTGTGAGTTCAATACCTGGTTAAGGCAGTGGAGAACTTGGAGAGGGGAATTAACAGGAGAACTGATAAATTACATCCATTAAACATGGAACTAGAAAAGTCTACCCCAGTGAGCAAAATAAAGGGTTCAGTTCGACATTCCAACCACCTGAAGAAGACCGGAGCGTACAACAGCCGAAACATTGCAATAAACATGGCAACAAAGATGAGGACAATAGTCCAAATAATGTAAAGTCTCATGTTGTCTAAATGTCTTAGAAGAAATGTTCTTATTAAAATTTGGCTAGTTTTACTGTGGTCAATTATGGGCATCTACATGGAGCTTGAAAAATGCAGGTGTATTGGAATTTAATTTGAGAAAAATATTTTACAAGTTTACATTCTAGCCTATTCTTTCGATCCTCAATCAAACCTTTTTTTTTTACTTTCAAAACCATTATTCTTTCCATGGGGTACCATAAAGAGAAGCCTCACAGCTTGTTCACTCCAACATTTTTCCTTATTTTCAAAACTGTCTCCCTAAGCCTTGATTCTTATCAGAAGAATATATTTTATGACCAATGAAGGAACCAGGAAATTTGTATAACAATTTTGGAGGGAAAGTTCCCGATTTCTCAGACTCCCGAATCTTCTATTTGGCAGTGAGAATTTGCCACCGTCTGTGAGGTTGGCGATAGAGAACACCAATCAACTTCGGGCCCACTACCAACAAAAGAACTATCTACTAAGGAGCTGTTGGGAAAGAACATTGGCACACTATTAAAGACCAGTTGAAAGCAGCCTCCTTTCACCTACAAGACTTCTGTCGTAGACCTACAAACTCTCACTCAACTGTAAAATTCCTATATCTACTGACATTTCCTGCTCTGCAAGAACTTTGATGAAAACAGTGTTTCTAACCATTAACAAAATTCTACTTGCTTAAGGAACATTTAGGCAGTCAAAGAAATATTTTGAGCATGCCTTTTTTCTATTATGAACATTTTCTCTTCCCTTGAAGGACTTTTTCTTCTCCCTTTCTTTCTCTAATTGTCTTTATCCCTTTACCCCTTTTTTCTGTACATGTAAATAAACACTTATTTTTACACACTGAGCAGGAGTTTTTCTTTATTCATCCACCTAAAAGAGTTTGTCCTCTCTTATCTTGCCGTTTTTATTAGTGTTTTGTTGCAATTTTTTTAGCCTCAACCCTTTGATGAGGGAAAGCCAGTACAAATTTCCCAACAGGTGGTTCCCTGCCTCCTATACCAATCAAAAAGCTGTTTGTACAGTAAAACGGTCTTGGGACCAACAGACTCCAGATTTAACTTTAAAACTTCAACTTAATGAAATACATATATACTGTATTTACATTTATTTACAATAAGTTTGTCTTGTACTGGCTGTTTTTAGGACACAAAAAAATGTTTCAAATTAACAGATGGCTTTAACGGACAACCCTTCCACTATTAATCTGTTAAATTGAGGCTCCACTGTACTTTCATCTGATAATGCATTATGATAGAGTACAATTGTTTTAGGGAATCACAATTTTATGCTTCCATATAGATATTGTTCAGACAACAGTGTTTAAGCTCACATTCAGAAAAGTGGCCAAACTGGGAAAGTACTGCTCTGGTCAGACAGGTTCAAGACTTGGCAGAAGCTTATTAGTTATTCTGGATTCATGCTTTTTTAATGGCTATAGAATGTAAAAATAACAAGGAACAAATTTTCGTTGAAGAACTAAGAAAATTTAGGCAACAAAAAATGGGACGAGTGAAAAACTAGGAGAAATTAGGCAACATGTTTTCTGGTCAACTTTGATCTTCAAAAAGATAAATGCCATATCAATCATAATCTGTCTTCCTGATTACTCTATCGTTCCTGCTTCTTCATAATGTTTTTTGGTTTTTTAAAATCTTTCACACCTAGTAACCCCTTTGTGTTGGAGTGGCTTTACTGCCTTGCTTGGGGTGAATTTGAAAAAAAAAAAAAAAAAAAAAAAAAAAAAAATGTGGGTGAGAGAAAAACTAGAAAGAAATCAGCAATAAAAATTAAATGAAGAACTGGTAAAAAAAATTTCAACATTTAATGAACTCATGACAAAATAAGCAAAACTTACTAAATATGCATTCATACACATACAGAAACATATACATTGAAATTGAAAGACAGAAACATATCAATGCATGCATACACATCTATGATTTATGGCTTTGTCCTAAACAAAGCAAATCTAAGTCAATATCAACAGAAACGGGTAGAAATATAAACATTCAGACAGATATGTGCAAACTTATGTATACAGCATTTTCTTTGAGGCATACTTGAAAAGTTGGAATAACAGAATTTTTGTCAGTTTTACTTTCAGACAATTTATTTGCCCTGAAACTTTTTCAAAGTGTTTTTCTCAAAATGTTAAACAAGTTCAAGTATTCCACAGAAATAGTTCAAGATTCTTGAATGTTAGTTTGTAGAGCATTTTTTTTTTCTTCTGGAAATCAAACATGTAATAATTGAATCACTGAAACATTCATAAGAATATAGGTGTTTTGTTTTTGGATTTATCTTCAAGCTAAGATCTTTAAACAGTTGGGAGAATTATTATTTATTTTTGTAAGTGATTTTTTGCTTCTTATGAAGCCTTTATGCTGGAACAAAAATATTTCAAGACTTGACAGTTGCTGTGTGGAAAATTTATTTTAACTGTATTCATCAAGAGATAAAATGTGCAAAAGGCAAGATTGGAGATGACAAAAATATGATATAGAAGGTGCACTGAGAGAGCAAAAGATGCCTTCCAAAAGCTAAGCAAGGTATCAAGAAAAAAAAAGGAAAATCGCATTAAAATTGAAGAAAAGAGTACTGAACTGTTATGCAACAGTTCTTCCTATATGGCAATAATGGATACATGGTGATGTCATGGGTAGCTGTTCAGAAGGAGAAATCTGCGAGTGGGTTCTATAGCCTTGGATGGCAACTGGTCTAGGAGAAGGAAAACTGAATTCAAACTAGATGTTTGAGTTCCATCAAGCTATCTTGCCCAAGATAGCTTTGAGAATATGACTGTAATACATGTGGTACTCCTACAACCTGAATCAGTTATGGACTCATGATCATGTTATGCTAATGGATGCTGGATAATTTCCTAACTGAAGAAGACAAGACTTGAGGTAAAAAGATGTTCCACAGAATTATGCTAAGAAGATGACGTGCAAAGTATTTAACAAGGAAAATTCAAAGTTGGTTGGTTTGTTTTTATGGCACTGTAGGTCATTTAATGCCAAATTTAGTTTTTATATATATATATAGATATATATATATATATATATATGTGTGTGTGTGTATATGAGTACTAGTAAACTTATAGCTGGCAACATTATTTTATTTTATTTTATTTTTTTTTCAAAAACGTATAGCTGGCAACATTATTTTTGGGACGTAGCTTATCGCCATACCCAGGACGCGGTTGTATGCCGAGAAAAAAAATGGGAGTTCACTATTTTCCCATAGCTGGTATCCTAACAGGTGCTTCCACCCCAGGTCAGGGTGGACCTGGGAACACCAGCAATTAAGAGGTGGTTCCACACTCCCTCTAAACCTCCTGATCAGAGGCCTTGCTGTTGGATGTAGTTTATCGTCTTACCCAGGACGCAGAAAATTTAAGAGAAATATAAACAAAAAGGACATGTACAGTTACAATAAGAAAGAGTTGAAATATTAGAAACTACCACTACCCTCTTGGGTTGCTGGTCTCTTTGTCAAACTCTCTGCTTTTGGCAAAGAGGAACCCAGATGAGGAGATGTCAAAGCTAGGTGGGTAGACAGCTACCTGACCCTGTCTATACAAGGTCTATGGGGATTATGGGGGGATTTTTATCTGAGCCTATGGCTTGTGCCACATCCCACCTGGTGGGGAGGTTTTGGGTAAATACTGAAATTTGGGGTAAAGATAAGGAAAGAGTGCCTGGAGAATTTGTCACTTACAGGACATGATTGTTTAGCAGCATATCAACTTCTATCAGTTATTTAATGTGGAAATAAATAATTTTATGTAATTTTTTTTTTTTTTGAGATTATAATGTTTTTAGTGATACAAGTCTTACTAATTAACTCCTTGCTTGACCCCAGATTCTTGATTGGCTTTAAATCAGGAGAGTTTCTGTGTCAGTCTATGGTACTTTGATTTGCTCACTGGTAAGGCTTACCAGTGTGTTCATGCAGTGTTTCAATTTTTGTACGCTTCCTTGGAGTAATGTCCATTGTAGACGTTGATTGGAGGACAACTAATCGACAGCTAAGACAATAGTGTCTTGGTATGATAAAAATCTGATGCAATATTTTTCAAGGCCAAATAAATTTCATCGTGCATCCCAAAAACATTACTGCACACCACTGTAAATGACTTAATCGGAGGAAAAAATAGAAATCGATTACACCCCCGTCACACCAGTGAGTCTAAAACTGACTGTATGGTGAAACAAAACTAAACTAAAGTGGTTGTTTCAATTTGCACAAGATGGCAATAAAGAAAATAGAATATCCAAAAGAGTTGAAATTTCTTGGATACATAATGAGGACTTGAAATCACGGATATATTGAAATCATGTCGGGCCTAGGGAAACAGGGAGTAACCTACCTAACAGGCTTTTGTAAATGGATAGAAGAACAGAGAGTAAGATGGGATAGTAAGGAGACAAAGATTACTGGGAGGTGAATGCTAAATGGAGGAATGGTAAAGTAATGGTTATCAGATTGAGGAATTGGAGAGTTGCATTCATATTCCAGTAGAGTTCATTACACACACTTATGGGCTAATACCCTTGGGAAAGGTATGTCTATCTCTTCTCCACCCAGCTATGGATAAAATAGACTTGGTCCTATAACCTTAAGTGGCAACCAGTCTAGAAGGAAACCGAATTCAAACCAGATCACACGGTCCTAAAAGTCTGTATACATGCAGCTGAGGACTGCTTGTAAACCGAAATTCCCATTGAAACTCCTAAATATTTACACATCTTCATGAATAGGACCTCTGCTATGCTTGGTCAACTTTTGTTCGTGGCAGGTATGTTTGATGGAACTGGCCCAACTGACCAGGTGAATGCTACAACAGGTACAGGTAGGACAGATTCAATAATGTCAAATTGGCAGCTGATCTAAAAAAAAAAAAAAATTAACCAATCTTTTGTTAACTGGGGCAAGAAATGGCTTGATAATTTTTAATACTTCCAAAGCAAAACTGCTCTATTTTAATCATCTTAGAGAACCTTTTCAACCTTCAAACAGAAAGGTCTTTCTTGGGATAATGTTTATTTTTTTCCGTTGACAAAGTGAAATGATTATATTGAATCAATTGCTAGGTCTACTGCTAGGAAAGTTAGTATTGATTATGACTATGCATTTCAGCTTCAGTCACTTTCCCACCACTGGTACACAATGTCCCTGTGAATTTTCTATATTTTCATGGTAATTGTTTGGATGAGCTTTACTCTTTGGTACCTCAACATTATAAATTTAAGTGCAGTACGAAATTGGCAGATAGGTCTCATCATTTTACATTTGAAATTGTGAGAAGTAACAATAAATCCAATGCTAATAGTCTATTCTCTCCCACTTCTTTCTTGTAGAACTCTTTTGACTTCTTGTTTTCCAGGTAACATTGATCTTCAAAAATTTAAATGCAATGTCAATCATTGACTTCTCTCTCCTAAATTTCTGTTCTTTTATTGGCCTCTCCTTAATGTTTTTCTTTCATATTCTTTCACATTCAGTAATTCCTTGCGTCTTAGTGGCTTTATTGCCTTGCTTGGTGGTGCAATAATTAAAAAAATAAGATAAAACAAAAACATTTATAACTAAAAAAAAAAAAAGAAAAAAAAAGAAAAAAAAAAGAAAAGAGAAGTCAACTTTTAGAATCTGTATTTATATAATTTACACTAATATCTTCATTGATACTATTACAATGTTTCAGTGGCTATACCAACCAGCCTTCTTCAGGTATCTGCTGATCATGGTAACATTTAGGGAGTTTTGAATGAAACCCTTTAATTAATCTAAAAGGGGTAGACTCTGCAGGTCTAGAAATATATATTTTTTTTAATCATTTCACCCCAAGCAAGATTATAAAGCCACTAAGACACAATGGGTTAGATATAGTAAAAGGGAATGAAAAGACTTAGTGAGGGAAAGGAAAATAAAGGAACAGCGTTCAAGAAGACAGAAGATCAAAATTAACGTACTTAAATCGTGGAAGATTGTATATGGCAGGGAAGCAAGAGATTAGGAAGAACTTCCACAGGTGGGAAGTGCGAGAAAAGAAACAGAATAGAAGTGGTGTTATATCTAGCTAGTTCGAGAGTAAAATGGTCAGACCTAGTTTGCAATCAAGTAGCACACTTAAATTTATGTCATCATGGCACCAGGAAAAAACTCAGAGCAGTTGCTATGAAAATATTTGTAGAAAAGAGAGAGGGAAGCCATGCCATTGAGGAAGTGACTGAAATTGAGATGCCAGGTCAGGTTTGATTACATTGCAGACTTGCCTTTGAATTTTTGTCAAGTATTTTGAGATATAGAGCAAGAGAACTAGAGCAAAGGTGGAAGCAGTATTCAGTGCATGGATCGATGGTAGATTTATATACCAGTTATGACAGCAAAATTGTTGAGTTGTTGGATTAAGTTTTGGACCCTTCTATTTTAGAAATGATTAAAGATATCTTCCTGGAATTCTTGGAGGTTTTCATAATACTATTGGACTGAGCAATAAGAATGTATAATTACGCTCCAAGCTTATCAGAATAATCGTGATGAAAAAGTTCATATATTATACACACTATTTACATTATTCAGACAATTGTCCTCATTTTGTTGCCATATTTATCACAACATTTCGGCCGTTGTACACTCCGGCCTTCTCCAGGTGGTTGGAATGTCGAACTGAAACTCAAGGACACATGGCACATTGGATAAAGGTGTTGGTTAGATCCAGTGACAGTACCCAAAGAGTGCGAGTTCAATACCTGGTTAAGGCAGTGGAGAACTTGGAGAGGGGAATTAACAGGAGATAACTGACATCCATTAAAACACAGCATGTGGAACTAGAACAGTCTACCTCAGTGAGTGAAATAAAGGGTTCAGTTCAACATTCCAACCACCTGAAGAAGGCCAGAGTGTACAATGGCCGAAAGGTGATAAATATGGCGACAAAGATGAGGACAATAGTCCAAATAATGTAAGTAGTGTACATAATACCTCATCATATATATATATTTTCCAACTTATTCAAGATGATCTTCACCTTCTCTAACCTAACTTCTGTCTTGGAGTAACAAGGTGCCTCACAGGTTTCACATGCAATTTCATTTTTAAGTCATTTTTCACTGCTCCTTAGACTGTCATAGCTGAAAAAACTCCTTTCATATGTCAAAGGTCTTATGGGCTGATGTGGATCTTTTTTAATTCTATGTTGAAACAATGATCCTGCTTGCTTTTGTGACCTCCTGGTTCAGTTTTACTCTCTAATGTTCCTCCTTTTTTTTTTTTTAAAACTTATTCACCATTCTCGTGATGATTCTTTGATGAACTTTGAAGATGGAAGCCAGAGTATGAATGTTGGTATCACTACTGAAAGCCTGAATGATCTCTTTCCTCCCACCATTGCTCAGTTGGGAAAATATAGTGGGGCTGACACAAATGATTTTATCCTGTTCTTTTTAGCTGAATAACTACAAAGTTTTTACAGAGATTCTTACAAAAAAAATGGTCTTAAGGTGGCTAAATGTCTTACCTGAAAAATGAAACTCAATTAGTTTAGTGTTTTTTATTTTTTAGATATTAAACATTTTGTGGAATGGACAATTATCCTATGCTATTACATGATTTAAACAATTCTGCTGTTACATCTGGTATGTACAAGATGAATTCTGATGAGAAAGATTGTTAGACACAGCACAGTGAATCAAATTTCCTAGCAGTAGATACAACAATTGATTCACTATAGATGCTCCACTTAATATCAATGGAAAATGCGAGCTCAACTTTATTTTTATTTTTTAGGTACTGCTTTTTTTTTTAATGTGCTAGTCTTGTTTTCACCGAGTAAGTTTGTACTATTCACCCCAGAGATTGAACCAACAATCTCTAGGCTATTGTTCAGACAGAAATTTTTATGCTTGAAATATTAAGTGACACAAAACTTCCCAGTAAACTTTTCAGAAAACAGACTGATCTCACAACTGAAAACTAGTTTTTAGCTGGAAACTTCTGCACACACCTATTAAAAGGGGGTTGGGTAGAGGTTCAATTATGTCGTCAAGATTTTTGCAGGCTATAAATAGAGGGGAAACAACACCATCCCAAGTCATTTACAAAAATATTTCCTGCTATTTTAATAGCTTATACAAAAAAAAAAAAAAAAAAATGACCTTGAAGAGCTTAATACTTTCAAACTTAAGTGCAGATCACTGCCTTTTTTTTTTTAAGTAAGTTATGCACACTTGCTGTGGTAATCTTTTTAAAAAATGGATTAAAATAAGATTTAAAAGGCTAAATCAAAATTATCCACACACTTTCACCATAACATAACTAAGTCTGTCACACTGCTTTTTGCTCATGCTTGCTTGTAGTTAGTACTATTGTTGTCAAGTGATCAAAGTTTGCACTTTATTGAAACAGTTTTCTTGCTGTTACTGTGTAAACATTGGCCACTCCACTAGTAGTGTGCACCGAGAAGGAACAAAAAGCAGCGATCCAAATCTGAGGAGAACATGCTAACTCATCGATGATAACTAGCTCGTTCGCCATTACCATCTCTCAAACATGCCGATTCTTATCATTGGTCGAGGTTGACAGCTTTCGGCCCCTTCTTCATGCCTCATACCACTGTATTCTGTTAAAAGATTCTGATTTTCACACTTTTCCACCAGATTTTGACATTTCAATCTAAAAACTATTTTATAAGGTATTTTTGATTTCATTATTCTTAATGCTGTAATTTCTCAGTTTATATTCTTAAAAGTTTTCTGAAATTAAATTTATACCCAGTCTTTTCTCTCACTTTCACTCTCTGTAACCCTCTGCATACTAGTGGCATTCCTGTCTTACTTGAAGTGAAATAATTTAAAAAAAAAAAAATAAAATAAAAAATAGAAGTTGAATTAAAAATTTTCTAACCAGTTGTCTCAAACTATGTTCTCTCATCCCATGATTGCTTGATTGGTTGTTCTTTGATGGCTTAACCCTATGCAGGTTATTTAAAGCCAGAAAATATTTTTTTTTTTAGATTGTAAGAAATTTTTTATTTTTTTTTATTTTTTAGATAGTGATTTTTGTCTCTTCATCTGTGAGGAAATTGCCAGCATTCACTGCCATAAAAAAAAAAAATGACATTACATGTGCATTTTTTTTTTTTGTTTCTAATTTGTTGGTTTCAAAGCAATAGGAATAACTACAAAACATTTCCCCCCTCCCCATTTTATAGGTAAAAGCACACAAATGCATAGTGGGATTTTTTCCTAGCCCATAAAATAAGTTTGTTCTTGGTTTCATCTGACTCAGTCCTGGTCTGCCTGTCTTATAAAGTCAGAACACTACATTCATTTGTCCTAACTTGCTTTTATCTGTCAACCACGATTCCGAGTTTGTGAACCATTTTTGCTATATTACAGTTACTTTCCCTTATTACTGTTAATTTATCTTGAATATATTGTTTGCTTGCTTTATATTATCTTTTTGCTCTGTTCTTTTTTTTTATTACTAATTGCAAACTTGGGCAATTCTGTTTTTTTCATTTGACCATGGCTACTCACTCCACATGAATGAAATTTTCCTGTTTCTTAATACATTGCTTAGTTTTTGGAAGGTATCTTTCACTATTCCAATATCATTTGAGAATACTAAATTTAAAACTCTTTTCCAAGTCTCCTGTTTAGGTTAAGCCTGTTCAATCAATACAGTGACACTCTTCTATTAAAAAGTTGTATTTAGTATGCCCTGTAAAATATTTAACACCGAAAAGCTTACCCATAACCAATCTGCACTTGACCCACTATAAAGAAACTGTGTTAATACTTAATTTAATCAGATTAGGCATTTATGCGAGTATTTAAAGCTAAGTATCTTAAGAGTGACTGTATTCAAACCATACAGAGAGAGAGACACACACATGCACATCACATACAAGTGGTTGCTGAAAAGTTCTCAGCAAGACCATTTTTCCAAATCAGAATTTCAATAACCAAATATCACAATTTGGAGATATATATATATAATTGGAAAAAGTTTTTGTGATGTATTTCATAAATTATGACTTCATTGAACTGGGCTTTGTAGATGTTGCCACAACTAAACATGCACATGAAACGAAAGTCACTGGTAAATAACTAAAAATGAAAACAACACATGAAAAATTGTATGTAGAATCAAGAGAAAGTTGAAATTTCTAGGATCTGAGGAAAGATTGGTTGGTTGGTTGGGTTTTATGGCATATCAACCCCTGTGGGTTATTTAATGCCAAATCCAGTTTATATATATATGCCAAATATATCAATTTTAAATGCCTGTTTTGTATGGAACATTTTTAGCAAGCTAGAGCTTATTTGCTTGCACACTGCTAAATAATCCTAGGTATTTTTATTTGCTTGGGTTTTATGGCATATCAACCACTGTGGGTTATTTAATGCCAAATCCAGTTTATATATATATGCCAAATATATCAATTTTAAATGCCTGTTTTGTATGGAACATTTTTAGCAAGCTAGAGCTTATTTGCTTGCACACTGCTAAATATTCCTAGGTATTTTTGTTTGTTTGGGTTTTATGGCATATCAACCACTGTGGGTTATTTAATGCCAAATCCAGTTTATATGAATTTTAAATGCCTATTTTGTATGGAATAAAAAAATGTATAGCTGGCAACATTATTCCTTTACAAAAAAAACGTATAGCTGGCAACATTATTCCTTTACAAAAAAAAACAAAAAAAAAACAAAAAAAAAAAAAAAACGTATAGCTGGCAACATTACTTTTTTACAAAAAACTTAGAGCTGGCAACATTATTTTTCTGAAAACATTATCCGAGACCTTGCTGTTGGATGCAGTTTATTGCCGTACCCAGGACGTGGATGTAGTTTATGATCATACCCAGGACGCGGATGTAGTTTACCGTCATACGCAGGACGTTATGAGGAAAGAGGGTTTAGAGAATTTGGTACTCACAAGACATACTGAAGATAAAATGGAAACAGTGAGTAACCTACTTATGAATACTTATAAAATAGATGTCAAAACAGGAACTTGAAGGGACATTAAAAGGACAAACATTGCTTAGGATTACAAAGGATAGGAAGTTGTAGAAAGCCATAACTGCTCTCGTCCCGAAGAGATGTCATCATCAATCCCATGACTGACCATATATTTGAATGCCATAGTGAGTCTTCGACAAGCTAACCTGGAAAATCACATTTCGCTCCAGGTCAAACCCTACTTGATGTCCTCAAGTTTCAAAGTTTACCTTGACTACAGACAGGTCTGTTGATACCATCAAAGGAACCTCTACCCAGTAATGCTGTTTTATCTCCACACTGGCTGGAGTGAATTTCCAGTATCACATTTTACTAGATAGCTGTTTATCTGCCTTTTGTCGGGTCTTGTTCTTAATGTTGACGATTGTCTATCCATCAACCACACCAGTAAAACTCGATGGGGGAGCTGGTTTAGTTGCTGATAATCCAACCATGTGGCAGGTAGCACATATAGCGACTTGAACTGATTAATGTTCATCACATGATCAACTGGAGTGTCCTAGGCATGATGATAAACTCCATGCAACAGCAAGACCTCAGATCAGGACATTTTGAAGAAAATGAAACATCTTGTAATTGCTGTTCCCAGGTCCACCCCGACTCAGGGGTGGTAGCACCTGTTAGGGTGCCAACTATGGGCAAATAGTTAGCATTTTGGCTCTAGTTGGTGGTGTGGGGGCTATGAAAGTGTAAAAATACATTTTCATAAAAAAAAAAAAAAAAAAAAAAAAAATCCAGCAATATATTTTTGTAAAAGAAATATATTAATGTGCCCAAGAAAGTTAAATTTCGGCATTGAATGACCCATAAAGAGTTGATATGCCATTAAACAATAGTAATGATCAAATAGAAGTGCTGGAAATTTACAACTTTTATATAGTTGTAGATTTCCAAAATCATATCTATCTCATAACCAGTGGTTCCAAAGAGAAAAAGAAAGTGTTCTTATCAAAAGAATTTTGTTCTACCTGACCATTATGTAGTTATTGTGATAAAAAGACTGTAAATTCATTTTATTCATCTTGCATTTAAGAATTGCAGTTGATTCTTTTAACAAGAGTCCTGACATCTAATCAGAACATTTTAACATGGTGGTGATGAATTTTTTTTTTTTTATCTACTTCAGTAGATTCAAATGTTTGGTCAGAAATTAACTTCCCCTAACTGGCTCTAACAAATTCAGGATTCCGACCTTCATTCCAACTGTCTTAGAAGGAAAATTACTGACATTAAGAAATGATGGCTTAAAAAAAAAGAAAAAGAAAAAAAAAACAACTTTTTCTGTTATTGTATAACAGTCAAACAAATTAGGTAAATTGTAGAGCTTCAATTCATGAAGCTTTTCTCTCCCCCACCCCCGACAAAAAAAAAAAAAAAAAAAAAAAAGAATATATATATATATATATATATATCTCAAACTCGTGTAAACAGAAGCAGACTAACTTAATTGAATACATTGTCTAACATCTTAATGACATGCTTTTGGCGACTTTGAATAGACCCAACTTTCAAGTACGACGAAGAAAACAAAACGAAAAACACAAAGCAGAGACAGTGAGAGAAAACAGTTTAACGTTTTTTTAAATTTTTATTAGGGCTTAAAAAAAAAAAAAAAAAAAAAAAAAGAAAGCTATATAAATCTCCACAAATATATAAAACAGACGGGTAAGGAAGAGGGATAAGAAAATTTTTGCCAAGGACTATTTCCATAGTAATCAGCAGAGCCCATTCAGATTACTATTACTCAAAAGGAGGCACAGTGGAGTAATGGATAGTGGCCCGGATTGAGAAATTGGAGAGCCAAGTTCAAATTCCAGACAGATCCATTACATTCACTTATGTGTTAATACCCTTGGGAAAGGTATGAATCCTTTTCTACTCCCATAGCTGGGAGTAGAAGAGTATTCACACCTTATTAATATGAGACTTGACATTGTTGAGGTGAGCATGCCTGTCTTATTTCATAAGCACTAGCTTTTTCAAGATATGAAGCCTGGCATTGTTCAGATTTCATTGCACTGTAGATATATGCACATAGATTCCGACACTTGGCAGTGAGCATTGAACAAAGGTCGTAGCAGAATTTGCTTGGTCTTGCTCAACAAAATGTCTACTGGTTCTTATGTTACTTTTCAGGGATGGCCACTTCTCGATTGTGAAGCCATTATATCAAAAGCGTTTCATTTACAAATAATTTGTTTCAGTTCGAATAGTTTTGTTGCCTTCTCCATCATTATAGGTTTCAACTATCTGACTTTTTAAAGCTACAAGTTCTTTTGCTCTTTGCATATATATATATATATATATATATATATATATAGATAACTGCACACTTTTGCATACACAAGGAGTTATATTGTTTGACTGCAATATACACAGCTTACCAAAAATATGAACACTTATGATTTTTACACACACACAAAAATTATTTTCACTGGCAACCATGTAAATCAAAATTACACTGGGTAAATGTAAAGGTTCACTTTTGTTTTGCACATTTTAATTTTTAATTAATATTTTGATTCCAGCTTGATAAAAGAAATCTTTGAAAGTGTTTGTAATTGATTTAATATAGGTTTTTCTTAATCAACAAATCTTAAACTATATTATCGTGTGGGTGTGGGGGGAAGAAAAAAAAAAAAAAAAGAGCGCTGAATATTGTAAATATTATTTTAGGGTTATCTTACTTACAGGACTAATATATATATATATATATATATATATATATATATATATATACACACACACACACGTCCTTTGATGGAGTTGTCCCTGGTCTTAGTTTGTCCAAGCTGGTCTAAGCTAGTCGTAGCTGTGATATCACCAGCACAGGGACACGAAGTATCCGAATGTGTATACCCCTTGAGGTATTTACTTGATCCCCCACCGAGTCAGGTTGTGACACAACGTCAGTTTTTAACGTGGTGACCCTAGTGTTTTCACTCAGGCCGCTGGTCTAAGCTGGTCATGCCTTGTTAGAGTCAGTCCAAGCTGTGACATCACCAGCACAGGGGCAGAGCCCTGATGCAGAGAAGTATCCGAATGTGTATACCTTTCGAGGGAGGGGTTTACACACTAAAAAGCTCAATATCTGTATTATCTATTATCTACTTATAGGTGATATCACTCTTCAAGTTTAACTAATTTGCATATTGCTTTTAAAAAAGTATATTTCATAAAGTAACTCTCCTTCGTTAGTCACGGATTGTTTTGATTTTCATATCAACAATAGTTCTGTTTAGGAATATTGTCTTATATAGTGCAGAAAAGTATTTAAAATTCTTGTTTCAATGATTTCAAGTAGTGAATATATATATATATATATACACATGAGAGAGAGAGAAGAAATAGCAAGTGGGTGAAGCCTACTAGTATTTAATAAAATAGAGAATGAGGAAAGCCAATATTTAGAAACCAAAAAGACTATGCAGCATGTCTGCAATCTCACAATGCAATTCAAGCAACAGACCAGCTAGAGATTGTGAGCTTATTACAGAATTTCATTGAAAGAAAAATGGAGAATAATGAGAAATCTTAAAAAAAAAAAAAAAAAAAAAAAAAAAAATGGTCATAGAAAATTGCAAAAATCTGCACAAATTTTCTGACAAAATTTGGTTGAATATTGTCGCATTTTATAGCAAAGATTCGCAACATTAAAAATTTTAGAAAATTGAAACATTCCAATATTTTGGTGGCTAAGATAAAATGAGAATAAATTTTGAAAGTATCTTAAAAATTCAATATAATCATTTCAAAGGATCAGAAAAAAAACCCCAAAAAACAAACAAACAAGGAACTGAATTTACCGAGAGATCACTGAGAAGTCTGTTCTTTGTGGGAACATTTGAAAATTCTTTGGATTCTCATTATTACTGATGCATCCTCATTAAAAGGAACTTACATTTTTTATTTTTAATCAGTTTCACCCCAAATAAGGCAGAAAAGCCACTAGACAAGGAAGTATGGAAGAATTAAGAACAGAAACATTAATAATGAGGAGGAAAAGATAAGAGCAATCAGGATGGCAGTAGATAGTGATCGACATAGCATTTTAATTTTTGCAGATTAAAGTTGACTGAAAAGCATGGAACCAGAAGGGAGTTCTACATGCAAGAAGTGTGAGAAAAACTGTTAGCATAGAATTTAATGTTACATCTAGTAAACTTAACTGTAAATTGATGATATCTCTTTGCCAGTCTAGTACTGCACCATAGTGAAGAGCCCATCCAAACAATTACCATGAAAGTATTTATAGAAAAAGGCACAGAGAGGCAACTTTATGGCATTGGAAAAATGATTGAAGCCAATCTGCCAGATCAGTACCAATCATATTGCTGATTCTTTGGATTTTATCAAGGAGCTTAAGGTAAATAGCAGGGGTACTGGACCATATGCGGAATGGTAGACTTATAGATGTGCATGATAGATTCTGGAGAGAGAAAAAAAAAATGTCTCGCATGACACTGGGGACCAACTTGGTTAGCATCTAGTCTAGCAATGGATTCAATATAACCATTCCACTGCATGTCAGTTGAGAATGTTAGCCGAAGAAGGTGCAAGGAGTCACTCCTCTGGGGGTTAGCATTCTTCAGGCAGGCTGTGGATCTCTACAGTTGTGCATATTTACATGCTAAAAGTTTCTTCAATGACTTCATAGTCACAAACCTGACTAACTGGATGTATCTATCAGTAGAAAGAGAGAATCAGGAGAAAGAAGCGAGAGGTGGAGGGAGAAAAAAAGCGAGAGGCGGAGGGATAAAGAAGTAAGAGGCAGAGTACAGTGCCACTAAATAAAAAGTTGTAATATACATCTTACTCCATGGGAAAAGGTTAAAAGGAAAAGGTGATCATTTTATAAACCCATTTCATTTTAGACAGAGAGGTAGAAACATTTATATGTTCATGCACTATCTGTCTATATTTCGGAGATGAGGTATTATGTACACTATTTAAATTATTCGGATTATTGACTTCATCATTGTTGCCATATGACAATGTTTTGGCCGTTGTACGCTCCGGCTTTCTTCAGGTGGTTGAAATGTCAAACTGAACCCTTTATTTTGCTCACAGGGAGGAGACTGTTCTAGTTCCATGTTTAATGGATGTCAGTTCTCCACTGCCTTAACCGAGTATTGAACTCAAACTCTTTGGGTCCTGTCACTTTATATTTCTTTCCGCAGCTGCACAGGATAGAGTACACACAGTCTTTAGTCATGTTCTTCTCAATGCACACTCATTCAAACATAAGAGAATTCTCATTTAGAAGTAATTTTCAGTAACAAAAATAATTTATATGTCTGGCTTTGAAACCGCAGAAGAGAGCTCTCCCCGTCTGGAACTGGCTTACTAGTAGCTAATCAGTTCAGTGCATGACATGCAGATCTATCCACAATGGCCACAGGAGGTTTTTTTCAAGGGTTTTTATTACTGTGAGTCTTGGTTTCTTTATTTTTTTTTTTTTTATTCTCTTGCTCATCCCCACCCAACAGCTGAAACGCCCACCGGTGGGCGATAGCACCCAGAATGAGAAGCCCTGTTTTAAACCTTAGAGTATAATTGGAGCTAGCCTACTTCATACCATTGTGTATAAACTACACTCTAAGCCAGTTTTTATCCCTTTTTTTTTTTTTTTTTAATACTATCGGTGTCAACAACTGTTTTCCTTACATAGGTTATGTGATGTCTGCAAACTAGTAATAATGGTTGATATGAACACATTGAATTGTAAGTATCCCTGTTTCTAAACAAGAACTAATTATGTTTAGCCAATCTTGTTGAATAAAAGTAAAAAGAACAAAAGAATAGTTTTGAACTACAAGCTTTTGCGGGATGAATACAGAACTTATACAGATAGCAAACCGAAGACAATGAAGTGAGTAAACATAAAAATATAGAAAGGGGCATAAGACCAGCATAGGTTTTCTCACTGACTCATTCACCCTGTACAGCGAAGAGAGAGACCATTTTGACAGAATCAGAAGTCCTACCAGGATTCATTATCAGTAACCACTAGCATCATGGCCCGGTGTTGCCCATGCTTGATTCAAAAATTGTACGACTCGTACAACAATCACTATCACATAACTTAAAATAATTTTGCCCTTCCTTGCCTTTAAAGGAGTACCCTTTGCCGTGCTGATGTTGCTACATGCCTTACTTCTTGCCTATCTCACACTGCAAATTTTTTCTAAACTATACTAAACATTAAATCTGCTATGAAAAAAGAACTAAAACAAAATGAACACAAAACAATCAACTTTAAAAAAGGACTCGTAACTGGAAAAACCAAATGAAAAAAAGAATGTTAAATACTTTTTCACACCCAACCCAGTTCTGCGAAATCAGAATCAACGTTGAGTTTACGCAAGCGAATGAGCCAATTGGAGTAAAGTGCCATGCAGATTTCAATTTTTCCCCACTCGTGACGAATGCAGCTATTGATTTTTTTGCATGCTAGTTAGCATTCGTGTCAGTCAACTGTTGGCTCTCATGCAGGCCAATACAATCTTCCTGCTTATTCTTGGCAGCCAGCTATAGGCTCTCACTCTGGCCAGTGGAGAATGGCCGCAAACTATATGAAAACTGCCGTAAAAGCATGAAAAAAAAAAAAAAAAAAAAAAAAAAAAAAATCGATTATTTCCACTATCGATGGGAGCTGGGAAATGCAAAGACAGTCTTGGCCTTCTCTTGGAGAAGGTGCATGTAAATTCTGGTGCAAATCCGTCGAAAATTGCAACCGCGCATTCGTTACACACACACACACACATCCTGCCTCTTATAGATAGAGATATATAACCACGATATGCAGGTGACACATTGTTAATAGCAGACATACAAAGAAAACTACAAGATCTCCTACAGAATATAGTGAAGGAAAGAAAGGACTAAACATCAACTCGAAGAAGACAGAAGGTATGTTTGTCAGCAAAAGAAAGAGCCCAATACGCAAATAACAAAATGGAGATACCAAAAATCAAGAAAGTGCAATTTATATATCCGGAAAGTGTTTAAACAGAGGATGGAAAATGCAGCATCAATATCCAAAAGGTACCTTGGGCTAGAAAAATATGCCTTCCAAAAGCTAAACAAAATATTAAGAAACAGGAAAATTTCGTTAGAAACAAAGAAAAGCTTACTAAACTGTCATATAATATCGGTCCTTCAATATGGCAATGAATGTTGAACAACATCACCCCAAAGGAAGAAGAGATTGAAAAACAGAAAAGTAGTTCTACAGAAGGATACTGAGAACATCATGGAATCGAACATGTGAGAAACGACAAAGTTTTAGAGAAAATGGAAACAAAAAGGACACTTATATTTATCAGAAATATAGGGCTGAACTTTCTAAGGCACATAAGGAAAGAGGGCTTGGGAAGTTTGACAATCACAGGACATATTGAAAGAAAGAGGCCCAGAGGAAATCAGCGCATAAACTATCTAACGAGCTTGTGTGTATGGATGGTAGAAAAGGGATTAGGAGCTATAACCCAGAGAGAAAATTTACTAAGAGCTTAAAAGAACAGGAAATTGTGGAGAGCCATGATCGTCAGCATTCTCAGGTGCATAACTCATAAAAGCAGCAGCTTTTCCTATTTTTGTCAGGCATGCTGCCACAAAATAAAAAAATAGAGAGGCTAATATCCATTTTATTACATAAGTAAAAGGAACAGATATATTTGGCCTCATAGGTATATTTTCGTCTAGATCTTATTATAAAACGCGTGTGTCTGTACGTTTATATATTGGATCGGATTTCCTACATTTTTCAACCGATTTCAACAAAACTTCACAGGACTACATAAAATTACCTTGTGGTGGTTCCGACAGCGCCAAAAATTGGAAAAACAATTGTTTTTGCACGAAGTCAATTTGAAAACACGATTAAGAGGCATTAATGAAAGGGGGACAACTCATATCGAGTTATACTTATTATAAAACCCAGGTTGGTTGGTTGTGTGTGTGTGTGTGTGTGTGTTTATATATGGGATCAGATTCCCTACATTTTTCAACAGATTTCAACAAAACTTCACTTTTTTTTGGCAGGTAGTGTTTCTTATTGTCTTGCACACTTTCTTTATTTTTACATTCAGAATGCTTTAAAAATTCCATTTACAAGACAAGTGTTTATAATAAAATTCTATTCAATCGGTAGACTCATAACGATTGAAAACAATGTTTTTGTTTGAGTTTGGTTTGACCAATTCGTAAAAAAAAAAAAATAAAATAAAATAAAATTAAAACTAAGACATGCGTGTCCGTCAACATTAAACAATAATCTTTGTCAATTTTATTTTTCAGTCTTTATGATGGTCGATATTTGATCTATCTCTTACTGTTGCAACGCCGGGCTCTACTGCTAGTCAGTTTATAAACCCATTGTACTTTAGGCAGAGAAGTAGAATAATTTTCATATAGCCATACACATTTATTCAAACACAATCGTATTCTCATTTAGAAAATTACAGTAACAAAAATAGTTTGTATGTCTTCATTTTCTTAGCCTGACTTACCAAACAGAGATTGAGAAAGAGAGCTCTCCACGTCTGAAACAGGCTCACTAGTGGCAAATCAGTCCAATGTTAGATGGTTTCACGACAGGAGGACGGTTTAGCTAGGAATTGTTGCTGTAGTGACACTGCCGACAGGATTTCTCATTATCCTGTTTGTCCAAGATGGACTAGCATTCATTCTCAGAAGAGATTGCTCGATTGCGAGTCGATAGGCTTCCTACTTTATGGCTAGAGTGATACTAGCCATGTTTGCACAGTGATTTTTTTTTTTTTTTTGCATTTCTTAATTTGTGTGCACAGTAATGGTCCCACCCTTGATGCCAACATTCATTTGCCATAGCTTATAATCTGGAGGACATTTTGTACGGTTCATCCTATTCTTAAATTAGAATAGACCCTTAAAACTTCAATATGCGAGTAACGAGGAGGTTTTACGGATAATTGAAACAAAAACATAGAAAACCTTGCGTCTAGGATTGGAAAGAAACAATTTTCAAGATGCACAAGAGGGCTTGGAGAATTTGACACTCAAATGACATATTGAAAACAAGAGGGGCATAGGGAAACAATGAGTAACTTACCTAATGAGCTTATATAAATAGATGGTAGAACAAAGTGTTGAAATGATAGTGAAAAGAAAATGACTAAGAGCTATAAAGGAGAGGGAGAAGTGGAGTGCCATGAACACCTAGTCCCTGAGGAAAAAAGTTCATACTCACTCATAAAATATATTTAAACTTTTTCTTAAATATCTTTAATGATATATATATATATATATATATATATATATATTCCCAGACCACAAAAAAAACCCTACTATATAAACGATCAGAACTCCTCTCAAAATGAAGACACGAAAACAAATTTTTAATCGAAAACCAAAATGAATAAAAATAAAATAAAAGTAAAAACAAGTAAAATAAATTAATCCAAATAAATACATAAATGAAATAAATAAACCACTCCCGCCAAAATAACCGTTAGAATAGATTACCCACAATGCACCACTGAACCGTATATATAGTCGAGAAAAAATACAATGCATGTGACCTAATGACTGCGTTTAGCATGAAACAGTCTGTCGCCTCTGAGTGCTGACTTCAATGTTCACTATATATATATATTACACACACTGCACATTCTCGAGATATATAGCGAGAATGTGCAGTATCCTTGTGTGGATAATTTTTTTTCTGTTTTGTGTCGTTCGCATTCTAGTTATCTAAAAGTCCTGGAAAATATTTTAATTAAACCAAAACTTCATTTCCGAGTAACGAGAATGATTGGTTGTATGAATTTAATGCGATCTATTATGGAAAATATATTAGTCCCAAGGTCCCCACTCGAAGAAGGGAATAAGGAGGTAAGATGCACAGTTTGTGAGGATATGTTGGGAACTGATGCCATCGGAAAGGGTCGATAATCTTACTGCAATCGATTAGACAATACTTTTAGCAAGCAAACTCCTGTCAATACTAAAAAGAGCAATAACAGCAGACTTGAGAATTGATTTTCCTGAAAGAAACTATTCAGTTAATGACGGCCAATTGTTTCCTGCGTACAAACACCTAATATCACTATTGTCATTAACACGTGTGTGCTTTAATCTATTCATGTGGCAAAAAAGTAACGAGAAGTTGCTTGTTTTCAGGTATGTCTATTTGCTAAAACTCATCCCCGTTACAGACACTTGATCAGGAAGATTGTGTCTCTTCAACTATACTGAGCAGAAAATAATTACAGTTTCTGGGAGAGAAGGTATATTCTGGTGTTATCAGAAGTTGAACAAGGCCACTACGCTCAAAACCTCGACCACGATGACTTGTGACTTTGTGCTAGACTTCTGAACAGTTTCATCGTCCAATTTCGCTCACAATTCTTGAGTAAACTTGCGGTTTCCAGTCACTTCCCATTTGCTTCACACTGAGATCATCCTACCAACAACACACATATGCGATTATCAGGCAAACTGGTTTATTTTTTTTAAAAAAGTGGATCTTAAATAATAAAAAAAATAACTGATTTTTTATTTAGATCCTTTAAAAAAAAAAAAAAAATAAATAAATAAATAAATAAAATAAAAAAATAAAATAAATAAATCAGTTTGCCTGATAGTCGACAACGTGTGAAAACCAGGGTTGTAAAATAATATCCATGCAACTGAATATTGAGCACTTTCCACTAAGTACTGCGCATATATATATATATATATATATATATATATATATATATATAGATAGATAGATAGATAGAGAGAGCAATTTTCAACGTGTACAATTTTAACAAATATTTCACTGTTTATTTCGGTATATATATATATATATACACACACCGAAATAAACAAACAGTGAAATATTCGTTAAAATTGTACACGTTGAAAATTGCTCAATTTCAAGTAGGAAAACCAAACTTGCAGACCTTTTTAATATGTATCTTATTAAAATTGGCTATAGTGAAATTTGAACTTTGGTATCATGGTCGGAAGTTTAATATTTTAACATTTACATTGACTGAAACTGTATTACGAACCTTTTTATACGAAGTTAAATTAAATAGCATGTAGACGTTGTAAATCAATTTGATTATAAACAAGATTGAAACAGTAAATGCAATTTAGTTCTCAACTTGAAACTAGTTGCTTATATATGATTATGGTCGTTGGCAAACGGTCAATCCACTGCACACAGCAACTTTTAACTTTCTTTTAAGGCAATTAATTACAAATCCTGACCTCCAAACATCATGGTTGTTTTTCAGGCCTGAATAACACTGTATTGCATCTCAGTGGATCCAGGTCATATTTTTTAAAAAAAAAAAAAAAAAAAAAAAAAAAAAACAGAACCTTGCGTGAGAAGAATTTATAGTGGGGAAAACCGTTGCACTGTTGTTCCACACACTCGGCCTTGTGGAGTCTGCATCCGATGGCCCGAAATATCGTTTGTCGAAAATTCCACTAATTTTCGACGGAGACGAGTGTAGCTTTATTTTCAAAATATAGACGTATAGAATGTGAAATTAATACTGGTAGAGTTGTGAAAAAAAAAAAAAAAAAAAAAAAAATGCTCTTCGCAACGAAGCAGAATAGATGAGTGGTTGACAACATAACATTTTATTAACAGGACCTCTTAAGCCCACAGCACAATTACATTTTAACCAGGTCGGAAAAAATAAGAAGATTCAGTCAAATCTCCCGAGAAACTAACGCTCTGGGTAGAGTTAATTGCTGGTAACTTATTTTCCACACGTTACAAATGGAGATTTCCAGGCTGCTGTAGATGACCAACCATGACTTCTATGCGTCACGTCCATTCTCTGATACACTTCACAGCATTTGCTGATATAGCCCGGATTTGTAGATCTCATCCATTCACTCCAGAGTTTATAGACCCGAAATTATCGAGGGTCAGGACATGTCGATTACCCTCACCTGGTTTTCCCAACAGTCGAAGTGATTTTTCAAACTTCCAGACAGAAACGATATAAAACTTATGCCTAAAAGATCATTTGGATATTCAATTTTTGAAAATTGTCAACAAGTGTCAGAAAACCCTTAATTTCTCGCATTCCATTTGAAAAAAAATAAAAATATAAATAAAAATAATGGAATAAAAAGCACGAAAAAAAAAAAAAAAAAAAAAAAAAAAAAAAAAAAAAAATAATAATAATGGAATAAAAAGTGTGCAGTGTGATAGATCCTGGTTTGGGATCTCATCTACAGTCACTTTCTCACAGACGGGCCGTCGCTTCCATATGTTTTTCTACAAGTACTTTCACGGTAACTTTTCCGACGAGCTATTTTCTCTAGTTCCCAAACTACATGAATTTAAGCGTGATACTAGTCTGGCATCTCAGTCCCACCCTTTCACTGTTGAAACGGTTAAATATAGCCATCTCTTCTACTCCAATAGCTTCATGTTCAGCACTCCCGTCTGTGGAACTCCCTTCCCTGACAGTTATAGTCTTCAAATATTCAAATGTAATGTCAATTGAAATCTTCTGATGCCTTGATATAATTCACCGCACTTTATCCTTTCCTCAATCACGTCTCTACCCCATTGCGTGCTAGTGTCACTCCCACCTTGCTTTAAAAATAAATAAATAAAAATTAAAAAATAAATTTAAAAAAAAAAAAAAAAAATCTGCCAAAAACATTTAATAAATAATCCGGTTTGTGTCTAGTCTTTCTGCAAGGATTTTTCACCATAATTAGCAAAGTGCATTCAGATTAACGTTCACTTGAGACCATTTATATTAAGACTAAGTAGCCTTCCCTTTTTGTTAACTGAAGGGAATAACTGGTGGGTTTTATTTAATTTGTCTGTGATTTACACTAATCATTGCTTGGTAAAAAAAATGTAGTTTTCTACCAGTCACCATTTTAGCAGTTGTGCATACATTTTATTCTCAATTGGCTCTGAAGAGCAAAGCGCGGGAAATGGTTAACACTTCTCTTATTTCTTTTTTGCTGTTTTTTTTTTCTATCCACTACATTATGGGGATTAATTTCATTTCTTACTATCCTTGCTCTTTTTCCTACCTTTGTTTTTATATATTCGAGTAGTCTTTTAAAAATGGCCGTTTTTGATTAAAAAAAAAAAAAAAAAAAAAAAAAAAAAAAAAAAAAACAACAAACAAAAAAACAACAACAACAACATGATCAAGATTATCGAAAAGGTACTAAAAGGGAAAACTCATTAGTGATAATGTAACACACACAAGTTGTAATTAGAAACCGTTATTAGCGTACAAGAAATGATTCATGTTTATTAACAGTTGATCTTGTTAACCCTTTGAACCCGGACCATCGCTTTACCAGTGGAAGAGAAAAATGACGTAATGCCCAGCCACCGGTTGAATGGTGGGTAAACACTGGTAACTATTTTTATATCTACCGTGAAACATTACATGCCAATTTTTTGCGAATTTTGAATCAGAAGCTCGAGCAGAAGGGTTAAAATTGTCCAGGAACGCAAGACTCAAAGGGTTAACTTTAAAGCTTAACTAGGAAGACAGTTTCGAAAAAAATATATCTCAAACCTTATGCTAATTTAGACTGACGTTACATTAAATCTCACATTATTTATCTCGTTTGGGGGACATTTTATTTTTAATATTTAAAACGGGTAGCTTCAAAAAATGTGTTTATAAATGAAAACCCTGCAGGATATCTACCAACCGCCCCCACACGGCCGGATGTGGCACAAGACCGAATTTAATGTGGGGTATCAGAGCCCGTAGGCTCGGCAAAAAACTCCGTATAAAACGGGGTCGGGTAGCTGTTTCCAGAGACAAGACTCTACCCTTCGACATAAACTTGACAGGATACCCAGACGAGGCTATCCTGTCAAGTTTAAAACGAAAGACAAGTATCGTAATAGCCAACAATTTAATAATTGAGTAAAGATTTCAGAGTCATGTGAAAAAAGATACAGAAAACCTAACGCCAGGCTTCAAGAAAAGACCTCTAAAATAAGAATAAGATTAAAAAAAATCTGCGGACTTAGTAAAAAAAAAAAAAAAAAAAAAAAAAAAAAAAAAAAAAAAAAAAAAAGAAAAAGAAAGTCAACCAATCGCTAGAGCTCAAAAATCTCATCGGGAACTGAAACTACATATCAGCTTATACCGTGAGAAATTGTATTTTTTATACCGTGAGAAATTGTATTTTCTGCGCATATGGCATTTCCCATATATAGTCTCATATGTCCATTTTTACAAACATTTAAAATGAAACTTATGAAAAAAAATGTTATATCCACAATGAAAACCAATTTGCGATAACTAGCAGAAAAATAATTATAATAATAAAAATACATCTGTATAGTAAATGTGAATGCCAGTGTGTCATACTTTTTCAAGTTTACTCCTAGAGGCCGCAGGAGCGAGTCTCAATGCCGCCCAATAGGGTGGCTTTTAAGCTAATAATTGTAAATATGTAAATTGCAGTTTTAAATTTACTGGAAGTTGATTATACTAATTGTGACTATTACCATCGCTGTATTCTCATAGGGTTCGTGTCCCTTTATGACATGTACACTCATGGCTCTCCACAATTTCCTGGCCTTTGTAGTTCCTAGAAAAGTTTCTCTTTATCAAACTTCCCACGCTCCGATCAGCCATCCATCCACATGTTCGTCCTCACTGCCCCATTTGCCTTCGATATGTCCTGTGAGTGTCAAATTTTCTAAGCCCTCCTTCCTCAGTATGTGTTCCAGACATTTCAGCCGTGTCTTTCTGATTCTTAATATAAATTTCCTTTTTGTTTTCCTTTTCTTTAAAACGTCCTCGTTGCTAGACACTCCATCTACGGCATTCTCAGCATCTTTCAGTAGAACTACATTTATTTTCTCAAGACTTTTCATCAGCGAGGAAATTATCCAGGATTCTCTGCCATACAAGAGGATTTACATTACAGTAGTTCTCTACTTTACTTTTCTTCGTTTCCAGCGAAATTATCCTGTTTCGTATTATTTTGATTCGTTTTTGAAAGGCATCGTTTGCTAATCCAATGCTCCTTCGGATTTCAGCGTAATCTCTAAAAAATGCCTAATTAAACTTCCGTACTTGCTTGATCTTGACATTTCCAAATTGTATTTTTTTTCTCTTGCTGACAACTATCCATTTTGCCAATAGTCCTTTCTTCATGCTTTCCTCCACTACTTTGTCTAGGAGATACTGCAGCTCTTCTGCGTTTGCCATAAACACAATGTCATGTGCAAGTAGAGAAAAAAAAAATCTTTTCTCTGGGCAGTTTATTTTCGTATGTCTGTCAATGCGAACTGATTGACCCTGCTTATTTCAGTGCATTGAAGGTTGATGCCTCGGAGGGTACCCCCACCCACCGGGAACGAGACATTCGCTCAGTGTGTGTAAACTGATTTTAGCGAAATCACTTTAAAAGTAAAGAGAATTTATTTTTAAATGTCAGCATCGAGTGTAAATGTCAGAAAAACTTTAAGAACATCGCAAGCAAAACGCCACAAAGTTTAAAGTATGGCGTGGTGGTGGTGGTTCAGATGTTATTAGTGGCGGGAGTGAAATCGGATGACAGTCCTCACTTTCCAGTCTCGATAGAGTTCAAAGTCGTCTCCGAGTTCTTTTGGGTGATGAATTATTTTCCACCCTTCAACCGACAAACTATCTGCATCCTGGGTACGACGATAAACTACACCCAAAAAACACTGTGAAAGTGTAAAAATAGGTTTTAATACCGCAGATAAATTTTCAAAAAAATTATTACCAGCATTACATTTTTGTAAATTAATTAAACATTACTAGCTATACATTTTTTGATGGAAAATATTACCAGAAATATTAACAATGAAAATTCGTCGGCATTAAATAACCCATTGAGGTTGATATACCGTAAAACAAAACAGCAATACATGTTTGAAAAAAAAAAAAAAAAAAAAATTGCCAGCAATACATTTTTTGAAGAAAAAATTACCAGCAATACATATTTGAAGGAAAAGTATAGCCAGAAATAGATTTTTGAAAAAAATAAAATAAAAAATACCAATAAAAATTTCGTCGGCATTAAATATTTTTTTTGAAAATATTACCAGAAATAGATTTTTGAAAAAAGAAAAAATATTACCAACAATAAAAATTTTGTCGGCATTAAATAACTCATTGAGGTTGATATGCCGTAAAACAAAACAAATTACCCTTCAACCTCTCTCACAGACGGGATGTGGCAAGACTAGCTGTTCTATCGTTACTTCCATAGAAAGCTTAAATATACAACATCTATATAATAAATTCAAGTGTCAGTGTGTCACAGTTTTTCAACTTAGCCCTCCACATTATACCATTTTGGAATCAGGCCGACTGTGAGCAAATTAAAAACATTCCGGGCTGAATCCGGACCCGCAATCCTGAAATTTTGCCAGGTCGAATCATCATGGCGAGGACTCGCCATACCACTTATACTGCAGCAAACAACCCGCATTCCCTTAGTATTCCATCAGTGAAAATTAAGTTTCACTCGAACAGCATCTTCCCGCGATCCACTAATCTGTGGAACAGACTCCTAAGAGGATGCTTCCCCTATAACTACAATCTTATTCATGTGTAGGGTTAAACGTTAGCTTCCCCTCCTATCCGTATAAACTACCTCTTAATCTTAGTCTACCTAGAGTGGCTCCCGGGCCTTGTACAGAGTGAACCTTACTGTAAGATTTTTTTTAAAGATTCCTGACGCTTTTCAAAAACATTTTATTTTAGATCTATTATCGTAATGTAAGTATTTTTTCGTTGTAATTTGAAATAAAATTTATTTCTTTGCTGCTTTCCGCTTGTACTTATATCGAGTCGTAGATAAGTTGCATTTTTGTTTATCAAATATATTCTTGAAGAAATAAAGTACAATTACATTTTATTCAATTGTATATTGACCATTGTTATCATGGCTTGCTACTTCGAAACCTTTCGAGTCTGACGATGCCTTCCACAGGTCACTGCACAAACTGTGGTGACATCGGCTGTATATGCGTATACACCCGACTCGTTATGTTCACAGAATCTCCAGCTATTCAAGTGTAATGTCAATCGACATCTCCAGTTGCCTTGATCTATCCACTACCCTTCTCTTCATACTCTCTTCTATCACTCCTATTTGATCTCGCTCTATATTTTCTGTAACCCCCTTGCGTCCTAGTGGCTTCCCGCCTTGCTTGGAGTGAAATGCTTTAAAAAAAAAAAAAAAAAAAAAAAAAAAAAAAATATTGTCTCTGTGATCGAATTCAACAAATAACGACAAATGCTTTTCAAAACATTGATTGGAAAATCAGCAAACAATACTATTTCTCACTTAATCGGCAATGTCTTCCTTTGGCTTCGAGAATGTGAACTGCTATCTTACTAACTTCCGGCCAGAGAAAAAGGATCATTACATTCACTGTCAGAATCTCACCAAAGCATCACTGCCGAAGTTTACTGTCAACAACTGGGCGAAATGCACATTCATTTAAGCAAAATTCGACCGGCACTGGTGAATCGATGAGATCCAATTCTGCTTCATGTTAGGCCGTGTGTTGCTAGGATAACACTGGAAAACTTCACCAATTTGGGATACAAGACATTGCCTCATCCACCATAGTTTTATCTCATCTCATCAACTGACCACCACATTTTTTAAAAGCATCTTGACATTTTTAAGTTAAAAGAAATATTCAGTTTTAAAGAATATTCAGAAACTGCATTCTTGCGTCCGAACTTTGAGTTTTATCGTAAAGTAATAAATAACTTTGTAAGTTAATGGCAGAAATTTATAGATGTTCCTATTTTGTTAGATTTAAACACTGTTTAAATACTACAGCGAAGAAAATGGCGACCTACCTCGTCAAACCAAGCGACAGCGTGTCGCGTGTATCCTACGATGGAAAATGTGGCGAAAAAGAAAATTACTTACAAAAAAAAAAAAAAAAAAAAAGCCACGTATATCGCATGACATGCTGAAGACTGAATATTTTAGAAACAAGTCAGTCGCTATAAAAATATTTTCATATGCAAAAATTGAGCGTCCTCTCCCAGTTGTCGACGAATGAAAGAAATACTCGACCGATAAAAGCAAAAGAGAAAATAAAATTAGGGGATTGTAGCTACTGTGTTTGGAGAGCGAGTTATTTTTCTGACTGGTTACGGGCATTGTGATTTGTGAGATAGTACCTGCGAATAGAGTTTTCAGCATTTCTTTCTGCCCCTGATATTCGAGTCTGAACAGTAATCTGCGAGAAATATTTCTTTTGCAATTCCAGACCACTTACAAATACATAAAGATAAATAAGATAACAATTAAATAAATTAACATAATTACGAAATAAAAGTTAGTACTAAAAACGAAATTCTTTTCCGAACAACGGGGTACTTCAGTTTCCCTAATTATGGACGGAGGGTGGCCGTTTTGAAACTCACAGATCTTGATTTTTACTAGGGACGCTGTTGGTAGTAATAAAACCACCACTCTCTCCAGGTGCAGATAAAATCATTTGTAGTCTACTAGGCTATGTGGGTATCGTAACGAATCGAGCTGGGTCCATTGTACAACAATTAGAATAATCCAAATCATTTGATGCAAACGAACTAACTGCATACGAATGGAAACTGAATTGAGTTAGGGAACAAACACCTAAAAATGGATGTCCGGCAAAGATACTTCTTCCCACCAGATTAATTTAAATTTTGCATCGAGACAATTCTAAGGGAACTAGAAATCCTGCTAGGATTTATTAGTAGTATGCACATCTTAAAGATACATAGTAATAACATTTTAGGAACGCCGAGGTAGTACAGGAAAGCAAGAAAAGGACTAACCATCAATTGTAAAGAACAAAACTAAACGTGTATGTCGTTAGCAAAAGGGGCAAACTAACGTGCGGGTTACGAATTGGAGACGTCAGAATGAAGCAATTACAGAAATTTAAGAATGTGGACAGTGTTTGAACGGGCGACGGAAAATGACACAGACATTTAAAGGAGCGTTGAAGCAGCAAAAGATACCTTCGAAAAGCTCAGCAAAGAATTAAGAAACAGGAAAATGTCATTATAAGCAAAGAAAAGGGTGCTGAACTGTTATGCAACACCAGCCCTCTTATATGACCGTCGGTTCCGAATAATATAGACATAGATGAAGAGAAAACAGAACGTAACCGAAATGTGGTTCTACAGAAGGATGATGAAAATATTATGGACAAAGCATTTGAAAAACCAAGAATTTTCTTTTAAGGAAAATGGAACGTACATTAAACTTGTACTTAGACTAGATGATAGCTAATATTTCCGGAACATAAAGGGGAAAGGGGTTTTAGAGAATTTGATATTGAGGGAAACAGCGAGTAAGCTACGTAAAAAACAGTAAATACATGACAGGACAGTGTGTGGGAAGGATAGTAAATGGAGAAAAATCAAAAAGAGCTTCGAATTATAGAAAATTGAGGAGAAAGAGGGTGCAATGATTGAACAAGTCCTGAAGTTACACGGCTCAGAAAAGACGCCGTAAGCTATTGACCAATCACCTCTCGTTGTTTACGTGACGTAAAAATAAATAATAATAATAAAAGATAGCTTCACAGATATTCTAAGCAGATAAAAAAGAAAAGCCATTCTCGTAAAAGTGTTAAAGTACGATTTTAAATTCTGGAATATATCAGTGCGTCGATTGGCACAGATCACGATTTCGACATTTTTTCTTTTTCAAAAGGGGGTGCATACAAGATAGATGAATGACAAATTTGGTTAAAGGAAATGTTCTTACCTACTTATCTTGCCTACTTTTGTTTGATGTTTCAGAGGAAACATCAGCGACAAAACATTTTTAACATGTGATTGCAATGTAGGTTTCTATTGAAAACAGAAAGAACTCTTATTTGCTCTGATGAAGCAGATGTTTAATTTTTTTTTTTTCGCTGAATTCATACAAGTTTGAAAATACAAAAACATTATAGAAACATCTTTATCGCATCGCTAATTACATTTATATGTACGAGTCGTGAAAGATGTCCTTTTGTAAAAATCAAGATACGAAAGATTTCAAAGCAACCCCCTCTGTCCTTAAGTAGAGAAAAGGAAAATACTAGATTATTTTCCGAACAACGTCCATTTTTAGAGTCAATGCGGAAAGTGTAATTGGCGAGTCGAGTTCAAATTTCCGCTTTGTCTGTTGCGCTCACTTTTCGCACTAATGCTAATACGAAAGGCATGAATCAGTCTCTTGCCCTGCCTCGCTAGAGATTAAATAAAAGGGTAGACCGAACCCTGGGTTGTAGACAGTCTGAAATCCAAACAGTGAAAACAAGAAACCACTCCACTGTTTCCCCACAAAGAAAAGTCATGACAATTCAAACATAATAAAGAAACGAAGACTAGAGAGATATGATCGCCTTCGTTCTAAATTGAGCCATTTTTTTTATGGCTTATCAACAGTGGGTTATTTAAAGTGGAAACATATCGAATTGTAAAGAGGTAACTCTGGTGTTCGCAAGATCAACCCCATTTAAGTTATAACCGGGCCCAAAGTTGCTTAACTTTGACGATCGAACGAAAACCGGAGTTCTCAGCGTTATTTTATCAGCTACGTCGAGTAAAGGACATAACATTAAATATTGTAATGAATGTAAAACTTATTGCCTGCGCAAGTTAGATTGATTTATTAATTTATTTTCTACGGCTTATCAACCCTTAGCAGGTTATTTAAAGCCAGAAAATATGAGACAAGTAGATATGATTAAAGAAAGTGAAGTCTAGACGCCAGGTCAGGACCAATAATAATGCAGATTCTTTGAATTTTATCAAGAATCTCTAAATATATAGCTGGAGCACGGGACCACATGGAGGCAGCAATATCCAAAGCATAGATAAATGGTAAACTTATAAATTTGTAAGATAGATTCTGGAGAGAAAACTGTCTAGTACGGCATAGTGAACCAACTAATTGATTCAATGAAGTCTTTCCACTTCATGTTAGCCGAGAATGTTATCTAGAAAATAAATTTACAGAATTTATAGAGACGATAGTGTATGGCCGGTTTTTATATAAAAGGCAAAATTTCACTTCAGTGGCGTTGGTACTTCAGCAACAATAATCTCAATTTTTTTTACAGCCTTCTGGACGACCATCAATGTATTTAAAAAAAAAAAAAAAAAAAAAAAAAAAAAAAAAAAAAAAACTTTATAGATAACTGATCGTATTGATATCAATGAAGATGCAGTTTAAGAAATTTCTGCAAGCACCGCTTTCAGCTATAGCAAGTGAGATTAATCGACAACAAAACATTGACCCTTACCTAGTTAGGTAAACGAGCAGACGAGCTAAAGACTTCAGAGAAATTCCTCAGCCCCCAGAAAAGAAAGCCCATATTTTAAATAACATTTTTTACGCCCACAAGACCAGAGCCCAGCCTTGCTACAGATGCACTCCCTCAAAAAAACAAAAAAAAAACAAAAAAAAAAAACAAAAAAAAAAAAAAAAAAAAACAAACAAAAACATATATATAATATATATATAATATAATAAATATAAATATTATATATATAATATATATATAATATAATAAATATAAATATTATATATATAATATATATATAATATAATAAATATAAATATTATATATATAATATATATATAATATAATAAATATAAATATTATATATATAATATATATATAATATAATAAATATAAATATTATATATATAATATATATATAATATAATAAATATAAATATTATATATATAATATATATATAATATAATAAATATAAATATTATATATATAATATATATATAATATAATAAATATAAATATTATATATATAATATATATATAATATAATAAATATAAATATTATATATATAATATATATATAATATAATAAATATAAATATTATATATATAATATATATATAATATAATAAATATAAATATTATATATATAATATATATATAATATAATAAATATAAATATTATATATATAATATATATATAATATAATAAATATAAATATTATATATATAATATATATATAATATAATAAATATAAATATTATATATATAATATATATATAATATAATAAATATAAATATTATATATATAATATATATATAATATAATAAATATAAATATTATATATATAATATTATATATATATATGGATGGATGGATGTCAGTTATCTCCTGTTATCCAGGCGTTAGTTAGATCCAGTGACAAGACCCAATGAGTGTTAGTTCAATACCCGGTTAAGGCAGTGGAGAACTTCAAGAGGAAAAATTAACAACTGATAACTGACATCCATTAAAAACATTGCACGTGGAACTAAAACAGTCTACCCCAGTGAGCGAAATAAAGGGTTCAGTTCGACATTTCAACCACCTGAAGAAGGCTGGAGCGTACAATGGCCGAAACGTTGTAATAAATATGGCGAAAAAGATGAGGACAATAGTCCGAATAATGTAAATAGTGTACATAATACCTCATCTCAGAAATATAGAGAGATATAAAGAAATAAATATGAAATATGTTTTTTTCATAAATTTATAGATCTGGACAAGAAAACTTAAAAACAAGAAATAACTAATAAATTTTGGAAAAAAAATATCCGGGCATTTCTTTTGTGCAGCAATTCATATTTTTATAAAATTATAAATAAATAAAACTTTTCAGATTATTTATAAAATGGGAAATAGTAAATATTGCATTATAATGGTTTCATATATTTTGCTAATTTTTTTTTTAATTTAATAAAAAATATTGAATAAAAAGACTTATTTTTTTTTTATAAAATGGTAAATAAATCTTTATGAAAAAAGGACATAATAAATATCTCATTGTACTTGGTTCATATATTTTTTCAAACTTGTAAATAAACGTTGCCGTGAGAGTGTAGCGGTATTAAGAGAAAAACTGTCCCTTTTGACACAAAGTTTATTTTTTGCAGGTACGAAAGTTAAAGTTTGTCTATTTTTGTTGTCATTAACCTCAAAATTTTGATGTTGCTCACATGTTCAGTCTATGGTATTCTCAGCAACTTTCTGTAGAATCACATCTTTTGCCTGAAGTCTTTTCCTTTGTGAGGAAATTGTCCAGTTTTTACTACCAAACAGAAAGAATGACATTACACAGCAGTGGGCTATTCATTTTTATATATATTTTTAATGGAAGTTTATTATTCAAGTTTTTTTTGGTGGAGGGACATCATTGTCTATTCCAATGTACCTTCTGATTTGAGTCCCATTTATTGGAACACTCGGGTGATGAATTTTTATTCAAGATCATTCTTATTGCAATTATAAATACCACTTTTATGAGCATAATCTCATCACCAGTACATTGGCCACCTTCGTAAATCCCTTCCATCTTATCTCAGAATATCGCCGTAAACACCGATACTGCAATGATTAGTGTGCTATAGTTATTCTTGTAAATAGAAATCGATATTCGATAACAAATGTTAATTAATTTGCTTCTAAAACATGCCAAAACCTCAATATTTGTCTATAATTCTGATATGCATATCATATATACTATTTACACTATTGTCCTAATCTTTGTTGCCATATTTATCACAACGTTTCACGATGGAGAAAACGAGTAATAACACACTTCCCTTCCTGGATGTTCTAATATCTCGAACAGAGCATGGGTTTAAGTCATCCGTATACCGCAAACCGACATTCACCGGACAGTACCTCATTTTCAACCACCACTATCCATATATCGTAAAGAAAGAGGTCGTCCGCTGCTTACAACACCGAGCAAAAATCATAAGTGGGGACCCACAGATAAAGAATTGGTCAGTATAAGCAGTACCCTACAACGTAACAACTTCGCTGGGTACATGGCAGCAGCCCCAATAAACTGGGATAGGCGGGTACAAGAGGAGGGCAACAAAACTCAGAAAACAATCTGCTTGCCTTATGTGAAGGGGTTATCAGAGAAAATACAAAGGATCTGCGGTTCATATAACATCAGGACAAACTTCAAAAGCTGGGCGACACTTTGCAGATATCTCCCCCACCCATAGAAAAGAACATGACTAAAGACTGTGTGTATGCCATCCCATGCAGCTGCGGAAAGAAATATAAAGGGGAGACAGGCCGAACCTTTAAGAACAAGAACATAAAAAAAAAAAAAAAAAAAAAAAAAAAAACACGAGGGGAAGTGGAAAAATCAAGCATGACTGATGGAGAGAAAAGGGAGATCACCACCCTCTGTGGGATCAGGTTGAAATCATAGACAAAGAACATCATTGCAAAATTCGTAAACTAAAGGAATCAGCACATATGCTAGGCCACAAAAATCTCTTAAGCCGACCAAGCATAGAAATAAATACAATATGGAAACCAGGAGTGCCAGAGAAAAGCAATAATAACACAAAATTGCAATATGAGCTCTGGTAAAAAAACAACAAATGATAACAGTAAAAATTGCAATATGAACATTAGTAAAAATGGTGACTAAAGACATGAAGTTTCTAAGTCCCAGAAATCCATACACAGATGTCCTTAAGGACACAGTAGATAAACGCGTTGGTTAGATCCAGTGACGGGACACAGAGTGTGAATTCAATACCTGGTTAAGGCAGTGGAGAACTTTCAGAGGGGAATTAACAGGAGATAACTGACATCCATTAGACATGGCACGTGGAACTAGAACAATCTACCCTAGCGAGTGAAATAAAGGATTCATTTCAACATTCCAACCGCCTAAAGAAGACCGGAGCTTATAACGGCCGAAACATTGTGATGTCAAAAAAGATGGGGACAATAATCCGAATAATGTAAATATTATGCCAAAACATTTTTTATATATAAGTCAGCATGAGCTCATTGCCAGATGCATCCATCCTGAAGATATACATCAAGGATTACAACTTTAGGATTAAAAATGTCGGGCGTATTATTTAAACAAACATACATACATACAAATCGTTTCATAGCAAGCAAGGCAATAAGGCCACTAAGACGCAAGGTGTTACAGAGAGTAAGTTATGATCGAGTCGTTTTGTACGACTTAGTCCATTACAGGTTATTTAATGCCAGGAAATATTTTTTGAGTGATTTTTTTTTTAGATAATAAAGGAAGACTTCCTAATTAATCCATAGCTGAAGGGGATACATGGTTGATTCATGACTAATCTAAATTTGATGAACAAGAAATGTGGATATAAAGTGGGGTATCAGTTATATATTGCAATCAATACATAAACTGATCCCTCCTCTTGTGACCAGAGGACTTCATATATATATATATATATATATATATATATATATATATATATATATGACAATAGGAAAACTAGTTATTGCTGACGCGTTTCGTCCAATGTGGTTAGCTCCGAGAAATTTTCATTATATATATATATATATATATATATGAAATACACACATATGAGAGAGATAGGTAACTATATATAGATATATATATAGTTACCTATTAGATACCTATCTAGGTATTGACCAAGCCTTGAACATATGAGAATATTAGGAGAGAGAGAGAGAGAGAGAGAGAAACCAGAATTAAGACAGTAGATGGCGGTTGGCATTTCATTTAAACTTTTCAATTGACTGGAATGCAGGAAGCCAGAATAGAGTTACACTAGCCATTTCAACTGTAAAATGATGAGACCTTCCCGCAAATCTACGAGACGTAAACTTACCACGTGACAAACAGATTTATAAAAAATAAGCCTCTCAAAGCGGATACGTAACAGGGAAATCAAATTACCACCCCGTCACATCTGTTCTACCAGCACATTCCTTTTGACTCCGGCGATCGTAAGTAAAAACAAAGAAAAGAGTACTAAACAAATGTAATATCAGTACTTCTATATGGCAGTGTATACTAGACCATCTCGTCACAGATAGAGAGGAGACTTTAGTCGATAGAAATGTAGCTCTACAGAAGGATGCTGAGATTACCATTCACTGAACACATTTTAGATAATGTAGAAACAAAAAGGACACATACGTAGCTTCAGAAAGATAGGGTTGAAATTACTACGGCACAATGAGGAAAGAGAGCTTGGAAAATTTGACACTCACAGGACAGAGGATAGCAACACATAACCTGGCTAACGAGTCCGTGGAAATGGGTGGTAGAACGGGAATTAGGAGAGAGAACGAAAAGCTTTACTAAGGGATAAAAAAGGACAGGAAAATGTGAAGAGCCACGATCGCTCACATCCTGAAGGGATATGGCACAGAAAAAGAAGTTTTAAGCTTCTCGTTACTCACGGTTGGGGGCAGTTGGTTCACCCATTCCTTACACCAGGTTCAATAGGAGTAGATAGGTTTGCCTATCGCCCGGTTCGCACTTCGTCTTTTGAACAAGGTTATAGATTTATCCCTGGTTTCCAGTTTATTCTAAAGTCTAAACTTTACTTCTAACGTATCTGCCTAAACTCTGAAATTTTGTTTATTTATTTTTTTATTTTATTCCCTTAATAGGAGTAGATAGGTTTGCCTGTCGTTATGATTAACAATCCTCCCTGATTTTTTTTTTTTTTTTTTTTTTTTTAACAGGAAAAGAGGTTTATTCCTTTTTTTCATCTTTAGAATGTAGGGTTAACTCCACTTACTTTCTTGAAACAGTAACTAGAGGACGCTTTCCGGCACTATAAATACTCTCCGACAAGTTTTCGTATTCTCTTACTTTTTCCGCTTACACGGCAACATGTAAGTCTCACGCGGGAAAAAAAAAGCGTATCCCATTAGGAAACGCATGAACAAACCACATACACACACGTCCATTGTCACTTAATATCATTTGAACCAAAAAGGTTTTCCCATTCTTTTGTTGCACACATTGTCACCTGAATACCTTGTTAATTCATTCACCTGTTTGTACATAAATTGGTTGTTGTTTATTTACATTTATTCACGTGGACTCGCATACAGAGTCCGCCATTTGTGCTGTGTGTATTGCAGGAAACACGTTCCCCTCCTCCAACTGAACAGAAATACGCGACGTATGTACCACACGCAAGAAGGAACCGGAAACTCAATCCTAAATCTTCTCATTCTCTTTCACTCTCAGTAGCCCCATGTATCTTCATGGTATTATTTAGAAGTTATAAACTTACACACGTACACCAACATTCTCCAGGCGAGATATAGTAAAAAAAAAACAAAAAAAAAAAAGAACAAACAAAAAAACATTTGAATGGAACTTTTAATCTTCACTCTTACTAAATCTTATTTTATTCATAATTATGCCTGAACTCAATGTGTGTTTGGTACATGTTACCTCTTATATAAAAATTCGTTGTTTTTAGATGTTTGAATTCTTTTATCCATTGCATTCGCGTTATTTTTTTCTGAAAACATTTTTATCTTTACTACTCGAAGACTCGGAATCAATTTTAAAATTTTTTGATGTCATCAAAACTAATTTGCCGTAAAACTAGCCAATACCATTCCTACAAACAGTGAAAACTTCTCATAGAACGTCGCTTACCGCTCTAAAATATCTGTATGATAATAATTTTGAACAAAACATTTTCTTTAATGTTTTGTGATTCAACTAAATCTACTTGAATGTTCTGGACAGAGCTCGTACAGAGATAAACATTAGATTTTTCTAACGTTTGTATTATTAATTCTAATAAAAATTTATTCAACAAATTTACTCTCTTTTCACTTGTCACATACCGCTGCTTTGTCCCCACCCACGCCGATCACTTAGTCTTAACTGTTACCTTCCCCAGATACCCGCATAAACTGTCTCTTAATCTGTAACCCTCTACCTCGAGTGGCTCTTGCGCCTTGTACAGGGTGAACACTACTGTTAAAAAAAAGTTTAAATAATTCGGTACAACAGACTGAACAGATTATTTTGACTAAGTTTAGAGTTTTTTTTTTTTTTTTTTTTTTTTTTTAACTCCACTCGACTAATTTGAAGTAATGGGAAATAGCAGACGACAGCAGTGTCTGTTCCAACGCTGCAGAAAATAAAATCGTAAATATGAAAATTTAAATATTTTTTTAAAAAATTAATTATCTCCGTTTCTAAACACTTATTTTTAGAAACTAATGTATTTTTTCTTTTTTTTTTAAAATGCACAGCCACTTCAAACTGAATTTTGATACGGTTCTTATACAAGTCGTAGAACAAGCAGGGACCTTATTCAATTATTAACTGTTTGCAACCATATGATGTTGAAACACTGGTTATCGTAAATGGATGACCGCTTGGAAATACCAGGTGCGATAACCTTGGACGTGCGAGTGGTGTAATGGATAACGTCTGAGAATTGGAAATCGGAGAGCCGAGTTCTAATTCCAGTCTGGTTCGTTATATTCACTTACGCGCAGATACCCTTGGGAAAGGTATGAATCCGCTTATCCCCCACAAAGTATGGGTTAATTAGTAGGACATGTATCAGCAAAACGTTATCTCAAAAAAAAAAAAAAAAAAAAAAAAAAAAAAATTCACATTCAGAAATTATTTTTCTGATAAGTAACCCGCAAAAAGATTGATAAGCCGTAAAAACAAACAAAACATTCAATCGAAAACCCATGAAATTCTCACGGTTATTTCTAGCTATTATTTTGCATACTAGACAAAAACCTTTCGTACGAACAGTGAAATCGCAACAGAATTTCTTTTACCATTCTAAAATTCTCATGTAACCACCCCCACAAAAAAAAAAAAAAAAGTAAACCCCAAACATTTTCAGCAAGACATCTACTGTCATTCGCTTAAGTCCACTTAAATTTTCTTACTCTGGACATAAAACTGACAATGATAGAAACTTTTGAAATATATTCTTACTTTTATAATTCTATTGTAATTTTTCCAGTCATGCACTATGTTGTTAGTTCGCCCGATCGTTACGCCCTGCCAATATCTCATAAATAGACTATTCCGTTTCGACCGCGTAGAAAGAAGGCAAAAGCTATATGGCTTCAGTAAGAAAATGAATGAATGAAAGGGTAGATAGAAGTGTTTAACGGCGGTTTCAGTGAGATGGCAAAAGTGGTCAATTTAAAGTTTTTTTCATTTGTATCCCCTTCCTTCTTAAAAGCATTCATATTTATGATCGTTATTGCAATATTTTGTTAAAGTTGTTAAGCTCAAATATTTAACGATGAGTCTTGTCACACCTATATGATATAATTTTCTCTTTCAGATGGCTGACACGAGCTCCTACAGTTTGGAAGAGAGGTAAAGAGTGACAAGACTGTCAGACCACCCTGTAGAACTTGCCATGGACTTTCTCCATCCTTAACTTAATAATTAAGATTCACGAGTTAAAACTAGTAACAATTAATTTAGTAAAATTGCTATTTTTTCCACTTGTTTATATAATTTAATTAAATAATGATCCTTGCTATTTGGAAACACTTCTTTTCGTAAACTCATTCCGAATTTTGCCAAAATTCGGATACTATTTTTTTTTTTTTTTTTTTTTAATTCTTCCCAATTGTTTTCGAAATATCTGATTAAAATGAAAAAAGAAGACTCTTTAAATAATATGTACCATTTGTGTAATTTAACTGCCTGAGGTCACAGGCAATATGAGGTCACAGGCATGCTGTTGTTAAAGCAACATATCAAATAGATTGGACAACCATCCCAGTTGTTTTGTTTTCCAAAAAGGCGAAAGTATTTTGATTTTGACAGCGTTGCTAGTAACCTATTCAAACCTGGGATTCCTAAAATAAAAAGTAATTCTCACTCTGTGAGTAGACCGTCCAGCATTTAACCATCAGACAGTTCAGTACTCATTTTGTTTCCAATAATTTTTTTGTTTCTTAATACTTTGCTTTTGGAAGTCATTTTTCGCTATTCCAATACACCCCTTGATTTTAGTGTCGCACTTTCCATCTTCTGTAAGAACCCCCCCCCACCAAAAATACAAGATATATTCATTGTTGTATTAGGTTGGTGCAAAAATAATGACGTAATAATGTCGTTTTTTGACGTTAAAAAAATACGTCAAAAAACGACATTATTACGTCATTTTTGCACCAACCTAATACTTGTTTGATTTTGGTATCTCCAGTTTGTAATTTGCATGTTCGGAAGTTCCTTTTAACGTTTCTTACCATTTGTCTCTAGCAATACAAGAAAAAATGTTCAATTATTTTAAGTTAGAATTGCATGGCTCCTACGAGTGCTTCGTGATAATGCTCTTAGAGTTATTTCTTGGCTCATGTATCATGTGTGATCAGGTCAAGTCACCGAGTACTACTGATACTAGAAAAACCCAGTACTACCTGCCATATGGCTGGGTTATCAGCAACTAAATCAGCTACCCCCACCCAATCAAGCTTTAGGGTGGAACATAATTCATATTTTAGGAAATCATTCATTTGCAGACCCATTCTTTTCTTTTTGTCTTTTTTTGTAGCTCTTTGTAAATTCTTAGATATTTACTTTGTATTGTTACACTTGTTTGATTTTTTGCATCTCCAGTTTGTAAGTTTGGGGAGAAGCACAGTGGCGTAATGTATAGCGGCTAGGATTGAGGAATCGGAGAGCAGAGTTCGAATTCCAGTCGAATCCAAGGGTATTAGCACGTACTCTTGGATCCGACTGGAATTCGAACTCGGCTCTCCGATTCCTCAATCCTAGCTGCTATTCATTATCGATACACGACTTGCGTGCTAATATCCTTGGGAAAGGTATGAATGCTCTCCCCAGCTACGGGTAAATAGCAGGATAGACTGGGTTGGATTATCTACCGCAAAAAGAAATTGCAATCTACTGCGGGAAAAAAAAAAAAAATCTGCCTCTCCTAAGCGTGTATCACGCATGACACACAACTGAGTTTGTAATTGGGATGTTCCTTTTGCTGACAACCAGGCATTCTGTCTTCCTGCAGTTGATGTTTAGCCGTTCCTTCTTGCTTTATTAAAAAGATACCTTTTTAATGTTTTTCAAATATATGATGATTTTTTTGTAAACTTATTCCCACAGGCAATCTGAGCTCATAGACATGTTGGTGAAGTAACACACCCAATAGATCGGACAACCATCGCGGCTGTTCTTTTCCAAAAAGCAAAAACATTTTAATTTCGACGGCGTTGCTGGTAGCATATTTCCTATACGTGTCGTATCCCTTCAAGAAGTAGGCAATGACGGCCCTCCACAATTTTCTGTCCTTTGTAGCTCTTACTAAATTTCCTTTGTGTTATCTCCAAGACCTTGTTCCGCCATCCATTTAATCAAGCAGTTTATTCGCCGTTTTCAACTATCCATCTTGTATTCAATCTGATTTGTGATTATCAGATTTTCTCAGATTACTGTCTTCATTATGCGCCCTAGAAATTTCTACAATCTCTGATGTTAACTTTTTCTTCTATCTATACAATACTAGAAATCAGATTGCTTGCGTGGTGCGTCCGTTAGGCGCATAAGAATTTAAGTTAATCTGATTTAAGTGAATACGATTTAAAAATAGGAGTTTATACAGTAAATGCTTTAACTTTCTTCAGACATTTTCATTAAAATATTTTAAAGTTAAAAGACAGACACAAAGAGATCCCGCTTTGCTGTTTCGTCCGGTTGTTTGTAGCGTAATTATTTATATTTAAGCTTTCTTTAAACAAATATTTTTAATATTTTAAAAATATTTTTTGGCATATTTAAAAAATATCTTCAAGTGAAGGATTTAAAAATATTTTTTGACATATTCAAAATATTCTAAAGTTAAGACAGACACAAAGAGATCCCGCTTTGCCGTTTCGTCCGGTTGTTTGTAAAGTAATTATTTATATTTAAGCTTTCTTTAAAGCAAATATTACTATTTTTAATATGCCAAAAAGTAAGTTAATCTGATTTAAAGTTTATTCTGGAAGTTCTTAAATATCAGCAAAACGTAAAAAATGAACTTGTAAACCAGACCAAATGATGACCCGAAAGAATTGAAATATTTAACTGAATCATAATAAAACTGACGTTCATTTTAATAGAATGTTGAAATCAACTTCAGTGTTTTATAAGTTGAACCGTCAATGTGACACGGGTACTCTAGTTTTCTCTAAAACTTGGTCGCTGATTACATGTCTGGGCAAAGGTATCCTAAGCTTCCTTCTGTAGAACCACATTTATATTGCTTCAAGTTTCTTTTTCGCGAAGAGATTGTCTAGCATTCACTGTCACATAAGAGAACAGATATAACGTAATAATTGAATACTGTTGTTTGTAACGATTTTTCTGTTTCTTATTACTCTGCATAGCTTTTGAAATTATTCATTTGGGTATCTCAATACGCATACGAATTTCAATGTCACACTTTTCATTCTCTGTTAAAGTACTTCCCAGATATTTAACTTGTTTCATTTTGGTATCTCCAATTTGCATGTTGGGCTGTTTCTTTTGATAACAACTTTGTATTGCGTCTTCCTGCAATGTTCAGCTCTTCTCGTCACTACTTAGGCTCAATTTATGCCGCGTCTAGTGAAATGGAATGATCCACGGGAAACGCGAGGTAAAAAAACGAAAGTAGCGAGGCAGAACGGTGACGTTTGACCAAAATAATTAGAAAAAGAAACGACAAACAAGTCAAACATTGACGACTCGTGCTCGCAAAAAAAAAAAAAAAAAAAAAAAAAAAAAAAGACAAAAACCCCCAAAAAACGGAGTATCGAAATGACGATTTTTCGCATGAAACCGCTTTTATTTTAACTATACCTCGGTAATATTCGTTTTAAAAAGTGATGATCAGAATAGGAATAAAACGTGAACACGTGATAAGTGTGGGAAACTTAGTGACATTCCAAATTGGGTCGTGGCTGACAAAGATGAGACAATTACAGTATAAAAAATAAAAAAATAAAAAAAAAAAAAAAAAACATACGAGAATGAGAATAGAGGATTGTTAAAACGTATTCTTTCAGCAGTTAAAAGTTATAGTTTATAATAAAATGTGCACTGCAATTTTGGATACAAAAGGAAAATAAGTGTTACACTTCTTGAACCATGAAAGCAACAATAATAGTATAATATATTGATATATATTTTTAACCTCGCATAATCTAGCAAACCTGAATCTGAGCTCAACGAAAATCGTTCCTTGCACGTAACTTTTCTAGGGTTTTTGAATGAGCTGTGTATCATTGAAATCGGACCAGTGGGAGCGGAGGAGTTGTTTGGACACAAACACACACTGTACTTTATATACAAGATGTTGGCATCTCCAGTTTGTGACTTATGTCACGTTTAAATAAAAAATTAAACGAACAAAATCAACCAAAACCTTATGCATGAACGAACTGGTTACTTTCTGTTTTACTATCCGAAGTTAAAAGTCCGAATGTTTGTATCACGGTGATGGCTAGGACGTCTGAGGAAAGGAGGCTTGGAGAATTTAACACTCACTGAACATACAAGTCGTCGGGAGATCTAAACACATGGTAGGGCCACCATTAGAGGCTAAGTCAAAGATGAAGACAAGAGAAACAGCCCCAATGAAGGAAAAAGCGGATAATGGTTACAGCAAATCTCAACAATTGAACAAGCTGATGAAAAGGGCTACGCATGACTGACATGCTACAGAAGGCGTCACTCGAAATTATAAACGAGTCAGCGGCAGTCAGATACAGTTTCATTCTATAAGTGCCACAGAAGAAGGTCATGAAATCAAGTTCGTGAGTCACTTTTTGGCAAGTTAAAGCCTCAAACTCACGCTGTCGGCACATCTACTTGAATTTTCTTTCATTTTCAAACGATTCTGACAAATTCAAAACGGTGACACAGAATGGATGACGGAAGCAGATTTTCGTGAAACTAGAGTCTAGTCCTGAACCTCCAGGTTGGCAGCAAATTTAGCAATAAACGCTGTGATCATAAAGGAAGTTATCAGCAAAGAAGAAATTAAATTCTTGGTTATGAGATAAAGCCGCTTCCACCGACGACAGCCATTGTCCTAAATAACGGTTTCCCTTTGAAAGAAATAAAAGAAAATCCAACTTACCACTGCTTGAAAGAAAACTCACCAAACTACTACAGAGTGCCTTACAGCTCGGCGTCTCTTGACTGTTGGTTTCGTGTTACCATTTGAACGGGTGTCATCATTCTCTGCACGACTGTCATTTTTTTTACCACCCCATAAGAGCAAGTGATAATTCTCATTTTCTACGGTTTATCAAGACTTAATTGACCACAGAGGAAACACTGGAGTAAATGAATAGCGGCTTGGATTGAAGAAGCAGAGAGCCGAGTTCGAAATTCAGTTGGATCCATTACATTCACTTACATGCTTATACACTTGGAAAAGGTATTAATCCTCTCCCCCCCCCAGCTATGAATAAATAGCAGGACAAGCCGAGTTCTATAGCCGTGGGTGGCTATAGAACCCAAGAAACCTAACCTGAACCTAACCTTCTCCTAGACTGGCACATATAGAATGAAACTGCACGTTGCAGTTTCATTCTATATGCGCTGCAAAGGAAGATCATGAAATCAAGTTTGTGGGTCACTTCCCGGCAAGGCTCCAAACAAATTCACGCTATCGACAGTTTCTTCTACCCAGATTTTCTTTCACTTCCAACCGAATTCGGCAAAACCAAAAGCCGATAGGGAATAGATGACGGATCAGGTTTCGGTGAAACTGGAAGCTCCTAGTCCTGAACCTGCACATTGGCGATGAATGTAGTCATCAAAACCATCATAAAAAAAAAAAAAAAAAAAAAAAAAAAGGAAGCGATCAGTAAAAACATTAAATTTTTTGATAACAGATAAAATCGAAGTCGGTAATAATACTCTTCTTTCAATAGGACTTGTATTCATTCATGACCAGTGACAATCCCTTTCTTCCTGAATGAATTTCTATACTAAATGTATTATCAATGCATTTCCCTTCTACATATAATAGCTCCCTTCTATTGGTAACGCTTACATTGATATACGTCCATTGACAGCTAATTTCTCTTGAAATCAGTTTTCATTCCTGAACCATTATTAATGCGTATCTATTTTACTTATAATAGCGCCTGTTTTTCAAGCTATAAGCAAAGGAGGAATTCAATTCTTGGATACGAAATAAAGCCGACAACAACGATTATATTGCAAGTGAATATGTCTTGTTATAAAGTATGGTTGAAGATGGATCGTATTAGAAATATCATTGAAAGTGTCGAATAAACGGCTTTGTTTTTCAAGATTCACCGAAACATTTCCTCACTGAAACGAATTATAACCTAGATAATGAAGTATTTGGGGGAAAAAATTCGTAAATAAAAGGATTTTAAGGATTAATTCCGTAAGTGATGTAGAGGAAGGTCATGAAATCAAGTTTGTGGGTCACTTCCTGGCAAGTTGAAGTCCACCTTAAACAAATTCACGCCATCGGAAATTTTTTTGGTACTCTAAAGTATTTGGTGACAAACTGACTTTTTTTTTTTTTTTAAAGGAGAAATATTCATAAATAAAAGGATTTTAAGGATTAAAGCACTTTATATATGCACATATTGAACACTTCTGAAATCAGTCCCAAAATAAACTTTGGATGTTCAACACCTTTCATTGAGCTAGTACTTTTCAAGATAATTGCTTTTAAAATGAAGACAGATTTGGGCGGGGGAGATTGTGTGTGTGTGTGTGTATATATATATATATATATATATATATATATATCTCATTTTGTCATTAAATAAACTTGCGTTCAGGTCGTAGATTTTTGGACGAGTAAAATTTTTATTATTATTATGCGAGATGAGCATGCTCAGTCGCGGAGCGTTACGCAATGAAAGCTGGGCGCTTGTGTGTAGTTTGAATGAAAGCAGACGATCAAGGTCCTAACATTAAAAATTATTTCTATTTTTTTCTTTTATACATTATATAAAAATTGGTTTGAAATTGTCTCGATGTCAGTTTACCTATGTAGAGTACACATTCGATCCACACACTGGCCGACACACGAGCGTTCGATCATTATTTGATGGACACCAACCACCGATATTCAAGCGTTGTTTAGTCTTACTCTTGGCGAATGACCACAATTAGACTGCACTCAGTGAAGATTGAACCCACTTCCCAATAGTAATGAATTCTACTTTCTTCGCCATTATGAAGCACCCAAGAGACTCGCTGCTACTTCTAGTTCGGTGACTAAGCGAGTATTTAAGAGCGATAGCCCATTTTTGAATAATTAATATTGATTTTTTAGTGGAATGGTGCTATAAAGGTTTTGCTGACCTGTTGCTAGAGCTCGGTGTTCAGTCTACATAACACAAAAGAGAAAATTAATCTCTCCTTTCACATGTACATCATAGAATTTTAAAGAATTCCATACTCAAGTGACTTACACTTTTTGACCTATGCTATGCTTGATAAAAATTGTTTAATTTCAGAGAAGTCTTAAAACTAATTCTCTTCAGTGAACTTCTTTTTTTTTAATTGGTGTGATGGGATGGGATCGAAAATTCATATTAAGTACCTATTTTTTGTTAAAATAAAAAAAAATTAAAAAAAAAACAAACAAAAGACAAAGTGGAGTGTGCTCGTGCTCAGGAAAACAATTTTTTTCTGTTTGTTTCATTATGGCATATGCACTCCAGATTACGAATAAAAAGATTAAAATTTATAAAATTAGAGGGGGTGATACTGATCCCTCCAAAAGTACGTGGGGATAAATAAAAAAAAAATGTATAAGAAAGAACAATATGAAGTTCGTAATCTGGATTTCTTTTTTTTTTCCATATATTACTATCGACTCGACGTGGTGTAATGGTTGGCAAGCTTGTCTCGCTAGATCAATTACGACTGAGTTTTGAGTTCGATCCTCACTGGGTGCCCCATACTTTCGGCCTTGTGACACATCTAAGCCGGGCTTAGAAAATCAGTACTATACAGATTACGAAGTAAGTACCCTACCTCCACACAAAGGGCCCTCCCTATACAAAAAAAAAAAAAAAAACAAGCACAAGAAACGAAATTACTTCGGATAAACAAGTTTTGGCTTCGTTGGGGGGGGGAAGGTACTGATTTACAGAGTAAACTGGACCCCCCACTCCAACCATTAACTCCCCACCCCCGATATTAATGACCTTAAAAAAAAAAAAAAAAAAAAAAAAAGTTTATTTCTGGTCGCAATGCGTAGATTGTAAAACTCCATATTTTTTGGACTCTCATAATCTTTACCGGCTTTTTTTAAAAAAAATTCTGAATGTAACGATAACGTTATCAACCGCTCGATACCATATTGTCGAAGAGTCATTTTTTTTTTTGTTATGAGTATCAGGATTTCTGTTGTTTCTATGGGAACCGAATATCCATGTTTGTTTAGCCAGATTTTGCCGATCCTGTTAGTAGAAAAGGAGTTAAGCGTCTTCATAAAAAACTAATACAATTTATTTATTTATTTTTTTTAAATATTTCTCTATTTTAAACCGGTGATATTTTCTACAGGAAAAACCAACAAGAATCTGTAAAATTCTTTTTATCCTTTTAAATAGCCACACAAAAAAATAAAACGTTTCAGAAATACAAAAATGTATTTTCAGCAAATGTTCACGAGAAGAAAGCAAAGATCTCCATCTACCGGCGTCTTTGAATGTCATGGAAAAAAAAGAAAAAAAGCTACATATTTTCTAGACATTCCATCCCTCCTTCGCATCAGTTCGTCTGATCAGAAAATGTGCCGTTCGTTCGTTATCGTGATGTACAGCTGAGTAAATTACATAGTTTGCATAGCCTCCTTACAGCTGATTTTTTTTTTCCTGGAGAGGGAGGATTGATATTATTTATTAGCTAAGAAAACATTAGCCTCGGTAACCTCACCCAGAAAAAAATACAATTATTTAGAAGAATAAATTATTGGGGGAAGGGAAAGAGAAAAATATCAGCATAAAAATAACTTATGGATCTGCAAAGACATAAAAATTTAATTTGAAATTAAAAAACAAAAAACTAAAAAATAGAGTTTAAATAGCTTTCGCGTAATTTACAAACACACAATAAATAAAACGTTATTGTACCAAGCAACAGTTTACACTATCGAGTTGTACCAATTGTTAAGAGGTAAGAAGAACACGGTTTAAGTCTGCACAATTAAAAAATTGGAAATGGAAAGGAACACATTGATCGCAGAAAATTAGCCATTGGCGGAAATAAATTCATAGAGTAAAAAAATTAAAAAAATTACTACCTATCTGTTTCTATTACGTTCAAACTCTACTGAGTTTGAACGTAATAGAAACAGATAGGTAGTAATTTTTTTAATTTCTACGTTGAGTTGAAAGTTACAGAGACAATTAAATTATAAATATTGGTCGAATTTATGCTACTGAATACAAAAAAAAAAAAAAGTGATGCCAAATACACACGCTAAAAAGGAACAAGCGTAGTAACAACTGGAGATGGGGACACGTATTCCTTCAACCCATCTTCCAAGCGATATGATCTCTAACCTTACTTTTAAGTTAAAAGGTCATTTAAAGTTAAAAGTTTTAACTTTAAATGACCTTTTTAGCAGTTGAAAAAGGTTTCTTCTCTTTGAAGAAGAAGGACGAAGTTTGACTGAAGTGTTGTAAAAGAGGACGGAAAGTGCGACACTGAGATCTAAATACGTATTGGGATGGCCAAAGATGCCTTCCATAAGCTAAGTAGAGTATTATTCACAGACAGAAAAACTTCGTTAGAAACAAAAATGAAAAAAAAAAAAAAAAAAGTGAACTTTTACGTGATATCTGTCCCTTTATGGCAGTGAATGCTGGACAATCTCCTCAAAGATGAAGAAACTTGAAGCAACAGAACATTGCACTACAGAAAGATTCTGAGGATGCAATGGACCGAATATGTGAGCAAAGACGAGGTTTTAGAGAAAATGGAAACAAAAAAGTAATTTGAATAACATCAGGAAGAGGTTGTTGAAATTTCTGGGGTACGTTAGAAAGGAGGGCTTGAAAAATATGATAGGTTGAGGTTGAGGAACAGAGAAAAATATAGCGTAACATACTTAGTGAGCTTGAGTAAAAAAAAAAAAAAAAAAAAAAAAAAAAAAAAAAGGCACAGCACAAAGATGATTCCTTCAAGCGCGTGTGCGCGCGCGCGCACACACACCAACCAATTTTACAAAAGGAAAAAATATACTAATTCAATTTCCAAATGAAAAATATCGTTATGAAGTTTAACACCGATTATGTGCGAGTCAAAAAGCGAAATCAGAGAACAACAATTCGAATCCAGGTAGAGTTCATTACGTTCAGATAAATTAAATACTCTTAGGAAAGGCATGAATTCATCTCTTCCACCCAAGATGAACTGAGCTACCTAGCCCTGGTTGCCAACCAGTCTAGTTGAAGGAAAACTGAATTCAAAACCCACCAGAAGAGAGACGGGTCCCACCAGGCTATCTTGACCAGAGATTCGCCACTGCTGCAGTGTACTCATCATGACTCATCCAATAAATTTCGATTCTTATAGATAGCAGGATATTCCGGGGCGGGGAGTGGGTAACTTTTTTCTTCCTTTTTCTTAAAACTAAAAGTTTACCATTTATTTTGATTTGATTAATTCATAAATAATGATTGATTTCGAGTGAGAGATGATGGCGTAAACTTTAATTGGTTTTGTTGTGTGCCTTAGAGAGAGCGATGACTGGAAAATCGTAAGATTACTATTTTTGGTCATTGTATTCGGTGTGCTGAGTTAGTGAGTTTTGTTAACAAAGCTAGCTAAATGTGTGTAAATAATAAATGCGTGGAGGGAGTCATTTTTATTTTTAGATAGAATCATATCAGAAAAACGTTTTTTTTTCTGATACCAGTTGAATTAAAAATATTATTAAATCATGTATTTAGTTGATAAATGTTCTACTTGAGGTTGAGATTATATACACATGTGACATGTGAGCGAGCGAGTGAGAGAGAGATAGATATCGATCGAAAATGAGCAGGTTCATTCGGTATGTCGCCTATCAATTGGAGAAAGGATTTTATTGAAAAGGGTAAAAATGCCAGTCTCCCATTTTTAACCACAAAAGATGGGGAGTGAGAGAAAGAAGCAAAACTGCAACTGAAATAAATAACTGCTTCACTTTTTTTAAGTTCAAGGCAAATGTTTCTCCTGCCAATGCCTTCACTTTCTTAGTCTTTAAATCAATCGCGTGATTTTTAAGCAGTTTGAACACGCTCCGAGGGAACTTTCTTTTTTCGAGGTTGTCACGATTTCACAGTAAGTAATAATAAAAAAAAAAAAAAAAAAAAATAAAAAAATGGTAATAAAAAGGATGTATTTTAATTTTTAATTCATAGCAACGCTAGAAAAAAAAAAAAAAAAAAAAAAAAAAATTTTACTAAGCTGACTTACATTTTTTTTTTTTTTTTTTTTTAAGTGTCAAACAACATAGCATCTGTCATGAAATTATCAAGGAGGGGGGGCACCTCGACGTCGTGTAATAATGATAATAATAATTGTTAGCAAGTTTGTTTTGGCTCGATCAATTATGACTGAATAGAGAGTTCGATCTCCACTGGACGCTACATGCTTGCGACTGTGCCTGATCTAAGCTAGGTTTAGTAATCACTACATCATAGGTCTGTAGACTCTCTACTTAGTTTCTAGTAGAAGAAAAAACTGGCGTGTGCTCTGTCAAAAAAAGACAAAAAACAAAAACTGTCGCACAAAAATATGAATTCGGATTGGTATTTATTTAAAGAAATTTTTAAGGGCCTTTCCTTCTTGTTTTTCTTCAATTTTTTAATAGTTTGTTGATTTCTGTTACTTTGTTTTATCTGGATATGTAACGAGTGGGTTGTGTGCGCAATGTAATAGTAGTACTTAGAAAAGTCACATGGCACAACAAATATAATGGCTTAAGTGACTGCTTGCTCGAATTCGGCTTTAACGAATGAGTCGGATTTGCTTGATCAGAAAAAAAAAATGAAAAGAAAAAAAAAAAAAATGTATCTAAGTAGTAGTTGGAAGTTTCATATTTCGAATAGTTTTAATTTTTTTTTTAGTTGTGCAATTCGTTTTTTTTTATGTTTACACACAAAGCCAGAAACAAAATTAAGTTTTTTTTTTTTAATCTTTATTCTTTCTATTAAAAAAAAAAAAAAAAAAAAAAAAAAAGTCTTTTTTTTCAAAGACAGCAAATTTTCAGACGCCGTAATTTTTTCTTTAACATCTACATTTATTTACACAGATTTTAGATTTTTTTTTCTTTTCACTCAACAAGTGAAAAAAAAAAAAAAAAAAAAGTTTGATTAAATGTTTTCTTCGAGAGAGAACAGGAGTTGAGAAAAAAAAAAAAAAAAAAAAAAAAAAAAAAATGTAACTAAAAAACGTCTTCTAAAGCTCAGCGGCCCCACCTTAGGAGCAGGGAACACATCACATCCCACTTTCGTAATTTAAATAAAATGTAAAGTTCTTTTAGTTTTTAACTTGCTTTCACTTTCTGTCCTCACCTTTTTTTTTTTTTTATCCACCCCACAGACTTTCTCTCTCTTTCCTTCTTTGCTTATCAAACCATCACATTTGACACAGAAAAAACAGCGATAAAGTGTTAAAAAAAAAAAAAAAAAAAAAAAAAAAATCTTGCTACATTTTTAAAAATTAAACCCGCTAAAAAGAAATATTTCAGTAGTAAACGTTTGACTTTTAAAATAAAATGTATTGTTAACATTTAGTAGTTAAAAAACGGAAAAAAAATATCAATCGATTTTTGTGTTTTGTTTTTACTTTTTTATTTAAAACTATACTGCTTCTTCCTAGAAGTTTTGTATTTAAGTTCTTAAAGAAAGTGGGGGTGGGAAGTAATATTTACTTACTAATATAAACTGAAAACTGCTTTAATAAAACAAAAACAAAACCATTTTAAAAACCTTTTTGAAGCAATACGCATTTGTGTAAAATAAAAAAATATGGACTTTGTTGTGTCAATTTATCGTGTGCACATTTTCTTCCTGTCTTTCGTAAATTCTTCAAATTGGAAGAAATTGCTACTTTTCGTTCATTTCTTTAATCTTCTTCAAAACATGACTAATGCTTTCAATAACTGAATTAAAAAACAAATTGCAGATTTTTTGCACAAATACCTTTTTGAAAAATATAGGTGCTTGAAAAAGGACTTAGAAAAGACTTGACAACACTGCCTAGTAATAAAATACACTGTTAAACAAAAAAAAACAAAACAAAACAAGAAAGCAAAAACACATTTACACGTAATTTTAAGTATAGATTCAGTAAAGAAAGAGAATTATTTTAAGCACTTCAAATTTGGACAAGAAAAAGTTTTTATCCAACCAAGGGTAGCGAAAGAAAAAGACTTTTTTTTTTTAAATTAAAAGTAAAAGAAAACTGTGCATGTTTGTAAAGTACACGCAAGAAACAGTTTTTTTTTTGTGTATCTCTTCATCGAATATTATTTGGAATGTTTTCATCAGAGGAACTACGGAATTCAAAAATCTTTTAAAAGAAAATTTAATTCAGTTCTTTAATTTTTACTTACCCGCCCCCCTAAAAACAACAAAGACAAAAAACGGCTATTTTTAGAAAGTGACAATTTTAAAGTGAATTTTTTATTTTATTTTATTTTTTTTTACAATAAGACAAAGTCATCTGAATTGTGTGTGTCCAGCTGTTGGTTGGGAGGGGATTTCAGATAAAGAAAAAAAAAAAAGCATCATAAAACATTCCTTATGGTTTCTTTTTCTTTCCTTAAAGAATGAAATCTTGTAAAGAAAAACATAAAAAGAAATCGTTTCCCTCAAGCATGTTATATAAAATAGTATACAGAGCAGCTTTTATCCAACCGCACATTTTCTTCCTTTCTTTTTCATTTTTACATGCTTAACACACATCATTTATTCAATGATATGAAATATTTCAAACAAAACTTACCTCGGCGTGATTTAAGGTACTTCCAGCTGGTTTCAAGGTAGCATTATTCCCAACGACATGCCAGGTAGAAAAAGAGTACTTTCCAAAACAAAGACACGTACTAAAAGGTATCATTATCTTTATATGTAAGGAGGGTGACTTAAAATTCCGAGATACCCAGGAAAAATAGACGAAAATGATGGATGTGTAGTCACTCAGGGTGGTGGAACGCACTTGCTCAGATGTAATGCATTGTTGTTGTTTTTAAGTACTAGCAAGCATACAGGGGCCAAAAAAAAAAAAAAAAACGAAAAAAAAACAAAGCTTCTTATTTTTACAATAACAGTTGTGTAGTAAGTAGTTCTCCAACACTAGTACTTATTGGTAGCATTCTACTACTCACTGTGTTTTTTTCTGTTCGTTTTTTATTACTTTTTAATTATTACTACTCCACACAACACTTCACTCGTGGAGTCATGGCTTTCACTTAAACAGTAACAGTAACAGCAGCAGCAGCAACGTCCAAATAATGCAGTTGTCGCGGGAGCTACTATACTAGTAGTATAATAGTAATACACTGCATCTGATACGTAGGAGTTTGTTTGTTTTTTTTGTTTTTTTTACCTGACCAATGCAAGACTGACCGCATGAAAATACGAATGCAAAATCACCTTGCAACCTTCTTAATATTAACCACGCTTACAAAGATTCCAAAACTCCTTTTTATGTAAAAATAAGCAATGTGTCGATTTGTCAGCAAGCATTTCCACCGCTTCCGATTGTAGAATTAAGTTTGTTCTTTTTTGTTTGTTTGTTTCTTTTTTTAAAAATACATTCTATTTAAAATAATAACAATAAAATGGCACAAGTCTGTATTTATAGAGCATACAACGATCCTAAAATTTGGTGTCAACTACTTTGCAAAAAAAAAAAAGAAATCCTCTCTAAAAGTCATCATCAATTCATATGAATTTTTTTTTTTTTAAAGAACGTAAACGAAACACTAACGGGCGGTCTTGATTGTATATTTTATATTATTATAAACATAATTTTTTGTATTCTTTCGTAGCAGTATCAGCAACCCGTTTACATTCCCGCTCATAGGCTAGAGAAAGCTAGTTTAAAAAAGTTAATAATTAATGTTGGTGTTTCTTATTTAATCCCGATTCATTAAGAAGAAAATAAATATGTGGTTTCGCAGAAGTATCTGTACCAGTTAGATTTTACAAGCAAGAAGTAAGCTTCCTTACAAAAAGGAATAATTTATTCTTAGAAAACAAAACAAAACAAAAACTATCCGCAACAAGATAATAAAAAAAACAATTCAACGTGTTAAGTAAGTTATATACGGTACCCCCACTCACAAGACAATAGGATGCTTCGGCTTGTCCTCAATATGTTCTCTATTATTTCGTCGTAGTAGAGATGGTTTGAATCCTTCGTGAGTCGAATGTTGAAAATGTGGCACCCGTCCTCAATTGCAGTAGAAGTTCTTGACGTTTCGATCATATCTCAGCATTTTCATCAGGTCGAGAGAAACTCCTTGTGTGGTGATGCGTATGCCCCAGCTGACGAACGTCGTTGTTATTTGAGCTATGGCTTTGCTCTCAATTCTAAACCTAAAGTGCTTCTTATGCTTTAAACGAAATCAAGTATTCATTCCTCGTCTTTATGTGTCAAGTTCCCTCAGGACGTAGGCGATCATGGTTCTCCACAATTTCCTGTCCTTTGTAGTTCTTAATAAATTTCGTCTTTTTTATCTCTCCAAAACCTTGTTCCGTCATCCATTTACACAAGCTCACTAAGTATGTTATACATTGTTTTCCTCTGTCGCTCTTGCCTTCAATCTGTCCTGTGTAGTGAGTGCGAAATAATAACTCCCTTCACCCACTCACTTCAAATTCGGAACAGCGAGGAAGAAGAAGGAAAGGAATTCGAGAGCCTATGTGAGATTTTTGCCTTTCACATAAATTAACCAGTTAGTTGAGTTAGAAGAAGGAAAGAAATTCGTGGGCCTATGTGAAATTGTTTTAAGACCAATGAAAACCTTACCTTCACAGAAATTGGCCGGTGTGCCAAGAAGAAAAAGGAAAGAAAGTAGCGACCGTATGCAAAATTCATTTTTTTATCTAAAATGAGGAAAAAAAATTAAATTAATGAGAAATGTGTCTGTAGTCATGTGATAGGTTTCGTTTTAGTTCCTCGCTATCAGCGTTGAAGTACTCGCCATTGAACAATCCAAAAATCTAAGTATTTCAAACTATCTCTCTTCGTCTACTTTTGAACGTATGAAAACCATATATCCCTTCGGTGAGCAATTACATTACATTTGCCTTAAAAAATTTTGAATATTATTTTCTGTCGGGTCATTTAATCTGTTGTATGAACATTTCCGCTTCACGACAATCCGTTAAAATTACGTACTTTAAGAATTCAGATTTATTTTCCCGAAACATGCTACTCAATACTTCAAGCGTGAAATTTCGAGAATAAATTCCTTATCTTGTTTTGTTAAAACTAGCCGCGTGTTTCATCATCATTGTCATCCTCCATTAATCTTGCCGTTCAAAATTGTTCATTCTAACTCCGAAGCCCCACGACACTATACCTGTGGGTATCAAATTTTCTAAGCCTTCTTTCCTCATTAGGTGCCCTAGAAATTTAAAATGTCTCTTCCCGATGTTAAGCATGTCTCCTTTGTTATTTTCTTTAAAAACTTCATCATTGCTCACATATTGTTATATACCGTGCTTATGAACACTAATGGGGATGTCCCAATTCTCATAAATACATTGGACACTATTGTAAGTGTGTGTATGTGGGGGGTAATATACTGTCTAAGTTGAGGGTTGGACGGGCCCTATTAACATCAGTTATGTTTAGTTTATTTAGTGTTGATGTTTAGTTTGTTTTTGGTGTTCATTCTCTCCCTCTCATTTTTCATTATTAGATTTTTATATTTAATAATTTATTATCATTAAATTTTTACGGCATGCGGCGCGTTTCGTAGGTAGTTCTTGAGAGGATACAATATTGTGGTGTACGGAGGATTGTTGACAGACGAGTTTTTATGGTGAATATGGAAATTGTAATGAGTGAATGTGTCGTGAATCGGATTAGCTAGGTATAAGATAGTTAGTATCGACCAGCCTCAACTCCTCTCCCTTTTTAGGCCTTGTACCGTAATTGTATTTCATATACAATAAATCTTAATATACTGTCTAAGTAGTCCACCATTAGCAGTGGTTTACCTATTTCACGCCGCTGCCGAGTATTGTATTTTGTTGATGCTATAAAGATTACCATTTAATTTCCAACCTCTGTTTTGGTTATTCATTCATTCAGTTACCCTTCTTAGGTTACAACACATATTCAGTCCATGGTATCCACGGTATATTTCTGCCAAATCATATTTCTGTTGCTTCATGTCTTAGGGATTATAAAAGGAATAGACTGCTTTCACGCGGCTCGGCGTTGTGCGCATCATTTCAACCGATATTTATATATTTTTCGTGCTTTTCTTTTTAAGTTTGAAGACCCGTCAAAAACGGATCCAACGTGTTTAGCACACGAGCCACGGATTCGGCTGCTTTTTTGCATCTGAGAGAAATTGTAACAATAAAAAAGATTTTACAAATGCGCAAGAAGACAATATTATTTGTTATTTTCGTTCATTTAGACAAGACAAAAAACAAAAAAAAAAAAACAAAAAAAAAACAATCCCGATATCGTGCTTGTATTTTTTTTCACATTTTCGAAGTATGTTTGCCTCAGAGAAAAAAGAAAAAAAAAAGATGACTGAATTGAGCAAGAAAAAGTCTTTCTGTTGAGTTCGTTTCTCATTGATTTCCCAATTATTATGGAAGTGTCCTAGCTTGGGTTGAGCCAAAATAAGTATCCATGGCCATCAGTTTCATGTTCAGCTCAGTACTCTTTTCTTTATTACCAAAGAAATCACCCTGTCTCGTAATGCTCTGCCCAGCTTTTGGAATGCGTCCTTGGTCATCCCAATGCGTCTACGAATCTCAGCGTCGCACTAGCCGTCCTCTGTCAGAACAGTTCACACAGATTTCAAATTTCCCCGACCTGTAAATCGCATTCCGGGTTCATACCCAGTAGGGAGTGGTGGTTTATATTATTTTAGGAACAGATTATCTGCTCTTTTATATTCGCAATTTTTTTGTCTATGAAATTAAGGACCAGTTCATTTTTTAAAAACATTCTTTTAATCCAGTTCCCCCCAAGCAAGTCAGTAAAGCCACTGAGTCACAATGGATTACCTGGTCGTGGAAGAATTAGGAAACAAAAACATCAATAAGAAGCAGAAACAAAGGGAGAGTAATCATGAGGAGAGTAGACAACGACTGACGTTGTAATTTAAATGTTTGAAGATTGAAATTAACTGAAAAGCATGGAACAGAAGAGAGTTCCACAAGCGAAAAGTGCAAATAAAGAAACTGTTACCATAGAACTTACGGTTATATCTTGTTAATTATCTCCAGGTACCGCACTATGCGCTTTACAAAGCTGAACATAAATCCATAAACAGAATTTCTTTAATACCATTGTTCACCTAATATAAGGCCCAAGAGCCACTCAAGGTAGAGAGTTACTGAATGATGTTGCTGTATGGACATAAGATGATGGAGTAAGAAGTGTATATTATGAGGATATGTTGGTTATAAGGGTATAATGATTAAAATAATGATATGAGGGTTATCTCTAGACTTAACATCTTCAAGTCTAGGGTCAACGTTTTTTTTTTTATATTATTATTTTTTTTAAGCATTTGACTCCAAGCAAGACGGGAGTGCCACTAGCATGCAAAGGGTTACAGAAAGTGAGAGCAAGAGTAAAGATGGGGTGTTTGAGGAAAGGGTATAGAGAAGGACGGGGATCAGGATCAAGGAATCAGAAGATGATTGACTTTACATTTGAATATTTGAAGATTATAGGTATCAGTGAAACAAGTAGGAGGAAGGGAGTTCAGCTGTCGGGAAGGGCGAGAGAAGAAGCTATTGGAGTAGAAGAGACCGTTACATTTAACTGTATCGACAGTGAAAAGGTGGGACCGAGATGCCAACCTAGTAGCACGCTTAAATTCATGCAGTTGGGGTACCAGTGAAAGTAGCTAGTCAGAGCAGTTGTCATGAAAATACGCGTAGAAAAGACAGAGGAAAGCCTCAGCACGTCTGTGAGAAAGTGACTGTAGACGAGATGCCAGATCAGGACCTAAGATCATATAAGATCATAGTGAACGTAGGAGTGTCCTCTCGGGCGTCTATTCCACAAAATAGCGATTCTCAGGAAGAAGCAGTCGGTGTGAAACTCTAACCTTACCAATTGAATATGAAAGGAATGAGGATGGGTTGCTATTGTGTACCTGCCATGACGGTTTCTTGTGAAGGCCTGAACTGGTGAAACGAAGGCATATAGCTCATCTTAACAATTGCCCTGAATATAGCGATAGAGTAGGGAGTGCTTAGTAACATTTCGTCTGTGGGAAAGGAGTTTACGAATTTGACAAGATTGCGCTGTACATGTCTTCCCGGGAAAACGTTTTTTTTTTTTCCTATTCTCTTTTTGATTTGTAAATTGTGAGAGCTTACTTTTTTCTAACTCGGTAAGTGTAAACATTGTGTGTTTTTGAAACCTTAAACAATAACCACAAAAAAGGGAAAAGTAAATACTTGCATTTATATTCACCAATTGGCAGCTATAAAATAATTTTACAAGTAGATGGTTAATAAATGGAATAATGATGTTAACGGTAAGATTAACCGTTTCCATACAGGAAACATTAGTCATTCATTGACCGAATAGTTAGCATTAGTGTTGGCTGAAAATTATAAATTCGTTCTCTTAGAATAGTTTTTCAGGCAAATAGGCTTCTCAAGTCCACTAACAGTTATGATTCTTTCAAGTCTTGATGGTACACCCTTGCGCAAAATAATTGAAACAACCACTTTAGTTTCCTTTCTTGAACACGAGGCTATTTCTACTGCTATGAAGTGAGTGACCACCGCCACAGGCTTATATCTATATCACGTTGAAACACCAGTCTTTGTCTGGTAACATTAAGCAACATTGAGTCTGGCCAGTAATCAGATGGGTGACCACTGGGGAATATCAGGTTCTGTAAGCCATGTGACAGGCCTAGTAAGCAAACGATGAATATAGTTTTGTTAACTCATACTAGCATAAGACCTTGATATATGAAGGTGCTTCTGAACAGGTAGGTCACAACACCAGAGTGGCGAGTGAACGTCAATATAAATTCAAATTTGTTTCTTTTCTTTTATTTAACTACTTCCAAAGATTTTATGCATATTGAAGTTGAAGAGACTCAAGAAATACCAAAGAGTGAATAAAAAGTGTTTTTTATTCTTCCTCATGAAACTATTCACACAAGTATGACACAAGGCCATTAATAGTGAAATGTCTATGATTATTGAATTCATTGCAGTTGTTAATGGGCTGCTAAATTAGCTTGTTAATCATTACCTTAAGCAACATGGCCATAAGCTATTTACTAAGACTACACCGTTGTGCAAATTAATTGAAATGACTGCTTTAGTTTCCTTTCTTTCATCATACGGTCAATTTTAGACCCCACTGGAATGACAGGGTGTAATCGATTTCTATTTTTCCTCAGATTAGGTCATTTGCAATGATTTGCAGTGATATGAATCTATTTTCGGAGTGTATTATGGAATTTGTTTGGTTTTTAAAAATATTGCGTCATCCGTGATTGCATCAGATTTTTATCACGCCCAGACACTAATGTCTCGACTGTAAATTAGTTGTCAGGCGCACAAAGAAGCGCACGAAAATTGTAACGCTACACAAACACACTGGAAAACCTTACCAGTGAGCAAATCAAAGTACTATCGACTGGCTCGGTAACTCTCCTGATTTAAATCCAATCGAGAATCTGCAAGGAACAACTTCGTGGAATAGACATACGAAGTACTAAAATGTTCTCTGGATCATGTTTCATTGGAAAAATACAAAAAAGTAAATAATAAAGGAATTATTCGTTTTGTTTAAATTAATTTGCACAAGGATGTAGTTTCCTTCCTAACCTTTTGTTTGAAGTAGCATGGAAGGCTAACATCTTTTTTTTTTAGATCAGTATTTTTTATATGTGCTATCAATTTTAGCTGTTGTGGTTGGAATCTTCAAGTGATGTGATTTTTGTTATTTGTTCTTTCTGATTCTGTAGCGCCAGTCTATAAGAACCGATGAAGAATTATCTTCTTTAAAACATTTAAATAGATATATTTAGTATATAACATATTTACTTACAAAACAATAATTTGTTTTATTTATAATTACGTTTCTTCATGTACGGTAGCCTGTCAGATCATAAGTGAACAACAATAATTTGGTCACGTAATCCCTGACTTAAAAGGCTCCAAAAATGAAAGAAATACGAAAGGCTAGCAGTTCAATAATAAAAAAAAATGGTACTTAAAAATAAATTACACTGGAGAACATTTTTGAATTTGTTTTTTTAGTTGTTTTGTTTTTTTACAATTGTTCCAACCTAATGAGTTCTGAGATGTTCTCAGAAATTTTCTATTACGTCAAGTTTTTGTTAATCAGGAATTATTTTTTTTTCTTTTTACCGAAAAATATCAATTTCGAAATTAAATGCAATACTGATATAAGAAAGTAACGCAAATCAAATATCACCTTTTACTGTTTAATAAATATATTAAACAATGTTAGACATCTTAGGAAAGATTAGACATCTTAGGAAAGATATTTCTCTCAAACTGGAGTTTCAGCTACTGAAGAAGTAAACTTACTCTTTGCTGTTTTGCGTAAATAACCGCGACAGTCTCTTCAGATACTAGCCAGGCATCATATTTCTTTCCCCTGCCTTCATGCCGAGACTCCATGATCTTGATGGAATCTTTCTCGTTACTCTTTTCACCAAGATTACCAGGGAAATAATCCAGATGACTGTGCAGGAAATGCACTTGTACACTCATGTTGCATGTCAGTGCTCGAGAACTGATTAACAGGGTCTGCACAAGTTCTTCATAATTTAACGACTTTATAATTCCCAGGAAATCAGACAAAACCGTTGCTAAAGCATTCCACTTCTTTTTTTATTTTCAACACCAGACATGGTCTCCAAAAACTTCTGGTCATGCAATAGTCACCGGTTTTAATCTAAAGCTAAAAATTTTCTGCTTAAGGATTTTAAATAGTCGCCATTCTGGTCCAGTGCTTTCAGAATCTGCTTCATCAGACCCCAAACCTTCCCGGGATTAACCAGTGACCTGTTTGAAACATTTCTTCTCTCCTATTTTGAACTCCTTTCTCTCTGGCCATGTATTTCGTGTCGAATGGTCATTTTTTGTCCGACTGACCCATAGACGAAAAAAAAGTATACTTGGTATAGCCACTGTGTACACCCAGGAGCAATCCAATGATTTTAAGTCCTTAGATATATATCCAGTTAAACACAGTATTTTTCAAGCACTATTTTCATACAGCCGTAGATTCCTTTTACTGTTAGAGAATGTCCAATCTGTATAAAAGCAAACACATTGCTATTATGAAGCAAGGTACACTACAAGTTTAGCTTCTGAGCTATGAAAATCCTTCAGTCTTCTGAATTGTACTCACACTTCATGGCAGCTATGTGGCCTTTGACATCATTGCAAAAAAGAAATCATCATCCATGCTGAAGAATTGGAAGCAAACCATTTTTTCGATGCCTAAAAAAGGCTAATTAGGTTACTTGTGCAAGCAGTTTCTTTTTCTTTTAAACTTTGGCCAAGCAGCTGGGTTAGTTCTTTGATAGAACTAAATCATTTTACTCTGCCTATGTAAAAAAATTCTTATGTCCATATTTCTCGTCTTCCATGTTTCCATACTTCGTCTCCTCATTCGCGTCTTCACTATAATCAAAGACGGACATGAACTATGGTAGCAGCGAATCATCCGAGTGTGATACAATTTGGATAGCAGATGGTAGATTTCAAGTCAGTTATCACCTGGGAAATGCATTCTCAGAATTGACAGCAGTTATAAAGTAAGAAAATTTTGGTATCTGTCTATATTTCTGAGATGAGGTATTATGTAAACTATTTATATTATTCGGACTATTGTCCTCATCTTTCTTGCCATATTTATCACAACGTTTGGGCCGTTGTACACTCTGGCCTTCTTCAGGTGGTTGGAATGTCGAAATGAACTATTTATTTCGCTCACTGAGGTATACTGTTCTAGTTCCACGTGCCATGTCTAATGGATGTCAGTTATCAGCTATCTCTTGTTAATTCTCCTCTCCAAGTTCTCTACTGCCTTAACAAGGTATTGAACTCACACTCTTTGGGTTCCGTCACTGGATTTAACTAACGCCTTTATCCACCGTGTAATGTGTCCTTGAGGACACATGGCCCAGTGAAATTAGAGAAAATTTTACTTTTATTTTGTAATGGCAAAATTCTATAAAGTGCATACATACCATGAAGTTCTTTCTACAGATCTTTGATCATGCTTGTCGAGAAGTCACTTTGAACCATGCGAACTCACAATGACTACATTACGAGTACATTCCAAATACCAATTTTCATAAGAAATATTTAAAGGCTGAACAAAACATGTCCCATCTGGTTTGCACTTATAGTCACAAAAATACACAACAGGTGCATATCTGAATAGAAATACAGCAACTTCCACAAATCTATACTGTCAAGGACCTTCATTAATTTTTATTTGCTGTGTCCTTTCAGGACATAGGCGATCGTGGCTCTCCACTTCTCCCTATCCCTTTTAGCCCTCATTAAGTTCCGTTCCTCTGCCACCTCCCCTAGACCACGTTCTGTCATCCATTTGCTTAAGCCCGCCAGGTATGTCATGTCTTTCTCTCTATTCAACCCGTGAGTATCAGATTCTCCAGACCGTTCTTTCTCATTACGTATCCCAGAAACTTCAGCTGCCTCTTCCTGATATCAAGTATAAGCTTCATCCTTGTTTGCATCCTCTCCAAAACCTCATCGTTGCTCACACGTTCGTTGCATGATATCCTCAGCATCCTTCTGTAGAACCACATCTCCGTCGCCTCGAGTCTCGTCTTCATCTTTGAGGAGACCGTCCAACATTCGCTGCTGTAAAGTAGGACAGATGTCACGTAGCAGCTCCATACTCTTTTCTTTGTCACCAAAGAAATCCTCCTGTCACGCAGTACTCTGCCCCCCTTTTGGAATGCGTCCTTGGTCATCCGAATACGTCTTCGGATCTCAAAGTCGCACAAGAGAAATGTTTATTAAGATCAAATTGTATAAAGTATATTTCTGTCTTCATCGTGATACTTAAAACAGGTTAGATTGAAAATAGTGAAAGTTACTCAAGCTTGATGTTTTTTTTATTTTTTTATTTACTGAATATGTTTAAATCCTGACGTTTGTTTTCACTTTTGTAGTTGCATTTACTTTAAATGACACTGAAAAACTATGTTTTCAAAGTCAAGCTCCATACACGGGTCTGCATTTGAGAAAGCCAAATTTAATCCATAGAAATAGTGACAAAACCGGAAATTTTAAAAAATCAACATTTGAGTTTATGAAAAATCTTGACGTGATAGAGCAAAATAAATTTCATTTTTGAAATCATCTCCCCGCAAAATTACTAGAAAACAGGTTTCCAACAACAGGCAGCAAAAAAAAACAACAAAAAAACAGGTTCCACAGTATTATCTTTAACCTTATATAAAAATAGCTTCAGAATATAAATTTTTATTCTATACGCATTCATGAAACTTAGTAGAATGAATATTTTTTTATACTATATTAAGAGTATAACAAAGAAATTAATTAAAACCTAGTGAAATCTATTATTTTCTTACGTGTTTGATCTTATAAAATATCTAATTACACCTAATGAGTTTGCGTCCTGGGTATGACGATAAACTACATCTGGGTCCTGGGTAAAACGATAAACTACGTCCAACAGCAAGGCCTCTGATAATACGTTTTTGAAAAAATAATATTACCAGCGAAGCGTTTTTTTGAAAGAATAGTGTTGCCGGCTATTCGCTTTGAAAAAATAATATTACCAGCTATACTTTTTTGAAAAATAATACTACCAGCTATACATTTTTGAGGAAAAAATATTAACAGAAATAGGTTTTTGACAAAACAAAAATATTACCAGGAAAAAAAAAGTTGTCGGCATTAAATGACCCATTGAGGTTGATATGCCGTAAACCAAACCAAACCAAACCAAACCAAACCAAACCAAACCCAACCCAATGAGTTTTTTTTTAATTATTCTGAATTTAGGAGTTATTGAATATATCATATTACTCTTCCGATAGGGAAGAGTAGTCAGAGGTGGTAATTCAGAATTATTTCCTTTTTGAACATTCATACAAAAATAATCTAACAGTTGCTAAAAAGAAAATAATAAACTTGATATTCTTTTTTTAAAAAAATTCATCCTCAAAAATAGAATTAAACTTTACATCTTTCGAATCTTCAAACATTTCTTGCTTTAATAAAAAATTTAAAAAAAAACCTCTTGTTACGAACAGCAACGGAATGAATTTCTAAAGTAATTTAAAAAAAATAAATATTAATTGTAGATTATTTCCTGTCGAATCTGAAAGAAAATAATGTTTTAATAAATTATGCAAGCACCAACATTAAAAAAAAAAATGTATTTTTTGGGTTTTATTGAATTATTTTTTGATTAAGTTCAGGAAGTATTTTTTTCAGCATTTATATTGCATAAGGTTTTTGCTGAGATAACATCTTCAGGAATTTTTCTTTATATAACCATAAAAAAGAATTTCGTAAACAAACCCCAAATTAAAAAGTAAACACGAGATAATGGAAAGGGGTGAAGTGGAACTGACCCCTAAAAATATGATGTAACGGAATAACCTGTCACCCCCATTAATGACTACACTATGCCCCTTAACCTGTTTATATGGGTTCGAAAGGGAATATTTTTGGCCGAGCCTACGGGATCGGAGAACCCACGTTAAACCGGCCTTGTGCCACATGCAACCCTTGTGGGGTGTAGCTAGATGCGATCTGTTCCAGCTAAAGTGTCGAACTATCTGCCTTCGGGAAGAGAGGAACCTGGACGAGATTCCGCCGAAGGGCAGAATCTTGTTCGGGAAGGTAGACTGCCCCTGAACCCGTTTATACCGGTTCAAAAAGGGAATATTTTTGGCCGAGACTACAGGATCGGAGAACTTACGTTAAACCGGCCTTGTGCCACATGCAACCCTCGTGGCGGGTGTAGCTAAATATACTAGCTGGGATCTGTTTCTCACATTAAACCCATATATATATATATATATATATGTCTAAATTTCTGAGATGAGGTATTATGTAAATTATTTACATTTTTCGGACAATTGTCCTCATCTTTCTCCCCATATTTATTACAACGTTTCGGCCGTTGCACGCTTCGGCCTTCTACAGGTGATTGGAATGTCGAACTGAACCCTTTATTTCGCTCACTGGGGTATTGAACTCACACTTTTTGGGTCCTGTCACTGGATCTAACTAACGCCTTTATCCACAGTGGAGTTCAGTACCCGGTTAAGGCAATGGAGAACTTTCAGAGGGGAATTAACAGGAGATAACTGATAACTGACATCCATTAAACATGGCACGTGGAACTAGAACAGTCTATCCCGGTGAGCGAAATAAAGGGTTCAGTTCGACATTCCAACCACCTGAAGAAGGCTGGAGTCTACAACGGCCGAAACGTTGTAATAAATATGGCGACAAATATATATATATATATATTGAGCACGCTTGGTCACTGGCGTGTTTATTCAAAATAAATACGTAAAAATTCACCTTCCTCTCTGCTGGGAGCTGATAGCTTAGGTGAAATATCTCCGACTGATGCCAAATCTGTCATCTTTCGATCCTGGCTTGAGGCAATCGGACGTCTAACCACACTTGATGTGCTGTGATACAGCGAAACAGTGTGTCTGTGGATGACAATATCTCTCTAGTTGAAGATCAAATATGGATCAAATATGGATGGTATCTGTCAGGATGATAAAATAAAAGAACAGATATGAAACGTATATCAATCTAACTTATTTCACTTTTATTAAAGCTTCGTCAGCGATTGAGAGAAAACAGACAAAAAGGCAGAAAAAAAAAGCTGGTATTTTCAATTATGTTTGTATCAGTTCTCATTGGTCAGATACGTGTCACGTGTATTATCTACGGTTTTAATACACGTATCTGACCAATGAGAACTGACCCAAACATCATTGACAGTACCAGTGTTTTCTGTGTTTTTGACTGTTTTCTCAATCTCTAACAAAGCTTTCATAAAAGAGAAAATTTTTTAGATTGCTATACGTTTCCTATTTGTTAATATATATGATATAAGGTTGGTGCAAAAATAATGACGTAATAATGTCGTTTTTTGACATATTTTTAAAGTCAAAAACGACATTATTACGTCATTATTTTTGCACCAACCTAATATATATATATATATATATATATATATATATATATATATATATATATAACTAATTTAATCACATGCAAGGCCAATAAAACGCAAGTGTTACTTAGAATGAAAGAAAATGCGAAAACATTACTGAACAGAGAGACAAAAGGAAAGACAAAGGCAGAAGACGACGGCTAATGTTGCATTTAATTTGTTGGACATCACAATTGACAGGAAAGCAAGTAGTTTAAAGAGAGTTCCACAGGCGTAAAGCGCAAGAACCTATTAGAATAGAACTTACGGTTCCATTTAGCTATTTCAACATTAAAATGATAAGTGCTATTTGCCAAATTAATGAGATCGATATACCAAAAATGTATCTTGTTTTAATACAAAAATATGGCACACAGCCAAAAGGTGGGTAGAGGAAGGCTTGTCTTCAATCTGTCTTATCTTAAACTTAGCTAACCACAATTACTGACCCAAACATATCACAATATTCCTTACATCAAAACTACACATTAGCATTCTTACTATAGCCACCATAATGCTTCCAAGTCTCTATGTAGTCCTAACTAGTATCCATATGTACAATTTGTCTGTGGGGGTGGGGAATATTTACAATGAATACAATTTATATACAAGAAACTAAACAAAATAGTGTTAGTATTTGTTATAGTGGAACAACCAATCACACCCCGACAGTGATTGATCAGTCTAAAGAGACGTGAATGAGGAGAAAATAAAAGACGTTACGAAGTATTGTAGTAGCAGTACCACTACGGTTCTTCGTGACGTACCTCCCGTTTTCCTTATTATTATTATTATTATTATTAAGAACTCTTACTCATTGTATTTTCCATACAATAAAACCCATGTTATTTGTTTTACTTAATTCCTGTGTTTAGCGTAATCTTTCCACTCGGAATTACCTATAGTTGCTTATATCGTATTATCCACGATGTAACAGCATTAAAAAAAACAAAAAAAAAAAAAACCCAAAAAACTCCATAATTCTTAATTGTGGCAGAAAAATAAGTTAATTGAACAAAAATTAACAAAAGAAAAAAAGCTCATTACAACAACTGCTTTGAAAATTGCCTTGAAGCCACGTTACGGTGGTGGGAAAATATGATGACAGGTCAGAACCGATTAACTTTAAAGAACCTTCTTTGGATTTTCACAAGAATTTCTAGATTTATAGCAAGAGCTCCATGCCAGATGTAACAGCATTATTCAATGTACGAACTAGATATATAACAAGAGCACCAGACCAGATGTAACAGCATTATTCAATGTACGAACTAGATATATAGCAAGAGCACCAGACCAGATGTAACAGCATTATTCAATGTACGAACTAGATATATAGCAAGAGCACCAGACCAGATGTAACAGCATTATTCAATGTACGAACTAGATATATAACAAGAGCACCAGACCAGATGTAACAGCATTATTCAATGTACGAACTAGATATATAGCAAGAGCACCAGACCAGATGTAACAGCATTATTCAATGTACGAACTAGATATATAGCAAGAGCACCAGACCAGATGTAACAGCATTATTCAATGTACGAACTAGATATATAGCAAGAGCACCAGACCAGATGTAACAGCATTATTCAATGTACGAACTAGATATATAGCAAGAGCACCAGACCAGATGTAACAGCATTATTCAATGTACGAACTAGATATATAGCAAGAGCACCAGACCAGATGTAACAGCATTATTCAATGTACGAACTAGATATATAGCAAGAGCACCAGACCAGATGTAACAGCATTATTCAATGTACGAACTAGATATATAGCAAGAGCACCAGACCAGATGTAACAGCATTATTCAATGTACGAACTAGATATATAGCAAGAGCACCAGACCAGATGTAACAGCATTATTCAATGTACGAACTAGATATATAGCAAGAGCACCAGACCAGATGTAACAGCATTATTCAATGTACGAACTAGATATATAGCAAGAGCACCAGACCAGATGTAACAGCATTATTCAATGTACGAACTAGATATATAGCAAGAGCACCAGACCAGATGTAACAGCATTATTCAATGTACGAACTAGATATATAGCAAGAGCACCAGACCAGATCTAACAGCATTATTCAATGTACGAACTAGATATATAGCAAGAGCACCAGACCAGATGTAACAGCATTATTCAATGTACGACTAGATATATAGCAAGAGCACCAGACCAGATGTAACAGCATTATTTAATGTACGAACTAGATATATAACAAGAGCACCAGACCAGATGTAACAGCATTATTCAATGTACGAACTAGATATATAGCAAGAACACCAGACCAGATGTAACAGCATTATTCAGTTTACTATCCGTCTCTATACCAATATATCCGGCATCCTATTAATAAAAAAAAAGTTAATTTTGAACAATAAATATTTATTTTTCAGTATATCTTTCTGTTTTAATTTCTGAGAAATTCAGACTAAAGGTTGTCATCTTTGAGGGTATTACAATGTTTCGGGAATTGTACACCCCGGCCTTCTTCAGACATCTGTTGATTCAAATCGAATCCCTTATTTTATCTACAGGTGTAGTTGTTTTTTCTTGTTCCACTGTCGTTGCTTTGGGATATCTCGCCATTTTTTGTTCGTTTATTGGTCGTCCGGTTTTCACTTTGTCTAAGTTTGATTTTCGGACATCTGAAATAATTTCATTCTTTTTCTTTCTTGTGATTTTTATTCGTTCCCACAGCATTTCAGCCGAAAGATTCTACGACCTTCGTCAGAATCGATCTGCCGAAATGTTTCAAAAATCATATAAAAAGAAAAAGAAGGAAATGATTTCAAATGTCCAAAAATGTTTTATTATTTTTTTTTTAATGAATTTCTTGATTACTATTAATTTGAATCTTTACTTGAAATAGCATCTAAGATGCTCAATGATTTAAATTTAAATAATGCCTAAGACGGGCGTGAAGATGTGTCGTCAAAAAGCCAAATGGAGATATTTTAGAAAGATTGGGCTGTGCTAATTTCCCTCGGCGTAACTGCCAAGAAAATCAATATTTTTTTTAAGAGTTTCACCCCAAGCAAGTCAGGAAACCACTAGCACGCAAGGAGTTACAGAGAGTTGGGGCGAGAGCAAAGAGGAGTGATAGAGGAAAGGATGAAGAGAAGGAAAGGGTATAGATTAGGGCATCTGGAGACGTCGATTGACATTACATTTGAATAGTTGGAGATTGTAGCTACCAGGGAAACAAGAAATGGGGAGGAAGTTCCACGGGCAGGAAGTGCGAGACATGAAGCTATTGAAGTAGAAGAGACGGCTACATTTAACAGTTTCGACAGTGAAAGGGTGAGAGTGTAATGCCAGCCCAGTTGAAGGCTTATTATTTAGAATATTGATTGGTACGAACTCACAACGATACTTTCTATAAACAACAATCTACTGTCGGCACCTCGGCCCGTTTTATTGAGTATGTGTAATGCAATGAATAGAAAAAAACTGTTATTAAATAATAATAATAATAATAATAATAATAATAATAATAATAATAATAATGAAAACAGAATGTGCTTTCTTATTGATATGCAGGTCCTGCAGATTATAATGTATCTTTGAAGACTTTCAAAAGAATATATATATATATATATATATATATATATATATATATATATATATATATATATATATATATATATATATATATACCAGGATTTTGCTGTAGAAATCTTAAAAATATGGCACCTGAGGACATCGGCAATTCTAATTGTAGTTGGAGCCCTCGGTTTGATTGGAAAAGATTTTGATCGACTCATTGAGTGGATCTCTGGTAGCCCATGCCTTAAAGAAATACAAAATATTGCACTCACAAGTACAGCTCACACATTAGGAAGAACTTTATCTATGTAAAATGTGTGTGATCTTAGTTTTTTATTTTTTACAAAAATGATCGTAGAAAAAGTCATGAAGTCATTTCTGACCTTAGGTCTCTTGATGGGACCCGGAAGGAAATGTGAATACAACAAAAATCAAAGGAAGAAATAATAATAATAATAATAATAATAATAATAATAATAATAATAATAGCAACAGCAACAACCAGATACAGAAACAATGGCAAGATAAACCGCTTCACAGTCAATACTCTGCCGGTACCAAACAAGCTGATGTAGACAAAACCCGTAGCCATCTGTGGCTATGTAGAGGAGAGTTAGAAGCTGAAACTGGAGGTTTTATTCTTGTTGCACAGGACCAATGCTTGCTAAATAGAAATTACCACGTACACACACTGAAAATTGTGTTAGCCCAAAATGCAGATTCTGTGATAAATATCCAGAAACAATTGACCATCCTGTATCAGGTTGCGTGGTATTGGCACCCACTGAATATAAAACACGGCACGACAGAGTGGGCCAATATCTGCACTGGAAAATCTGCAACACTTACAGAGAGGAAATTGCAAAAAAAAAACACAATGAACACAACCCAAACGCGTTTACGGAGATAGGACCCGTAACAATTTTATGGGACTTTACAATACATAGAGAACAATCAAAGTTAATCGCCCTGACATCGTGATTAGAAACCGCAAAGACATAATTTGCCTCCTTACTGACATGGCAGTCCCTGCAGACTGTAATATCTTTGAAGATCTTTAAAAACTATCAAAATACAAGGACCTTGAAATCTAATTCTCAAAAATGTGGCGCATGAGGACATTAACAATTCCAGTTGTAGTTGGAGCCCTCGGGTTGACTGGAAAAGATTCCAATAGACACATTGAATGAATCCCTGGTAGCCCATGCCTTAAAGAAATATAAAACGTGTACTCACAAGTACAGCCCAGACCTTACGAAGGGTTTCATCTATGTAAAATATCTGTAATTTTATTTCATAACTGCTCAGTAGAAAAAGTCATGATGCTATTTCTGACCTTAGGTGTCTGGTTGGGACCCGAAAAGAAATGAGTATACAACAGGAATCAAAGGACAACAACAACAACAACAATAATAATAATAATAATAATAATAATGCATTAAGAAAAAATCTATCGGATTTCATCAGCAAAAAAATTAAATTTAATGAACTAGAATAATTTTTTGATTGATAGGAACAGCTGCTGAATGATGGTTCGAGGTCACCTATCAATCATCAATCTCTGTACCGTGTTAGGGGTCAATTTCAAGCGGTTTAATCCCCTTAAAGCCCTTGTTATTTATAGTTTTGCTGTAGAAAAAGAAGCGTACTGAACTGTTATGTAATATCGGTCCGTCGAGAAGGCAGTGAATGCTGGAGAATGCTGAGTCAACAGAAATGTTGCTCTATGGAAGGATACTGAGAATACCATGGAATGCACGTGTGTGCAACGTCGAAATTTTAGGTAAACTGGAAACAAAAAAGAAATTTATACTTCGAATCAGAGGTGACAGTTGAAGTTTCTCGGGCACATAATGAGGAAAAGGCACTTGGAGAATTTGATCCTCACATTAAAGGCAAGAGGGAGAGAGGAAAGTAGCGAATAACATACCTAACGAGCTTGTGAAAATGATTTGCAGAAATGAGATTGGGTATGATAGCAAAAGAACTTATTTAGAGCTAGGAAGTTGTGGACAACTATGATCAACTACGTTCGGAAAAGACACGGCACAAAGAAGAAGAAGAAGAATTTTGAATGTCAATGATAAAATAAATCTATATAATAAATGCGAATGTCAGTGTGTCAGTGTGTCACACTTTTTCAACTTTACTCCGAAAGGCCGTAGCCCAACATATTTTACCATTTTGGAATCAGGTCGACTCTGTGAGCAAATTAAAAACATTCCAGGTCAAATCTGGACACATAATCCTGAAATTTTGGATTCCCAAATTTTCATTATCGCGATTGTTTTCGACGATTTTTCTATGTGATTTTTTTGTGAAGAATTTTTGTTGTACGATAACAATTTTTATATCTTGGAAATAAATTTGGCAATAATCGAAATTAATTGCGGAATCCAGGAAAAGTCACCTATGAAATAAAAATAATTGTTTATACGGGAAGTAAGGACCTACGTACATCAAATTGTCTTTAAATTAAGTGACAGCAGAAGAATTATCGGAGAACTTTTAAAAAGTAAGCTTAAATATTAATGCAATTACTTAAATGCAGCGATCAGTTTTGAGTTCTTCTGTAGTTTATTGTTGCCTATCGCATCTACTCCTTCCTAGCTATTGCGATGAAGGCCCAATCACGATCCCTCCGCAGGAGCTAGCTTAAATGGCGCCCTATCGTGCGGCCTTTAAGCTAGTAAATAAATAACAGCAAGTCTTAATACTCACCCGGTTTTCGTTGATATTTGTATCATGACAATGACTTTACCAGCTGTCGGCTTATATATAAAGGGTCCACCCAGAATAGATGATGACTGAATTTAACACAAATTGATTTAAGATGGCCGAGGTACTGACCCATTTTGCTACAATTGGTACACATTAATAGAGAGGCTGAGGAAGCATCATGTGTTTGCGCTGCTCTATTGTCTCTCAGCTTTTCTACCCTATCATTTTCAAATCGATTCACACCATCATGGATTGAACTACACCCCACTGTTTCTTATTAGATCCCAATAAAATCAAATCTATTGAGAGGCAACATGCAGTCATTTAGGCTTTCTTCCAGAGTGTCCAGCGTAGGAGAGACCTGCCCCTGCGGCGAGCTCCTTCAGAGATGTCCGATAAAAAGATCTTTAGAAGCCTGATGTTTGTCATGTGAACAGCGTGCCCTGCCCTGCCCAATATCGTCAGTTCTTCATTAGCTTTGCCTCTATACTTGGCAGACCAGCGCGATCCAGAACAGATGTCTTTGGAACTATGTATTACCAATTTATACCCATAATATTTTCTGAGGCGTCTGTCGTGGAATTTTCCTAGTGCCTTAATGTGGCGTCTGTAGGTAGTCCATGAACCATCGCATCGTACATGGCTATTTTCGTCTTCAGCGCCACACTCCCTTTTCCAAATCGCCAAATAAAAAGCTGTCGGCTTAGCATAAGATTTTTATTCACTAACATTAAAAATAAATAAATAAAATTCGTTCTAGTATTAAAATATGACAAACTATATATATATATATATATATATATATATATATCGGGAGAGTCGATCATATATATATATATATATATATATATATATATATATATATATATGTGTGTATATATATATATATATATATATATATATATAAGCAAATATATGGATATAGATCCGACAGTATGAAGAAAAATATATGGAAAAAACAAACAAAAATCCTAATATGCAATTATGCTGTTTTAATGTTAATATAATGTCAACGTCGGACGTTTCGGTCTAGTAGACCATCTTCTACTGAAGGTCTGTTCAGAATTTTATTTTAATCTAAAACTTATATATACGTTTCTCGATCATAAGTTTTAGATTAAAATAAAATTCTTTTTATTTTTCATTCAAAATACTATATTTTAGGAATACGTTTTCACAACATCGCCCACGTGACGCCGACGTGATCATATTGAAACGGAACGCTGATCTTGAAAAATTTCAGTTGTCTGTTTTGATTAGTCTTACTCTTATGTCCATCGTCTTTTCATGTAGAATTAAATATAGTCTAATGCTAATTATGTTTTATGAATATGTCCTGAAGATGGTCTACTAGACCGAAACGTCCGACGTTGACATTATATTAACATTAAAACAGCATAATTGCATATTAGTATTTTTGTTTGTTTTTTCCGTATATTTCTCTCTCTCTCTCTCTCTCTCTCTCTATATATATATATATATATATATATATATATATATATATATATATATATATATATATATATATATATATAGTATTAGGCAACAGATCATTATTTAAAACATATATTGTTAAATATAGCGGGCAACGAATGTCTATTAGGCTTGATCATGAGCTGTTCTAAACTTCGAATGGTTGCTTTAATTTCGGGGGTAATAAAGACAAAAAATAGAGAAAAAAAACATAGCCATGTACATATTAGACATATCTTAGTTGATAGCACAACAATATTTACAAATACACATGGTAAAAAGATCCTTCAGATATTGGAGGCCATCTACATTAAAACAAAGCAACCCACACTCAACTAAATTACATTTCAAACTAGTCACATCACATTACATTGCATCTAGACATTTGGTTTGTTGTTAATATTTCGGTCTCTCGTGGTACGACGTCATAATACTGCATCATGAATTTACGACATGAGTCTGCTATTCCGCGATCCTTATCACCGCATAGCAATCTTCTATGTCATCTTAATAGAATATCATCTTTGACGGTGAATATCTTTGTTTAAATGTCCATAACCACTCTGAAGACGGCTCTTGTGAGCTGAAAGCTTAGATCAAGGGACAGCATAATTAAAAAAATATCCAAATGTTGGAAAATTTTTTTCTATTTTCTCCCGAAATTAAAGCAACCATACAAAGTTTAAAACGGCTCATGATCGAATATAATAGACATTCATTGTCTGTTATTAGGTTGGCGCAAAAATAATGACGTAATAATGTCGTTTTTTGACGTATTTTTAACGTCAAAAAACGACATTATTACGTCATTATTTTTGCACCAACCTAATATATTTAACAATATATCATAAAGTTATAATATATATATATATATATATATATATATATATATATATATATATATATATATATATATATATATACCGTATTTTCCAGCTGAGAAGAAGCACTTTTTTCATAAAAAATATCCTGAAAATACGTGTGCGTCTTTCAAGACAAATGTAAGGTAACGCCAGGCACAAGTAAGCGTGAACGGTCACCTAATTGACTTGACTGATAAGACATGTATTTGCATGTTGAGTCATTACACTATAATCTTAGTTATATATCTAATTCAGCCTATTATATGATGTAACCTCAGTACTTAGCTGTTACAACTATTTCCAAGACTACAGACCTTCCTGGGGCCGAGCCACAAGCTTAAACATGCTCTGATTACTAGAAGTGGCGGGAGCCTTTCTGCTCTTGATCTTGATAGTGTAGGTTTGCTTCACATGTCGTGAAAATATCAGTTACCGCCAAGCTGTCACACGTATCACAAGCTTTTTGGTCCTGGAAATTATCACCCATGGCTAGTTCATCGAAACGATTTAAAACCACCTTTGGACAATGAAAGATGTATAATACTGATTTTCTTAGCGCAGCTTAGATGTGGCACAAGGCAGAAATTACGGGGCATCCAGTAAGGATCGAACTCACAGTTCAGTCGTAACAAGCTTGCTAAACATTACACCAGGCCGAGGTTCCCATGAATTATGTATAGTATATTTACTAACCATCAACTAGTATGTCATTGCCATACAAAAAAAAAATCGGACGAGTGATTAATGTAAACAACACGTGGCTCCAGTATGTGAGGGACGTATGGTGAATGTGTTGTATGAGAATTTTTTTTTCTTTGAAATTTCTTTCCAATATTAGGGTGCGTCTTCCAAGCCGCAGCGTCTTGCAAGCCGGAAAATACGATAATTAATACAATAAAATCTAGTGACATCATGGTTGATGCCGACCTCCAGGAGAGTGACTCGTTGCGCCTTCTCGGGTTAACGTTCTCAGCTGACATGAGGTTGAAAGACTACGCTGAACCCATTGCTAGATCAGCTGCTAAAACAGATGGTTCACTGTGTCGTGCTAGACAATGTTTCTCTCAAGAATCTATCTTACATATCTATAAGTCTACAATTCGTCCATGCTTAAAATATTGCTGACACATATGGTCCGGTGCTCTTGCTATTTACCTGTAGCCCCTTGATAAAATCCAACATCAGGAATATTTTTGGCCCTGTTCTGGCGTCTTGGCTTCAGTTACTTTCTTACAGCCGTAAGCTTGCCTCCCTGTGTGTTTTTCTATAAAGACTTTCATGGTCATTGTTCGGATGAGACTTTCGCTATGGTGTCTAGACTATTTGAATTTAAGCGCAGTACTAGACTGGCAATGAAGTCTCATCAGTTTACAATATGAGGTGCCAGTATGTGAGGCACGCATGGTGAATGTGTTGTATGAGAATGATTTTTTTTCTTAGAAATTTCTTTCCAATATTAGGGTGCGTCTTTCAAGCCGCAGCATTTTGTAAGCCGGAAATACCGGTATATCGGTATATATGAGAAAAATATATACATTTTTATATATCAGCTATATAAACATATATAAATTGTTAGATATCAGTAGAATTTTACGAAGACGAAAGTGTATAGAACGTGATTTAATCGCTAGATCATCCGTAGTAAATTTAGGTCGATATCCTTACACAATTTCACTTTTCTTTGCAAATCTTCTCTTATCACAATGTCAGATACTTAAAAACAACAATAATAAAAATATAAACAAAAGGAAACTAAACGAAATTTCAGCACCCGCTCTGCTTTGTCCGAAGTTGTAATCAGATCGACGAAAACATCGCTTTAGTAGGATGTACTAAAAGTCCTAATGGATGGAACGCGTCAGACAAAATTTTTTTTTACCACTTTGTCATAGATGTTTCTAATACATGCATATATATATATTTTTTTTCTCACTATTTACATTATTCGGACTATTGTCCTCATCTTTGTCGCCATATTTATTACAACAAACGTTGTATTTATTACAACGTTTCGGCCGAAATGTTGTAATAAATATGGCGACAAAGATGAAGACAATAGTCCGAATAATGTAAATAGTGTACATAATACCTCATCTCAGAAATATAGACAGATACTGAAAGGCTGAAACGTTGTAATAAATATGGCGACAAAGATGAGCACAATAGTCCGAATAATCTAAATAGTGTACATAATACCTCATCTTAGAAATATAGACCGATATATTTTTCTCTACCACCGGTAAAGCGGTGATTAAGAATAATGACTTCATGCCCAGCCACCGGTTCAGCGGTGGTTAAACGATTGTAACTGTTTTTTTATTTCTACCGTGAAGGATTACATACCAATTATTTGTGAATTCTGACTCTGGAGCTCAGGCAGAAGGGTTAAAAATGTTCAGTCTGACACTAACCATGGGCTGGTTGCAGCACCTTTTGTGGCGATTTAACCCTTGGCTGGTTTGGGTGAAAACCTGGTTTACCACGGAACCATTTGTGACACTAACCCCTCTGGTTGTCTTGGTCGCGGTCGATGTCTGGTTAGATTCGATATCAGCTTTGTCGTTCTCAGCTCGCCTCCAGTGTCTGGTTACCGAAATAACTGCTTTGATCTCTAGTCTAATCTACCCACGTTGTGATTTGATCTTAGGTAGATGAAATCAATCAGGCGTCGGGCCGTAGTGAAAGCTGAATCCGGGGTAAAGGTGATACCGTACAAATGTATGTAAAAGAAAAATAATGAAACAAACTCAAGAGGTTCAAATGTGTTGAGAAATAACAAGTATCTTTATATCTGTCTGCTGAATACAGGAGTACGTCTTTCTCCCAGCCCGCTTCTATGGCTGTGACACTTTTGCGTTTCTTAAGCGAGTCTTGATATCTTAAGTTGCTTTTCAATAAACTGCTTTTTTTTGTATCTTTAGTCGATATTCATTAAAACTTGCTTTGGTGGCGTAAGTCTAAGTCGTTCTTCATTAAAAATTGCTTTTGGTTAGAAGTCTAAGTCGTTCTTTATTAAAACTTGCTTTTGGTTAGAAGTTGGAAGGCGTGGAAATCTTTCGGTCAGTTCCTGCGAGGCTGGTCTCCGAGCCTAACAGCTCTCTGTCGATCTGTCTCCGATCTCCAACCCAACTCTACTCTGAACGCCCGGGGACGTTCGCTTATATGAACATCGACCAAAACCGGGTTGGCGCTTGTCGTGGTTTGGGTTCTTCGATAATTCCAAATCCCCAATAAGGATTCTCTTTGACAGGAAAATTTTTCACTTCCTATTTTTGGAAGTCAATTACTTTCTGTTTTAGAGGGGTTCTCCCCCTTCTGTGAGCAGAGGACGGAGGAGAAGTCCTCCTAAACTCTTCCTTTCTCATATTGGTATCTCATACCAATTCCTTCAGCGGGCGTCAATAAGTATCCCTTCTTTCTCATACATTCACCTCCGTCTATCACCCATGCTATCACTTTAGCCAATGATCCCTTGGCAGTGTGGGTGTGGCTAGACTGGCATTAGTTTACATTATCGCCCAAAGAAAAAAATTATCTTCCCTTTTCTTTCTATTTTTTCTATCGGCCAGAATTCTTATGAATCGCATATTGCGGTCATTAATTGTTTTTTCTTATCCTTGGGTCACCTGGAATTCATTAGCGGGATCTCCACCGACTCATTAATTACCGCAGCCAACTTTTAACTGGGTGATCGTTTTCCACCTGAAGACCAAATCTCTTTCTCGTCTCAATATTATTGCATTTCCAGATGCCCGTTCCTGGTGACAGAAAGTATGTCATTAACAGTTTGAACAGGCAGTAACAATGACTATATCAAGGTCTGTATTCATACGGCTGGCTTTCTTCGTCTGAATCCAAGATAACCTAATTTCGATTACTTCGGCCTACATGCAGCTGACCGAATCGAAATTTTTATTATTGCTACGTGTGGTGAAATTGTTATTCTTTACCCGTATTCTGTCTCCCTTGGCGCGTCACTCTCTTATCGTGACATTAATTAATTCCGACAGAATCTGAAACCTGCTTCTCTTACGAATTTTCTGTCTTCTGCGAAAAAATATCTTTCTTCGTAAATGAAAATAAAATCTTTACCCATTTTTCTTTTGTTAAAAAAAAATAATGTCGCTCGGTATGTCTTTCGTTATAGCTCTTTCTCGCTTTAAGTATTTCTCGTTTTTAATTTCCATGCTTAATTAGTTAGCTAATTACCATAGCTAAATAGTGTCACATCAGGAACTCAGGACTCAAAGGGTTAAACTTTTCAAGTCCACAAATTAATTTTTTGGTGGCTGTAAAAAATTGATCAAGAACAATACCAAAATTTTCTTTCAAATAATTTTTATTTTCACAAGTACTTTCAATCTCATCTGAGACTATCTTCAAGGGAAAGGTTGAGGTAAAAGTCTCGCACCATAGGGGCTAATTAATTAATGTTGTTTTAAATGTCTAATTTGTCTTGATATTTTTTTTAATTTTGTGGCAACATTTAAGATCAGTTGTTTATCACACGCGCCGAAGAAATATTGAGGAACTTAAAGAAAGAATAAAATATGAATGCAGTAAAATGACACACGAAACACTCCAACGTGTTACCGATTCGTGCAGGCACATAATTGAAATGTCTTCTAAAAAAGTAGGTTTGGTTTGGTTTGATTTGTTTTACGACTTATCGATCCCATGGGTTATTTAATGCCGACAAAATTTTTATTGCTGGTAATATTTTTCTAAAAATGTATTGACGGTAATAATTTTTTCCAAAAAATATATTGATGGTATTAAAACCTATTTTTACATTTTCATAGTGTTTTGACCCCAGTTTGGGGGAGACCCTGACAAGTGCGTATGGTCAGAGTGGAACGGGGAACACCAGCAATTAAGAGGTGGTTCCACGCTCCTCAAAACCTCCTGATCAGAGGCCTTGCTGCTGGATGTAGTTTATCATTATACCCAGGACGGGAAAAATATAGGACATTTTGAAACAGCACATATAACAAAAACATTTCATGTGTAATTATAATAGATTATACTTATTGTGGGCGACTTTTGCCTCATCCTGTATATAAAGAAATTAATGTATATCTAATATCATATATATTATTACTTCAAACGTCACAGTGGATACTCGCATTTGAAATAGACTCTCCATTTTAATTTTTACCTTAAACAGTGTGTATTACATCTATATTACCTCCGTTAAGGATCGAACCCACGTCTACCTTTGTGGGAGAAACTACCGTTTGATCCGGCGTACTGCTACACCAATGAAAGCAGCTGCGCTGGACGGACAGAAACAGGGAGATCTGCTTTTTCTACACTCTACATAATTACATTTTTAATTGTTATCGACGTAGAAATCAGGTTTATTTCACCGGGCATCTAACAGGAGAAATAAAACGGCCAGATAATGAAAAAATAATCACTGTAGACATAGACATGTGACGGTAATTCATAATGATATATACGAGAAGCAGATGTGAAAACAACCATTATTGGTGAAGATTTTGTCTCAGATTTCAAACTATCGGTGAACTTGTCAAAACGTACCCTGAAAAAAGGAAAAAAAAAACAAAAAAAAAACGTAGAGACAGAAGAAAGCTTCTGGAAATTAGCACAGGACTAGTGCGACACTGAGATCCGTAGACGTATTGGGATGGTCAAGGAGACATTCCAAAAGCTGGACAGAGTATTGCGAGACAAGCGGATTTCTTTGGTAACAAGGAAAAGAATACTGAGCTATTACGTGACATCTGTTCTTCTTTACGGCAGCGAATCTTGGACGATTTTTCGAGATGAAAAAGACTCGAGGCGACGGAGGACGGTAAGTGCGACACTGAGATCCGTAGACGTGTTGGGATGGCCAAGGATGCATTCCAAAAGATGGGAAAAGTATTGCGTGACAGGAGGATTTCTTTGGTGCCGAAGTAAAGAATACTGGGCTGTTACGTGACATCTGTCCTTCTTTACGGCAGCGAACGTTGGACAACTTCCTCAAAGATGAAGAAGAGACTCGAGGCGACGGAGATGTGGTTCTACAGAAGGGTGCTAAGGATATCATGGACCGAGCGCGTGAGCACCGATGAAGTCTTAGAGAGGATGCAAACAAGGAGGATGCTTATACTTAATACCAGGATGAGGCAGCTGAAATTTCTGGGACATGTAATGAGAAAGGAGGGTCTGGAGAATCTGATACTCACAGGTTGACAGGTTCACAGCGGGAAAGTGAGACAAGGGAAAACAACGCATGACATACCTAGCGGGCTAAAAGAAGTGGATGACAGAACGTGGTGTGGGGGAGGTGGCAGAGGGACGAAAATTATTGACAGCTACAAGAGACAGGGGGAAGCGGAGAGCTATGATCGCCTACGCCCTGAAAGTATATGACACATAAAAAGAATAGAACACAAGACAAATATTTTACATTCTTCACGTTCTAAGCCGCTATCCATGACACCACCACACACCCAAATTCGCCAAAGAAGAGAATCAGCATATTTTAGAAAATAGAATCATTAATCATTTGAAATTTTCCTGTTATTGTTCGCCGACACATTTTCTAAGAAAGGACAATCCACCTGCTGCATATACGGTGATTTCAGATTTACCTCCTCTCATATGGCAGCGAAAACATGGAGGCAATAGAAACGCGCTTCTACAGAAGGATGCTGAGAATGAACAGAGTCCGTAAACAACGAAGAAGGTAAAATAGAAACAAAAAAGAACTTTTATATTCAGATGCAGTTGAATTTTTTTGGATGCATAACGATGAAGGCGAGAATTTGACACTCACAGCGGGGTTAGGAGGGGTGGCAATGGGACATGCGTTGCTGAGATCTACAAGGAATGGTAGGTTGTGGAGAACCATGGCCGTTCACGCCCTGAAGCAACAGGGTACACAGAAGACGACGAACACAGTACCATATCGATATCGACGTCTTAATTACTGTTGTTCCTAGGTCCATCCTGACCTGGGGTGGTTAGCTTTGGCCAAATAATGAACCACCTACCAAAACTGGAGTAAAAACATTATGGAAGTATAAAAAAATATTTTTGTAGTAAGAATATAATTAATGCATTTTCAAATTAAAAAAAAAAATTACCAGCAATACATTACTGGAAAAGGAAGAGAAAAATACATTTAAAATATTACCAAAGCTCAAATAAATTAAACTTTCACATCAAATTACCCATAAAGAGTTGACATGCTGTTAAAGAAACAAAGCCAAATCAAATATCATTGTAAAAAATGAAAAAAAACAAAAAAAAAAAACAAAAAAAAAAAAAAACAACACCCCCCCCACCAAAAAAAACAAAAACAAAACAAAACAAAATAACAGGACATTCCGAAAACGTAGAGAAATTATTCAGCAGATCTACCCCATACAGATTGAAAACAAATCTTGAGAAACCCTAAGAAATGTGGCTTGGGTTTTTAACAATTAAACTTTCCTGGCCACAAGATGACATCACAAACATCCAAGATGATGATGATGATAATAATAATAATAATAATGATAACAATAATAATTATAATAATATTAATAATAATATTAATAATAATAATAATAATAATTATTATTATTATTTGTTGCTTGCTTGCTCTGTCCATGAAATTCCGAGTATCCTTCTGTAGAACCACATTTCTGCTGCTAGTTTGTTCCTTATCCTTAGGGAAATTGTCCAGCATTCACTGAGATATAAGGAGTTGGGTATCACATAGCAATCCGGCATTCTTTTCTTTGTTTCTAAGGAATTCTTTTACATTTCTTAGGGCCTTGCTTAGTTTTCGGAAGGCCTCTTTCGCTATTCCAATACGCGTTCGGATCTCGGTGTCACATTTTCCATCCTATGTTAAAATGACTCCCAAATATTAGAACTTCTGAACTCTACTTAAAATAAAAATGGAAGGATTATTGTGAATTTTCGAACAACTTCAAGTCGTGTAAAAAAGAAAAAAAAGCTTTACACTTTCTCCACTGCCTTGGCCGGGTGTTGAACTCACTCTTTGGGTCCTGCCAAGGCGTTGGTTAGATCCAGTGATAGGACGCAAGTTCAATACCCGGTTAAGGCTGTGGAGAACTTGGAGAGAGTAATTAACAGGAGATAACTGATAACTGACATCCATTAAACATTGCATGTGGGACTAGAACAGTCTACCCCCAGTGAGCAAAATTAAAGGGTTCAGTTCGACATTCCAACTACCTGAAGAAGGCCGGAGCATATAACGGCCGAAACGTTGTAATAAATATGGCGAGAAAGATGAGGACAATAGTCCAAGTAACGGAAAAAAAGTGTACATAATACATCATCTCAGAAATATAGACAAAAAGCATTTGTAAATTATATTAAGCGGAATTATTTGCACACGCACATTATTTGCACCCATTTGCACATCATTGAGAAAGTGAAATTGACGCCGAAGACAGACGCCACAGCTGTAGTGTTAATTGCCGTATTAACAACAAGTACGCGCTAACGAATCATAATCTATTTCGTCCTTTCTGATTCAAACTACCTCAGTTCAATTAAATGCTTATACCTTCTCTAAATACGTAGCTGTCAAGAATTATCCACACGTGTGAGATATTTTCCAGATCATATGCACTAAGATACGTCTCCTTTTATTTTCTGAGTCCTTCCGGGACGTGGGAGGTCATGTCCCTCCACAACATCCTCTTCTTTGTGTCACTTATTGTTTACTTATTTACTATCCTTTCGATACCCTGATTTAGCATTCATTTCCACAAGTTTGTTGCGTAAGTTATTCACGGTTTCATCCTGTTCTTCGTTCTTTCATTATGTTCTGTGAGTGTTAAATTCTCCAAGGCCTCTGTTCTCATTATCAATAGTAAATTTTAGCAACTTCACTTCAAACAGTCAATATGTTCATTGAACAAATAAAACAGTAGCCAACGCCTTATTCAGAAATAAAATGCATCGCATTTATACACTATAAATTAACTTGAGTTAAGTATTATTTACAATATCGGCAACATAAATTAACAAGGTACACCATAATAAAATTTACTATCTTCGATGCACGTTTCACTAACGTTCACATAGACCTTGTAGGACCACTTCCTTCATCGAGCGGTTACTAATACTATGAAGATAATACCAACAATAATATAATATGGGGAACCAAATCAAATCATTATGGATCGTGGCATGCTGTTTCAATCGTAACATTTGTAGATATTCACTAGGTTACTTCGTATTCAACACATTATATTATTTGGTGGCGCTATCTAGGATATTCATGAGTCTATCATGCCAAAATCATAGTCCTGCACCAATTTTCGCAAGGTCATTAGGGTGGCATTCTGTGTTCAATTAACGCGTCAGTAAATCATTCATGTGTCAAAGTAGTCGTCGAGAGATGTCCACGTCAAATGAAATTTTCTCCGCCCACATGAAACACTCCTCAGGATTGGGAAGATAATCTGCTACCAATTTTATTTATTTGGACAATAAAACTTTGGTACAAATCCTATTATATTCGATTTTTTCATGTGGTGATTTCTTCAATATCGGCCTAGATAGATGTTGCCAGTGCTCGGAACCACTACTTTGTCTCATTAATCAATTGTACGAGTTGACTCGAATTTTGTGAGTGAATTTGATTTGATGGAACTGTTCGAAATCCTTTTCAACCACTGAGCATGCCAGATTGTGCGTTCTTTCCCAGAAACTGTAATGTCCAATCATTATTGCTGCATTATAAACCACAGTTTGACTCGTTGGATGCAGGCGTCTGTAAAAATAGGGCAAGTTAATTTCTTTATTTCTTGTAGAAAATCAACACTGTACTCAATGTAAAAGTTTTCATTTGATGTGATAAGCACTGACATTGAAAATTAGATTAGTAGTTTTTACCAATTTTTGAGCATTTAGTATTAAAATCGTCTTAAACAATGTACAGAATACCTAATTTTCGAAGGTTTTGCTTATAAAGCGACTTCAAAATGTTACCATTTTAAGAACACATACAAATAAAGTAGATATCTTTTGTATTATATACACTTTAATTATGAATAACAGGAAGTATGCATTGCTTTACTGCATTCGACAAGTAAAAACTGTGTAGAAAAATTGTAAAAAAAAAATTACAAAAAAAGGCTATTCAATGAATAAGATATGTTAGATCATAATTAATAAAAACAGAAAATAAAAGTGTATATAACACCATAATACTGCTGGGTATATATTATAAAACAAAATGAGTTAAATTTTCATTGTTTATTGAAAATCACACTAAAACTACTGCACTGTATAACGTATTGCATCATAATATATTAGGTTGGTGCAAAAATAATTTCGTTTTCTAACATAATTTACTATGTGAGAAAACGAAATTATTTTTGCACCAACCTAATAGTTAAACTGTTCAGTTTAATTTCTCTTTGAAATAAATAAAGGCTTTATTTGATGGGACAATGATTTAGTAATAATGTGCTTGTGCCATGCATTTTGCCCATATACAATTTTGTAAAGCTGCAGTAAATTATAAATTTTTATAAGGCTCTGCTATAAGACTTTTACTGATCAACAGAATGAAAAAAATATCTATTACGATTTTGGACCAAAAATTAAGCTTTTAAACTCGTTTCCTCAAAAAACGGTAATTTAGAAAAATAAACTCCAAAAATAACAAACTATTTTCTGTCATAATTTATCATGTCAAACCCCAACTTTCAAATTGAGTGCAATACCATGATTTCAAAATGGACGTGTCCTACTGACGCAACGGTTAGCTAGCCACTCTAATGATATACTCGGAAAGAAGCAATTATATACTATATTAATTTTATTCTCAATAAAGAACACGATTACAGTTTACCTACATTTCGAACATCGAAGATGGTTTGTGGCACGACAGTACCCCTCCGAGGAGTCATTTTTTTAATCATACAGTTAAACCACAATGGCATTTGTCCAGATATTAAACGAAAAAAATGTCGGAATTACAATTCGTACCAACAAGAAAGGTAACTACATAGAGATATATGTATATACTAAGAGACTGTTACAATTATGAGAACGTTTTCGTCCGTAATGACGTTATAAGAAAATCTTTAGCTCCCTTCTGTATATTTATAACTATATCTAATTATCCATCTCTCTCTCTCTCTCTCTATATATATATATATATATATATATATATATAAAGTAAGAAGGTAAAAAAGGAGGAGAAGAAGAAGAGGTTAAAAATATTGGTGTATATGTGTATGTATGTGTATTTGTAGATGTGGGTATGTGTGTGTGTATATATATGTGGGCATGTATCCGTATATGTATGTATATATGTATTTATGTGTGTATATATGTAAGTGTCTGTATGTTTATTTAGTTGTATATATATATGCATGTATGTATATGTGTATATGTATATATATATATGTGTGTGTGTGTATGTGTATGTGTATATATATATATGTGTGTGTGTGCATGTGTATGTGTAGGTATATATATATATATATATATATATATATATATATATATATATATATATATATATATATTTATGTATATATATATACACACACACCTAAGGAGAAAAATTATGGGACAGGTGTAGAAAAGTTAGAAATATGATTGAAACTCGTGCATATATTTTAGCTAAATTACTGAATTGATGTTTCACTGGAATTTATGGGTACCAATAATGATTTGTGTTCATTTTTACTTATTTAACATAGGTGACATAATCATTTATTTGAAATCTGATCTATCGTGATAATGCTTAATCTGTAGTGCTAAATATTTTTGTTAGTAACAAGTTTAATATCAATTTATAAGTGTTTCTTCTTTGTTGAAAATGTCTCCGAAGAAAAACACTCGTGAAATCAAAAGGGCTGAATTCATTGCATTGTTCAAAGAATGGTTAGCTCAAGTCAAAATTGCAAGACAAGTGAAATGCTCAAGAAATGGTGTACAAACAACCATTAAAAGAAATAACGAAACCAATTCTTTCAAGAATCGTGATGGTCAAGGCCGGAAAAGGTGTACAAACTCAACGGAAGACAGACTGCTAAAGAGGGGTATCTCTAGGTGATAGAAAAAATATCTCTTCTGACGTGACTGCTGAATTTCGAGAAGCAACAAAATGACATCAACTCGCACAGTGAGAAGAATGTTTGTAGAAGCTGGCCTCAAAGAATATTAAGCTAGAAAATAAAACCATTATTGTCTGGGGTTAATAAGAAAAAGAGACTTTCTTTTGGAAAAGAGCATGAAAATTGGACGGCTGAGGATTGGGTCAAACTTGTTTGGTTTGATGAAAGCAACTTTGAAGTAAGTTCCTTTATTAGTTGAAACTAATTTTTTTGAGAATAATTGATTTTTATTACGCCTATTTACATTGCATTTTTACCGAATAGAAAATTATCCCTAAAATTTTTATTTTTATTAGATTTTTGAAACCGCTGGAGCTGTTTATAATGCTCAATGTATTGCCCCAACTGTAAAATTTGGAGGTGGGAGTGTAATGGTTTGTAGCTTCATATCGTCTTCCCGGACAGGAATTTTATTTACATATGAGGGTAGAATGAATTCCAACATTTGCACAAACATGTTAGAACAATGTTACCAACCTTCATTGGAGAAAATTTCAACATACCAGATGGAGTAATCTTCCACATGCAGAGTTTCGAAGGGTTGATTTGAAAAGAAAGAAGTGAGGGTAATGAAGTGTCCCCCTCAATCCTCTAACCTGAATCTCATTGAACATCTTTGGTCATGTTTAGGTACAAGAGTGAGGATGCACAAATATTCTTCAAAACGCGAATCAGAATCCAAAGTTCATGAAGAATGGCAGATAATCGAGCCATTTACTTGTGCTAAGCAGGTTTCCAATGTGCAAAAACGCATAAAGGCAGTTATAAAAGCAAAAAGAAGCCACACTGAGTATTAAACATAAGTTAATTTTACCTTAAAAGCTTTGTTCTTTTTCTTTAAATGATAAATAGATAATTTTGTCCATGACTAATATATATATATATATATATATATATATATATATGAAAAATTTCTCAGAGCTAACCTGTAGAAAAAGACAATATTTATAAATGTAAAAACAATAGGAAAACTGTAATATTAGCCGACAGGTTTCGCCCAATGTGGACTTTTTCAAGGCAAAAACGAAATGTATTTATTAAAACAAAGTAAGTGATAATAACTATTAATAAGTAAATAAAAATAATTAATAATTATTATTAATTACATTGTTTTAATAAATTAATTTCGTTTTTGCCTTGAAAAATCCACACTGGATGAAACGCGTCGGCTATTATTACTGTTTTCCTATTGTCTTTTACATTTATATATATATATATATATATATATATATATATATATATTGATAAATATACAAATTATCCATGACCGTTCGCCCGACTCTGAGTTTCATACAAAACGCAATCTTCAGGTGCTGAGTTTCGATTGACCGTTACGTAAATTGAATTTTAAAAATATATGTGAGATAATTGACTGCGGTAAACACACACACACACACATATACATATAAGGCCTTTTCTGGGTCGGTACTGAAATTTCTAGAACAGGCGCACAAAATTCAGCTTTTCAATAATCGAACACAAAAAGTCTTTTTTTATGGGGTTGCGGTAAAAGAACCTTTGAATTGTGGAATAAGTAGGTGGAATAGGATGCAAGTGTCATGTCTCTCGGTCATTCTTGAGAGCTTTGATTATCTGGCCTTTTCATATTTCAACGTGGAATTGGAATGTCCTTTTTTTTGCCAAATCGAATCCCTCAGGTCATTAAGGTTATTAACTTTCAGACTCCTTTCAAACGGAAATCAGAATCCTTAAACTAAAGAGCCGAAAGGAAATTAATGAATGGCGCCCATCTGAAAACTGCTATTCAAATTTTGAGAAAAGTCAAGAGAAATTTCTACTACTTAGCGAACAAATATTCTAAGGATATTCAGATTTATGAGAATCATAGAATTTCTAAAAATATGTCTGGAAAAATACATTTTAAAAAAAGTAAAAGAAAGCATTGATTTGTCTACGAAGTTACAGACGAGAAATCCAAATTGATTCAATGCTGAATTGAAAGCTTTATCCCTGGACCGTGAGGTATGGCTTTACTACGAAATCTATCTATGACGTCTGGGAAATGAATGAAATTCTTACTTCCGAAGAAGAGTTAAAAAGACATGCGCGCATTTCTATTTCTTTGTTCCGTTGAGAAAGGTCCAACATGCAGTAGAATTTTTTAATCAAAAATTTAGAATGATTTTTGGTAAAAAAAAAAAAAAAAACAAACAAAAAAACACATTTGCGGAACAAGAAATTTCTGTAGAAGCAGACGTGATTTATAAGCTTATTCACGTTGGGTACTTCTTTTTTGTTTTTACGTTCGCATGTTACTTTTTCGTTATATATTCCAGCATTTAACCTACAAAATGGAAGACATAATACCACGACATTAAAACTATTATTTTATATCCCGATTATAATCTAAAATATATTTCCAACATGCACTCGTACTTGGTATAAAGTAATGCGTTAAAGTATTCTCTATATGTAATGCTTCGGCTACTGCCGTGACGCCGGTATAGTCAGTATGAAGACTCTCTCCAATACGATTTGTATCTACTCAGACCCCGCACTGAGTTGTGTTGTGACACAAGGTCGGAATTATTGTGAGGAACTCAAGCGTCTCCACCGGGGCCATTGGTCAAAATTTACCTAGCCCTGCGAAGGCGGGCTTGAGTAGTTTGTTTTCTCAGTCGAGTCTCTATCCGAGTGAGTCACTGTCTTCCCGAAGACAGAGGTCTTGTCTGTCGCGAGCCTGGCAGGGAACTGGCTTACTCCGATGCGACTGGTATCAAATCAGTCCCCTCCACCGACTGAGATGAGTTGTGACATAAGTTCGGGATTATTGTGGGGAACCCTAGCGTTTCCACTCGGGCCATTAGTCAAAGTTTATTCAGCCCCACCAAAGCGGGCTCGGGTACAGTACTTATCTGTTTTTCTCAGCCGAGTCTCTATACGAAGACACAGCTCTGACTGAGTAATCCTCTGCTTGAAGATAGAAGTCTTGTTACCCTCTGCCCGAAGACATAGGTCTTGTCAGTGGCAAGCCAGACCACGAACTGCCTGACTCCAGGTTGTCAGTTTTTCTCAGCCGATTCTCTATCCGAAGAGAGAGCTCCGACTGAGTCATCCAGTGCCCGAAGTCAGAGGTCTTGTTCCTTTCTGTTTTGTCGCGAGTCTGGGACAGACTGTGATTTGGCTGGCATTTACCGGTCACCCCACTGTGGATTAGTTGTAACACAAAGTCAAGTTTTATGTGGGGATTTTTCTGGTATTTATCTATACCTCCTTACAAGGCAGGATGTGACACCATGCTGGTTTTATTCTTAGGATGATTCCACGCCCGTAGGCTCGGGAAAAATCCGCCATAGATCCCGCATATACAGGGTCGAATTTGTTTACCTCCCCAGACGAGGCTATGCGTACAGGCAGTCTCGTCTGGGTTCCTCTCTGCTCGAAGGCAGAGAATTTGACAAGCATGTTGCGATCATGGCAGCGAACTGCCTGATTGAGATTTTGCTACTGACGACTTCATACCATGGAACTCTTTAGAGTATTGGAAGAGTACATAGAGTCATCGATTGTGTACTCTTTACTCCGCAACACATAATATATAAACCATAACATATATCGCATAATATATACCATAATATTTCTCATAATGTATCATAATATTTCATATACATATACCATAATATATATACCATAATATATACTATCATATATGCCATAATACATACCATAATACTATAATATATACCATAATATCTGGCAAAGCTGACGGAAGTACAAGTCTGATCAAAAAGTATCGGGACTTGTGTTATAAAAACAAAGCTATAACACATCAATTCGGTATTTAATCTCCTTCGAAGCAGTTCCATCATGGGGCAACATTTTATCAATTTGTCATTTACCGTAAATTGCAGCATATACGTCGAGTGTGCAAGACTAAAAATATCTCTCTAAAACTAAGGATTGATTTAAATGTCGGGTATAAAATGCACACTGTTTCCACCAAGTTGTAAACAAATGACACAGCACTCCGAACAAATTCATTATTCTATTAACGCTAAATTGTCCAACAGCTGATGCAAATGGCGGATGAGTGATACTGTGTTTTACAATAACATACGATACGTAGCAGTACTATCAAAAAACTGTTTGGAATGATGTGTAATATATGGTCTTAATATTTTATAGGAGTTTATGTTAACTTTAATGTGTTTATCTGTAGACTTGACTAATTTTAAATGTTATAGCCATAAAATATACCCTATACGGTGTGTGTTGTATGTTTCTTGCTGTAATACGCATCTGGAAAATATTACGGTTAGTCTCAATATACAAGTAAATGGTGTGGCCTGATGTAGTTTTGGCACAGGTTATCGCATACTGTAGCCTAACTTTATATACCGGTTACCCTAAGTTTTGGGCCACTCGCAGCCTACTGGGGTCGACCTATACGATAAGTATAGTCCTAACTCAGGATTTTGAGCTAATAATCTTGAGGTCGATTTGTAAGTCAGGTCGACTTTTACACCGCAATTTATGGTATTCTTCGAAGTAGCCCTCTTCTGAAGCCACCCGCTTTATTCAGCTTTGTTTCCATTGATAGCAGTATTCCCGGAACTCATTTTTGAGGGTAGCGATCAGCTGCCTCGTCACATTCTCTTGGCTTTACTTCATACTTGATATTTTGTTCCTTTCCAGTGGGATTTGATTTTATACGAGGAAAAAGTCAAAAGGAGCGAGATCTGGAGAATATGGGGGTTGTCGAACATGTGCAATGTTGAGCCATCGTCACGGGAATAGACAATCGTCTAGTGGGTAAAAGCGTTTTGGTAACATAATGGTTGTGAGTTCAATCCCTGGGTCAGGCAGTGTGATCATACACTCAGTGGAAACAGGCGAGCAATAACTGAACAGTACTAAATACGAGAACTAAACGTGATATCCCTAGACGTAACAAGAACAGTGTAACCCATAGGTTAAATAAAAAGTTCAGTTACCAATTCCCTCTTGGTTATCCAGGTCAATATACACCTGAGGAAGACCGGTGAGCCCAACAACATAAGGACAATAGTCCGAATATAAATAGTGTAAATAAAGAAAAATTAGTTGAAAAATTATAAAAACCACCAGGTGCAATATACCCATGATAATGTATTAGTTTAATTGTTGTGTTAAAGAAAACATAAAAGAAAAGTTAAAAGCATATGGGGAATAATGGCGATGTTCGCTGTTCGTTTCGTTCACGTTCGTATTCTGAAATACGCATTCGAGTTTATCGTCCGGTGTCTTGTCTAATAAATCTCGTTGGATTTATGCGTGATTTATCTCGACAGACGAAAATCTTTTCTTGTGGGGGGGAATGAATATCAAAAACCGGATTAAATGCTCCAAAAATAAGCCGTGATGTTTCTAAAATATGAGATTTTAAATGGACGGTACGCTCATGAATGAATGTTTGACCAGAACCTCACATGAGCAGAGAGATTGGTGTCGCCAAACAGACACGTAACAAGATAGCGTGGTAAAGAGATTGGCAGGAAAAGATTGTGAGTAATATAGATAGGTAGGCAGATAAAAGCATAGCTAGATAGATAGATAGCTAGGAATAAATTGATAGATATATATAAATTAACTAGATAGATAAGTAGGTAGATAAAAGCATTGATAGCTAGATAGGTAGATAGATAGAAAGTATGAAAAAAGACAAAATGATAACTTATCTAAGCCAAAGCGTTTCGTCTTCTGAAGGATTTTATAAAGCAAATATGAAGATTTTATTTTGCGAAGAGCAAAAATGTTACTGATTTTTCAAAATTTTTACAATAGATAGATATGAATAAAATGATCACTATTTACGTTTTTCGAACTCAACGACACATGGCACAGTGGATAAAGGCGATAGATCCAGTGACAGTACCCAAAGACTGTGAAGTTCAATACCCGGTTAAGGCAGTGGAGAACTTGGAGAGGGGAATTAACAGGAGATAAGTGAGAAATGGCATCCATTAAACATAGTAATTTGTGTTACTATTTTCATATTTTATATTCATTTTTGTGTTAATATGCCAAATATGTTCACTGAACACAAGATTTATGAGATATATTTGTGGAAACCTGCTTGGGGTAAGTGGTGTACAGTAATTGTTAGAAGTGCTATGCATTTTATAACCGGGATATAAGTCGGTCCCAAGTTTTAAGCTTGAACCCTCGACTTGTATGCCGCAAATTGCAGTAGATAGATAAGGTGATAAAAGCATATATATATATATATATATATATATATATATATATATATATATATATATATATATATATATGTATATGTATATGTAACTATACTCGTTTCGAAAAACCCTCGAATTTTTGATTTGCTCGTAATCAAATCAATTCTAAGGGGAAAAATGTTTTGAAAAAAGAAAGAGCTACAAACATGAAAGTCTGTCGAAAAAAATCGCACAGATACAGGTTCAACACTCAAAGAAAAAACCCCGACACGAGTAAACAACTAACAAAAGAGCACAATACAACCGTAGAGCAGACCTAGATAAACCTAGTGAGCCAAACAAACCTACCCAGGTTTCAGCTAAGAGGTAGGTTTGTCTGGCTCACTAGGTTTATATATATATATATATATATATATATATATATATATATATATATATGATAGATACATAGATAGATAATACTCTCAGATCCGTAAGTGGAAAGGATAATTGAAATGGTTCTTTTTAATATAAAATATTAAAAAGATAAATCCGTAGAGAGCTCAATGTATAGAATACAGAACAATATGATATACATCAAGGAAAAGCTTAGCACATCAGGAAAATACGGTAATAAATCCTGATTTATTTCGACCAGTAAGTCTCATCAGGCCGAAGATATAAATGGTATGATCTATGATCTATTACTGTATTTTCCTGATGTGTTATGAAAAAATAAACGCGTAAAAATTCGCCTTTCTTTTTGCCTGGCGTCGATGGCCTAAGGGTTAGGATCTGCGACTGATACCAAATCGGTCACGGCCTGAAGCGACCGAAGATCTAGCCACAATGATGACCTGTAATACAGCGAAACAGTCTGTCTGTGGATGACTATATTAGCTCTAGATAAAATGATTTAATCGGTCAAGCAGTGTGGAGAGTAAGGAAAGAATTTGTAAACAGTCACTATTACTGCTGATAATGCAAGACTCTCCTAGCGATTGAGTTCTCTGAGTGACTGTTGTGTTTATTGTTTAAAATTAATACGTAAAAATTCGCCTTTCTTTCTGCCAGGCGTCGATGGCCTAGGGATTAGAATCTCTGACTGATACCAAATCGGTCGGGTTTCGGTCTTGCCACACTGATGAGCTATGGTACAGCGAAACAGTCAGTCTGTGGTTGACTGTATATATATATATATATATATTAGGCAGCATATATTTTATATATAAAGAAATAATCATACATAGAATCAATCAGCAATATTAATGCGATTAATGGCGAAATCACTTCGCTAGTAGAACATAATGTATGCATTAAAATACTGTTAATCCATTGAATGATGTGATCCTCATTTATAAAACTGTTGTCAGATGTTTCTAGTGTATATTTTTTAAGTTGAGCAAGTACTTTCGAAGACCATGTCTCCATCATCAGGCTGTAATTTTTTTTCTTTAAAGTTAAAACTTGAAGATGAAATAATTGTTTGTAGACCGAAAGATGTTTTTTTTAGAATGTGTTATTTATTGACGAGTCGCAACGCTAAAGTTCAAAATTTCAAGTGAGAATTTTTGTATGAATTTTGTAATATGGTAAATCCACGAATTCTTTTTTTGCAAGTGTTTTTTTCAGTTGACATGACATGAACTAAGTATTTAGTTCAATTAATATAGTGATATGTCTTAGTATTTTTTTCTCAGGAATTTCAAACTGTGGGATCAATTGTTTTTTTTATAAACATATTAAATTAGGCAGCATATATTTTATATATAAAGAAATAATCATACATAGAATCAATCAGCAATTTTATAAATAAGGGTAACATCATTCAATGGATTAACAGTATTTTGATGCATACATTATGTTTCAACTAGCGAAGGGATATCTCCTGTTAATTCCCCTCTGAAAGTTCTCAAGAACACATGACACAGTGGATAAAGGCGCTAGTTAGATCCAGTGACAGGACCCAAAGAGTGTGAGTTCAATACCCGGTTAAGGCAGTGGAGAACTTGGAGAGGGGAATTAACAGGAGATAACTGATAACTGACATCCATTAAAACATGGCACGTGGAACTAGAACAGTCTACCCCAGTGAACGAAATAAAGGGTTCAGTTCGACATTCCAACCACCTGAAGAAGGACGGAGCGTACAACGGCCGAAACGTTGTACTAAATATGGCGATAAAAATGAGGACAATAGTCCGAATAATGTAAATAGTGTAAATAGATTTAAATAGTTGTAAATACTAAGATGAATAGAACAATGACATTTTATAATTCGCATTTATTCATACACTTAGAAGGTTATAACCACTTGACTGTATCCCGTTGACATATGAATGGTGTTTCTTTTTTAATGTCTATTATTTATATATATATATATATATATATATATATATATATATATTAGGTTGGTGCAAAAGAAATACGTCAAAAACCGACATTATTTTTGCACCAACCTAATATATATATGATAGGTTAAAGAACAAGTCGGAAATAGATCTTAATCTAACGTTTCATTTTATTAAAGCTTCGTCCGAGATTAAGGCAGAAATGATAAAAATTGATAAAAGGCAAAAGAGACGCTGATTAATGGTATGTTATGTTTGGTTATTTCTTATTGGTTAGATGCGTGTCACGTGTCATGAAGTAACAGGTAATATTGAAATATATGTGAGGTGTGTAAAGTTGTACAAGAAATGACTAAACACAAAACATCATTAATCTGCCTATCTTTGATTTTTAGCATGTACTATCATTTCCAACTTGATCTCTAAAGAAGATTTAACAAAATGAAACATGTTTGATTATGACTAGTTTCCTACTTGTTCTTTATCCTATCATTTTATCGGATCCCTGTATATATATATATATATATATATATATATATATATATATATATATATATATGTCGGCTGTGTTTTATTTTTCACTTTTCTTTTTAATCATGAAAAATAAAATAAGGCTTATCTTTTTTTTTATTGCGATAATAAAATTCTGCACCCAGAAGAAAATTATGAAATATATATATATATATATATATATATATATATATATATATATATATATATATATATATATATAAGTGTAGGAGAACGAACAGTGGGGTTACAACGTTGAAATCATTAATTTAAAAATAGTGCTCAATGCATAAAGTAGAGACGTAAATATTTATTTATCTTATGCAGTGTTACATAAGAACATGCATATATCCACTACAAAATTGTACATTTTTGTTTCAACGTCAAAAAAAGGTTTTCCGAGGTGGGGAATTACGGTGTTACTCTAACGTAGCACTCCATAAGATATATATATATATATATATATATATATATATATATATATATATATATGGTAATCTTTGGTTTAAACATGTTTTATAGAATAGAACGGACATTGAATATCTGCTAAACATTTTGCTGAGTTTTCTAGTGTGGCATATGATTCAAAATCATAGGCACAAGTCTGGTTTACCTAGGTATGAGTAGACTTTATTCGAGATTAAAAAAAAAAAGATCCACTTAATTTAGTGATAAATATTTCTTATATTGATCGGGCATTTCATAGTCAAAATTTCATGTGAAAAATCCACCCATTAACGACGTGTCTACAGGCATATTGATTCAACCTCATATGTGGTCACTTGTGGCTAACAGTTTAACATGTGAAAAGGAGAGGGAAATTATCAAAGCCAAATAGATAGATAGATAAATAGAGAGAGAGAGAGAGAGAGAGAGAGAGAGAGAGAGAGAGAGAGAGAGAGAGATAGAGAGAGAGAGAGAGAGAGTGTGTGTGTAGAGCGATAGAATCAGAAGCATACGAAAAGTCTCAGCGGACCACCAAAGCATTACAGTCGACTTTCGTAGGCGATAAGCTGAATATAGAATAGGCTTTACTAGAGATAGTTTCGCCTAACACCGCCAATTGCTACAAAGTCAAAACATTAACTTGAAAACTCGACTCATGTTCTCAAATAGCCTCATCACACCGAGATTTGAATATGGATGTCATGTATGGTGCCAAACTCGTGCAGAAATATCTAAACCCTCAGTTATATACAACCGCTTTCTAAGATCGCTGGTTAAAATGTTGAGTGAATTCTATGGGTCTTAGCGAAGACCTCAGTTCTTCAAAGTTTGTGAACTGGCGCTACATAATCACAAACTATTGTACCAAATAACAGAAACTACATCACTTGAGGATTTTCAACGGGAGCAATAGCTCAAATGGATGCCACCAGTAACTCGAAGAGAAAATAATGACATAATCAAGAGGTTAACATTCCACACTGCTTAAGATAGTTGTGTTGGTTGGATGTAACCGTAAGTTCTATGCCAACAGTTTCTTTTCTCGCACTTATCGCTTGTGGAACTTCCTCCCGGCTCCATGCTTTCAGGTCAACTTTGATGTTAATAAATTTAAATGCAATGTCAATCCCTATTACTGTCTTCCAGAAAACTATTCACTTTTTCTCGCTTCTTAATAATGTGTCTGTTTATTTTATTCATGCGCACCCACTAACCTCTTGTGTCTTAGTGGCTTTACTGCCTTACTTGGCTTAAAATTGATTTTAAGAAATGGTTAGGAAGGAAGCTATAACCAAAACTGGAAAGAACGATAACACCAAATGGTCTTGAGAAACCTATTTTCCTGAAAAATTCTTTTAAGAGAAAGATTTTATAAATTTCAATCATCAGTAGTACCGTCTTCGTCTGAGTAATTGTTAAAATTATCCTCGAACGAGTGATGCGTATAGGTCACAGCGAAGACTATTCTTTTTCGAATGCCGCTAAAGAATCACAAAGGGCTTTACCAGATAACAGAAACCACATCATTTGTGGCAACTCAAACCGAAGCAACAACTAAAATATTTGGTATATAATATGTGAAACAAAAAAGAAAACCTACACCGATACTGTAAAAAGCAATAACAGCTACTGGACCTGAGAAATCTATTTCTCTAAAAAAATTCTTTAAGAGAAGAATTTTATAAATTTCAATCGACGGTAGTACTGGCTGCTCGGTCAATGATTGACTAATGTTTCCTTATAAGGAAACGGTTAAAATTATCATTAGCATTGTTGGACGAAGCGTGGCAATGAAAACAAAACCATTGCTTTGTAATCTTACACGAAACAGAATGAAAACGCTTCATTTGTGTCAGGGTACATTTGAGTAAGTCAACTGTCACAAAAGACATCATTGTTTCGTTGAGCAAAACTCAAAAACAAAGTACAATAGATCATTGTGAAAATAGCACTGTAGCAGTTTTGTGCCACTAAAACCCTATCACGAGGTTCAAATTAACTTATGCTGTGTATTCAAGCTAGGAAAAGAATCTGTTTTACTTCTGACCCATTAAAAGGTCTCCTCCGATTTCTTCAACACATCGATTTTAAGTCTGAATGACAGTACGAGGCTAAAAATTGGACACACCCATTGAAAGTCGATTTTTGTATTTTTACCAAGACAAGTGAGTAATAGAATTCGTTTATTAATACAGGCTATTAATACAGGTGCACATATATACATTATACAAGTCAAAAAATGATTTAGTATTTTGTTGGGTAACCCTTTTCTTTAATAATGGCCTCAATTCTTCGTGGCATGCTATAGACTAAATTCGTTAGGAATCTTTGCCAGATTTTTCCAGCATTTCTTTAATTCACGGAAAAACTCATCTTCTGTATTAACTTTCCTATTACGGGCACGCACAATTGGGTTAAGGTCAGGAATTTTTCGCGAATGATATATATATATATATATATATATATATATATATATATATATATATTGTATATTTAGCAGCAACTATTCCTCCAAACTTGAATTTGATGAAAATAACTGACGGTGTCCGTCTGTTAATTTTTTTTACATTTTTCAAATTTTCTAATAAAATATTGAGTATGGTTCTTGAAATTGTGTGTGTGTGTGGGGGGGGGGAGATGTGCTGAAATTTTCTCAGCCTGCTCAGACTAGTAACCATTCGATTCAATATATTTAGAGTACGTGGCCAAAAAATAGACACACCCATTGAAAGTCGATTTTTGTATTTTTGCCACAAGTGAGTAATAGAATTCGTTTATTAATACAGGCTATTAATACAGGTTTACATATGTACATTATACAAGTCAAAAATGATTTAGTATTTTGTTGTGTACCCTTTGCAAGGGCACATTTAAACACGTTTAAATCAACGTTTGGGATGCACTCTCAGTGACAGGAGCTGGTAATTTACACAAAATCAATGGAATTATGATGTAGCATCAATAACACAACATTCTTGTTAATCAAATGTGGCTTTCTGCTGAAAACCTTTTTACTCAATATCAACGCTTCACGTTCTAAAACGATAAGGATCCTAAAACCTACTGCCTTAAAGAATAAACGTGATCGAGAAAGGAAACGCGACGAGGATAAATTGCAACTCTTCCAGTAGCCTAGTCACAGTCCTGACCTTAACCCAATTGAAAACCTTTAGACGATATTGGACAAGTGTGTCCGTAACAGAAAAGTTAACACAGAAGATTAACCTTTTCGCGAATTAAAGGAATGCTGGAGAATCTGTCGAAGGACGTTGACTTATTAAATAATTTATTCTATAGCATACCACGAAGAATTACGGCTGGTAGTAAAGTAAAAATGTTTACCCAACAATATACTAAATATTTTTTCTTGACTTGTATAATGCACATATATACACTTGTATTAATACCCTGTATTAATAAACGAAATCTGTTACTCACTTGTCTTGGGTAAAAATAAAAAAAATCGACTTTCTATGTGTGCGTCCAACAAAATAAAAATAAGAACGAACGAACATTATCTGTAAGTTAAATTGCTGCCTCTTAAATCACTGTGTTCCTGATCAAAACAAACTCATAAATAATTACATTGGTCACACTACTACATGCCTATCCAGACGTCTTGCGTTAAACCTACCCGATCACAGCTCCATTAGAATATATTTAAACACACACACAAATTACTAGACTCCATTCGAAACATATTAGTAGAAAATAGTAGAGTCCCATTGTGTTATAAAAATCGCAGAGAATTCTAGTAAGATATCTTTAAGCGCTTCTAAGATACAACGGTTCAAAGCTTAATCTAACAAATAAACAGTTTCTTTTTACACAATTTGGAAAAATTTGCTGTTAAACGCGGCATTATATACATATATACATATATATACATACATATATAGAAACATATACATATATATACATATACATATATAGATATATATATATACATATATATATATTTAAAAATATTTTTTGTGGTACAAAACTTTATTACGGCGTTAAAAACATGAATATTTTTACATTGGGCCATGATGTTATTAAAATAAAATACCAGCCGACCGGTTTCGCCCCCTCTCTTCAGAGCTGTAAACGGGGGAAAATTATGAACAAGGAGAAACAAAAAAAAAAAAAAAAAAAAAATATATATATATATGGGTGACGTGAATGAACGGAAGGGAAGTTGTTACACCTAAAGATGCTAGAGACCCAGAAGAGCAAGCCCAAGCAAACAATCTCTCTGTTTACAAAGAGAAGGTCGCCCAGACTTGATAAACAGCGTCTCCAACACCTTCAGATGGAACAACGAGTGCGAAGTGGACACCACAGAAAACCAATTCACACTAAAGTCCACCGCACAACCAGGACTATTTATGAGATGATCCGCTATAGATGACCCGTATGTGTTTCGAACGGTATCACCAATCGAAAAATTTTTATTATAAATTTTAGCAGGCACGTGTTGCTTGATTCTAACATCCAAACGTTGTGTAGTTCTACCTATGTAGTCGGCACCGCAACTACATTTAAATTTGTAAATTACAGAATTAATATGATGAGGAGGTAAAACATCCTTACTCATGGATGGAAGAACAGATCTTGTTTTAAACACAACACGTACATTCGCTGCAAAATAGCATTGATTAGAACTCGATGAAATTTGCTTAGCCAACATTTCGCTATCCCCCCCAAAATATGGAACTCGTAAATACACGGGACATTTTTTGACAAGCACTGGTTTTACTTTATTAAAGTCCACCAACTTTTGACGAATAACCATTTGAACGATATCATAAGGATAACCGTTACTAGTGAAGATGTGAGTTAAAAACTTAATCTCATCTTTCAAAGTGTCATCTGAGCAAATCCTCAATGCCCTATGGGTCAAAGACTTAATTAAATTAATCTTTTGCTGTTTGGGACAAAAGGAATCCCAACGAGTGTAAAGACCCGTAAAAGTAGACTTCCTATAAACTGTAGTAGTATATAAGGAAGGTGTTCTACGAACTAGAACATCAAGGAAGGGTAAAGTGTTATCCTCTTCCTTCTCTACTGTATATTTAAGGGCAGGATGAACACTATTTAGTAGGGAGAAAAATTTGTCTACCTCGAATTCATTACGAAACACACAAAAAGTGTCATCAACGTAACGGAAGTAAACAGTGGGCTTAGAGGAATCTGTAAACAAACTCTGTTCATAGAAACCCACAAAAATGTTAGCTAAAACAGGACCCAAAGGGGAACCCATAGCAACACCATCAATCTGTCGATACATAATATTATCAAAACTGAAATCGACAGACATGGTAGCAAATTTCATGAGTTCAATAAAAACATCTTCAGGTATTGTCGGAGGTGTCAAATGACTACGATATAGCAAATCACTGCAAATATCTATAGTCTCCGACAATGGAACGCAAGTGAAGAGGCTACAGATATCGAAGGAACACATAAATCCATCAGTGGTCTCAAGATTCCTAATATATTCAGAAAACGAGAAGGAATCTTTAATACAAAAGGAGCTATAATGCTGCAACACTGGTTCCAGCATTATAGTTAGCCACTTAGCGACTTTATGTTGAGAGGACCCAATCATAGATAATATGGGTCTCAACGGAACACCCTCCTTATGAATTTTAGGTAATCCATAAAGACGGGGTCGAATCGAGCCTGACGGTCTCAATTCCTCAGATATTTCAGAAGAGAGAACACCACTTTTTACCCATTTAAGGAGACGCTTCTGAAAACGAATTTCAGAAGTTAACGTATTATCATGGGTATCAACGTGACCAAGACGCTGAAACTTAGAAGGATCATTAAGTATATGTAACATTTTAGTCACATAATCCTGGCGGTCCATAAGCACAACACCAGAACCCTTATCTGGTCTGGTAATGACCAGAGAGTGATTATTCTTTAGGGACTTAATGATCCTGTGATGCTCCCTACTCCATTTAAAT
>OZ010586.1:95004099-95061599 GCA_963932145.1 Acanthosepion lycidas | reverse complement strand
AATGTTCAAAGAGGGATGATCTTTGCCAAAACCATCAAGATTCACTTGCTCAAAGACTTTTTAAACCATTGATCTTAGAAAGCGGTCGTATACAACTGACAGTTTAGATATTTCTGAACAAGTTTGGCGCCATGCATGACATTCATATTCAAGTCTCGATCTGACGATGCTGTTTAAAGAATATGACTCAATTTTTTTGATTGATGGCTATTGTTTGTTTTTTTTAGCAATTTGCAATGTTGGGCAGAACTAACTCTGGTGTTGCCTATTCTCAGTTCAATTTCATTCCCCCCGCTCCCCAAGCCAAATTTATTATAGCTGACCCATTTAATAACTGAAGTGTTTATTATTTACTAATTCCACATCCTGAATTTTTATGATGGATTCAGGATATGTGCCGTCACTGTTTTCATTCCAATTCCAGAGATAGATAGATATGAATAAAATGATAGATAAATAGATAGATAGATAAGAATACAATGATACATAGATAGATATTTAGATAGAATGATAGATAGATAAAAATAGATAATGAACAAACTGGGATAGATATTAATAAAATGACAGGAAGATAGATAGATGGACTGATACATGTGAATAAAATAGTAAATAGCGAACAGACTGAAAGAGATAGATAGATAGGTAGGTAGATATGAATAAAAAGATAGATAAATAGATATGAATAAAAAGATAGATAAATAGATTATGAATAAAAAGATAGATAAATAGATTATGAATAAAAAGATAGATTTTGAATAAAAATATAGATTATGAATAAAAAGATAGACAAATATTGAATAAAAAGATAGATTTTGAATAAAAAGATAGATAATGAATAAAAAGATAGACAGATTTTGAATAAAAAGATAGACAGATTTTGAATAAAAAGACAGATTATGAATAAAAAGATAAAACCAGTGATTTAGTAGATATCTTTTTATCTGCAAACGCACATGTACGGATGTAGTCATCATTAATCTTCTGTACTTAAAGAACGAGGTCACAAACCATTTGGTTTGCTGAGCATATATCAGGTTAACCGGGGTCAGAGGAGTAGATTACATAGTATGACGGTCTCCTTCCACAGTTGACAGCAGATTTTAACAAATTATCGCTGCTACGACTTGTTGCAGGTAACTTACTCATGTAGAATTTTTACCCAATTGATAACACAAACCAGTGACGAAACCACCTTGTGTTCGAGTTGATTGCGTGAGAAGTGAAATACAGCTTTTCGAAGCTCCATAATCAGCCTGTTAGAATTCAAAATTGAACAGGTAGTCTTATACACGAAGGAATATACTTAGCAATATTGACTGATTGATTTAATTTTTTTTTACAGTTTATCAACACATTCTAGGTTATTTAAAGCAGAAACATATTTTTGAAAAAATGATTTTATCTTATTTGCGAGTGAAACGTTTTTCTTTCTAGATAATAATCATTTTTCTAGATACTGTTTAATCCATAGCTGGGGGTGAAGAGATGGATTTATATCTTTTCCAAAGTATACTTGCGCGTAAGTGAATATAAGGAACTCATCTATACCCAGGAAGTTACGTTTCACGATATTTATTTATCTATATAACAGTACATAACAATTTTATAATTTGGTAATTTCAAAAATTGAATCCAACATCCCTTCTGTCTGTCTGTCTGTCTCTCTCTCTCTCTATATATATATATAGGTAACTATACTCGTTTCGAAAAACCCTCGAATTTTCGATTTGCCAATAATCAAATCAATCCCGAAGGAAAAAAAGGTTTTAAAAAAAGAAAGAGCTAGAAACATGAAAGTCTGTCGAAAAAAATCGCACAGATACAGGTTCAAAGCTCAAAGAAAAAACCCCGACACGAGTAAACAACTGACTAACAAAAGAGCTCAATACAACCGTAGAGCAGGCCTAGATAAACCGAATGAGCCAGACAAACCTACCCAGGTTTCACCTAAGCGGATCGTCAGCTTAGCTGAAACCTGGGTAGGTTTGTCGGGCTCACTCGGTTTATATATATATATATATATATATAAGAAAGAGGTTATAGTGGTTCCAACGAGAGAAAAGTGTCTATATTAAAAAGAAGAGAGGTACCACAAACGTTTTTGGTTGTAATATGGAAATGTGGATATCTCCTCCTTTTACCTGAAGACGATGGCGAGACCAGAAACACGTGTAGTAAAATTATGGAAAATAAAGCAAATATTTAAAAAAAAAATCCACATTACAACCAAAAACGTTTGTGGTACCTCTCTTCTTTTTAATATATATATATATATATATATATATATATATATATATATATATATATATATATTCTATCTATATATTCTATCTATCTATCTATCTATCTATCTATCTATCTATCTATCTATCTCCCTTCCGTCAATCTATCTATCTATTTACCAAAATAGTAGGAATAAAAGCTAAAGCTTAAAATAAGCTAAAAGCTTAATATATAAAATAAACTGTAAACTCTGTCTCTCTATTTATCTCTCTCTCTATCCTATTTTCCTTCCGTCTATATACAAAATTAGTATGCATAAAATCTAATGCTTAAAACAAGCTAAAAGCTTAAAATATAAAATAAACTGTGTATTCTGTCTCTGTCTCACTCTCTTTCTCTTTCTCTCTCTCTCTCTCTCTCTATATATATATATATATATATATATATATATATATATATATAAAGAGAGAGAGAGAGAGAGAGTGAGAGAGAGATATATTGTGACCAAGTAAATGATTAAGAAATAACAAAACAAGTGTTACAGATATATATTAAACAGTAAGTACAACAGAAGTGTATTACACGACTAGTAAGTGTGTGTTGGTTGACCCAGCATTCAATCTATTCGACTGATGTATGTGGCACAAGGCCGAGTTTACCGTGGGTTCTAGAAGCCAGTCGGCTCGGCCAAAAATATTCCCTTAGAACCCGCATAAACTGGTTCAGGGCCTGTCTACCTCCCCGGACGAAACTTTGCCCTTCGGCAAAGCCTCGTTTGGGTTCCTCTCTGTCCGAGGCAGAGAGTTCGACAGTTGAACAATCTATTCGACTGTTTCACCAAGGCCTTCTGTCCTACTAGGCGGAAGAGTTCAAAATAGACTCTTTAGAAAGACACGACATCTATATATATATATATATATATATAGATAGATAGATAGATAGATGACGCTTCACGAATCGCACAGATACTCCGTTCTGAGTCCAGTACTGGTATCTGGCGTTTCTCAAAGATTTTAAATTTCACTTTTAAGATGCCTGTCATTCATTATTTTTTTATTGGTTATTTTGTTTTAGAATTCAGATTTCGTTTCTCTTTTATGGCAGGCTGAAACTCAGTAACCATATTGTATTGACCTGTTGGATCCGATTTTGAAAAAAAAAAAAAGTCATGTTCCTTTATCACGTTGAATCGTCAAGTATTTCGGGACCAACATTAGGCGTATATCCGTCGTCAGTAATTAACCCTTTTATTTGCCAGCACGCGACTATATCGTTTTAGTTCTCTCCAAGTTAGCTCCTAATATCTTTCATAGATGCCTACTATCTGTAAAGATCGCATTCGTTCCTGACCTCTGACAGATAATTTCTCCCAAAGTTTCCTTGAATTTTACAATAGAATACCTTTAGTCTTTTATTTGTTTTAGAAAACCGCTTTCGCATTTTACAATTTTCTCTGGCATTTTCAGCAGTTCTTTGCCTCCGGCAGTTCTTTTCTTTTTATTAAATTTGATTTCATTTTCCGAGAAAAAAAAATCATTTACAATATATAAATTGTTCTCCCCAGAATCGATCCTTCAGATCTACAAATCAACAATTCGCCCTTGCATGGAGTATTGCTGCCATATATGATCTAGAGCCCCTTCTGTTTGCCTCGGGGTTCTTGATAAGCTCCAGAGGCGTATATGCAATATAATTGGCCCTGTTCTGGCATCTCGTCTACAGTCGCTCTCTCACAGACGCGCCGTCGGCTCTCTCTGTCTGTTTTACAACTACTTTCATGGCAATTGCTCCGAGGAGCTGCATTCGCTGGTTCCCAGATTTCATGAATTCAAGTGCCCTACGAGGCTGGCATCCCGCTCTCACCCTTTCACTGTTGAAACTACTAAATGTAGCCGTCTCTTCTACTCCAATAGCTTCATGTCTCGCACCTCTCGCCTGTGGAAATCCCTTCCCTATTCCAGTTTCCCTGAGAGCTATAATCTTCAACTATTCAAATGTAATGTCAATCGACATCTCCAGTTGCCTTGATCTATCCACTATCCTTCTCCTCATCCTTTCCTCTATCACTCCTATCTGATCTTCTGTAACCCCTTGCGTCCTAGTGGCTTCCCGCCTTACTTGGGTGGGGGGCGCTTAAAATATATAAATATATATCTTTACCCTTAAGCATTTGCGATGCATTTCTATATTAAAATCCAATTACTTCTAAGGCCTTTTTCGTCGATGGCGACGATCGGCAGCGGAAAATGTTATCTTAAAACACAGCGCCGCTCCTGACTAAAAAAACAAAAAAAAATCCAATGCATGATCGGCACGGTTTTTGACAAAGAACACAGTAGTAGAATACTGTTGAGTCATCCACTGTGGGTCATTTGCTCCTTTGTTTAGACTCTTTTACCCGCTACGGAAAGAAGGGACACCCCCCTGTAATTATTACACTCACCCTTGTCACACTTATTTTTATACATGGTAACGATTTGGCGTTCCGCATTTTGTGTGGTATTTCACGTCGTCGCCCAGCAATGTACGCAACTGCGGGGAAAGAACATTCTTGTTTTCCTTAAAAATTTCAGAATACTATCCTCTCTCTGCGCGCTCTCATTTGACAGGTCACTTACTGCTACAGAAAGCTCTCCTTCGGTAGGCTCCTCACCCAATTCTGCAATTGTGGTTTGGAGGCAGAATCAACATAATTCTCTCTGAAATTCCCGTAGAGAGGTTTGATCGACCTCACAAGAGTATTTCGGATAGCAAAGCTAACGCCATGAAATCTGTGATGGTCGGCCACTCAAGAAAAAATACAATTTTCCTCTTTGAGAGATGCCCTACTCTCTATATAAGTTTATTGCAAGGGAATTATGCCAAGTTTCAGACATGATAGCTCCCTATCAATGAGAGCCGTTTTCCCAATATGGCCGTGTGAGAGGACCATGTTATCAAGACCTGTCTGCATGGTCCAGACGTTCCAAGTTCGAGTCCGTAAAGGCAGAAACTTTTCTTTTTTCTTTTTCTTAATGCCAAGTTTAGCGTCAAGACTTTCAACTTAGCTTTATGACACCAACTGAATTAATCCTGACCTATCAAGCTGGTACCTATTGTACAGGAGCTGTCAGGATTAGCCATCCCACTGACGATTGCGACCCGTAGCTCTCCCCGTATACTCAATTTGGGGAAGCTGATAACCGGTAACTGCCACATCCCGTATTTTTTTCGTCCACTTTCACAGTGCCCGAAGAAGTGTCCTCTCCGCTTTTGTCTTGTATCCGCGTCCGTAAGATCGCCGCTTCCACTGAACCTCGGTTTCCGTTTTAGAAGCAAACCTCCAGCCCAAACAACACTCACTTCCTACCCACACACATCATCAATACGTGAAGGCGAGACAAGTCAATACGTTCGCAGTATCCATGGAGTTGCAGGGGATGCGGGTTATTTGCCAAGTTTGAGCAATAGCGGCCTAAGGATCCCTCTCTCCTGATCTGTACTATTTACACATAGCTCGGACCCTAACGGGTGCTACCACCCCGGGTCAGGGTGGACCTGGGAATAACAACAACTAAGAGGTAGTTCCACGCTCCTCAAAACCTCCCGATCAGAGGCCTTGCTGCTAGATGTAGTTTATCGTCATACCCAGTGAATATGTAAGTTACACTCGAGCAACATCTCTCCACATGTCACTGCTTTGTCGAACTGACTCCCAAGAGGATGATTGTCTAATCGCCACAACCATAAATCGAATAGAAATGTATAAAATGCTATTTTATTCCCGTTATTTTTGTTTATACATATGTCGCTTTTTGAACATTATGAGCAGAAGAATGATCCGAATGTTTTTTTTTCTCAACTTAATCTGTCTTGTTCATTCATTGTGAAACCAACTCCTGTGAGAAGGATTCATAGTACAGTTAGCAATGTTATGTAATAATATATTTTACGACTTTACTAACGTAAGTAATTCAATCAAGTCAGAATTGATGATATGGCGATGAACATTTTGTTAGTTTGCAAATGCAAGTGAAATCATATACTCTTAAATTAACTAGTCTTCAAAGATCTGAATCTTATTTTAAATAAAACCATGAATTCACAACTCATCTAAAAAAGCAATTGATTAAGATGGCGAACCTGTTCAAGATACTAGACATTAACTGTAAATGTAGATATTAGTTCTGTAAAATAGCCGAAAAGCATCTCCACATTATTGTGCATGGTAAATTATTTTCCACCCGACATATTCCTTTCTCACAGACGATATGTCGTAAGACTCCTGCTTCTCTATCGTTATTTCCATGAAAAGTTTTCAGATTTCCACCAATTCTAACCATCACGACTAAGACCCGCCATGCCACTGTGGCGAACCACCCTTATTCCCTTCGTATTTCACTAGTAAGACGTAAGTTCAACTCGAGCAGTTTCTCCTCACGGACCACTACTTTGTGAAACCGTCACCCAAGAGCATATTTTTCCGATCACTACAATCTCGACATGTTCAAATCTTTAGTAAACCGTCATCTTCCCACATATCTCAATAAACTTTACCTCTTAGTCTGTAACTCTCAACCTTGAGTGACTCTTGGGCCTTCTACAGGTTGAATGTCGTTATATATCTCCGATATCTTTTTTAACATTCACGCAGACCAAAGTACTGTTGTGGTATGAACATTGATAATCCCTTTGTTGAACCCTTAATAACTATTGGTATCATTCAAGTTAATTACTGTGTACATTGCTGGACATCCATGTTCCACAGCGGTTTCATTTACCTCATTCTCCATTTTTCTTCCTTTCAAAGGTAATGCAAGAAGACTTACGGTTAACGATCTGCTAATTTTTTATTAACAGGAATATGATCGGTACCTTGTACCACTCCAGTAAGTATCTGACTCTTTTTGCCATCATCTCCCTTTACACGAGCCAGATCAAGACGAAACTGGAGTACTGCCTCTCTATATGGGTATGCTTCCCATCTTCACATTACACTCTTGATAAAGTCAATAAGCGTCTCCGTGACTTTGTGGGTAATTAATTATTTTATACCTTACAGCCCCTTACTCACAGCCGTAAGCTTCTCACTACTTTATCGTTCTTTCAATGGAATGTGTTTAGACGGACTGTATTCATTAGTTCCACCAGTTCTAACCTTCACGACTAAGACCCGTCATGCTACGCGCATTGTAGCGGACCACTCTCGTTCCTTTCGTACTCCATCGGTGAGATGTAAGTTCCACTCGAGCAGCTTCTTCTCACGAACCCACTGCTTTGTGGAATCAACTCCAAAGAGGATGATTCCCCAATCAGTACATTCTTGTCTTGTTCAAGTCTAGGGTCAACCGATATCCGACCTACATTTCCTCATAAATTGTGCCCCTTACCTGTTACACTGTAACTCTCTACCTCGAGTGGCTCTTGGGCTTTGCAAATCAGTATTATAAAAAAAAGCTCTATCCTTCGCGGGTAAGACCCGCCATGCCACGCACATTGTAGTGAACCACCGTCGTTCTTTTTGTATTCCATTGGGTGAGATGAAAGTTCCACTCGAGCAGCTTCGCACGAACCCACTGCTTTGTGGAACCGTCATCCAAGAATATGCTTCCCCGATCACTACACTCTTAACCTGTATACACCTAGAGTTAACCTCTTAGTCTATAACCCTCTACTTTGAGTGACTCTTGGGCGTTGTACAGGGTGAATATCATTGTAAAAAAAAAAAATGCTTCTCGACTTCTCATCCCAAACCCAGGTAGATTTTACGACCTGTTAGTCGGGAAGCAGCTCCACATATCGTGGTCTTCTGTTAGTGTTAATAGCCAGATTTTACCCATCTCCGGCTTTCTAGGCTTGTCGCGTATTCCCCAGCGGTTGCCCATCTGAGGTTTTAAATTCGGTCTTCCAACGAGAACTATTATTTCAACGTAATTGTCGCAATGAATATAATATTCTATAATAAGATATAATTTTTTATTATAGCGTATCTAGCTTATTAGCTTATTAGATATTATATAATACTCTATAATAACATGATATACTAGGATGGGTACATACGGGCAGTTTTTCACCAGTTAGACCTCATCAATTCACGCAGTGTTTCAATTTCCGTCTGCGTTAGTGTGAACAGAATTGGGAAATGGTCTGGTGTACATTTACAAAGGAAGCGGGAGGTGAAATATTGCCACAGCGCGAAAAGAAAACGCTGACATTGTTATCGATATGTTGGGTTCTTTCATTAGGCGAGTTCGAGAAGGAGCCACTCATAGGTTTCAGGATTTGAAAACGAAATTGGCCCATTTGATTGGTCATTATGTCTGGACGAAAAAGTGATAAGTTGCCTGCTCCATCTATCAAGATTAGATCAAGTTATATATGTCTATTCTTTAGTTGGCTGCTAATTGTTTGTGATGTCATTTGATATTGGTGATTCGTTGTGCAGTAAAATGTGTGCGAGTAGCTATAATAAGTCTCAAGAAAATATAGTTTTAGTTTCTGTAAATAATCCCAGTTGTTGATTACATGATATTCTTCTTCCTCTTCACCATTTTCTTCTTCTTCATCAATTTCTTCTTCTTCACCATTTTCTTCTTCTTCCTCTTCTTCTTCACCATTTTCTTCTTCTTCCTCTTCTTCTTCACCATTTTCTTCTTCCTCTTCTTCTTCATCAATTTCTTCTTCTTCACCAATTTCTCCTTCTTCCTCTTCTTCACCATTTTCTTCTTCTTCACCAATGTCTTCTTCTTCCTCTTCTTCTTCACCATTTTCTACTTCTTCCTCTTCTTCTTCATCAATTTCTTCTTCTTCACCATTTACTTCTTCTTCCTCTTCTTCTTCTTCGTCAATTTCCTCTTCACCATTTTCTTCTTCTTCCTCTTCTTCTTCACCATTTTCTTCTTACTCTTCTTCATCAATTTCTTCTTTTTCACCAATTTCTTCCTCTTCTTATTCACCATTTTCTTCTTCTTCCTCTTCTTCTTCACCATTTTCTTCTTCTTCCTCTTCTTCTTCATCAATTTATTCTTCCCCAATTTCTTCTTCTTTCTCTTCTTCCTCACCAATTTCTTTTTCTTCTTCATTACTTTCTTCTTGACGCTTCTTCTTCACCACATTCTTCTTCTTCTTCTTCTTCTTCTTCTTCTTCTTCTTCTTCTCTACTGCTTTTTTTTTTCTTACGGACGAAACGTTGCATGCATCTTCTGCTATTTCTATGGAAAATGTACAGACGAACGCCTTTTCATAGTCCCCACCCCAACTGTAACCCTCTCAAACAATCGCCACGCGACCCTCATACACTTTAATGAGGATTCCACTCGGATAGCTTCTTTTCAATAACTGCTGCTTTGTGAAACAGAATCCCAGGAGAGTGCTTTCCCGACTATTACAATCAAAACCTCTTCAAACAGGTACACTTATCCGCATAAATTGGGCCTCTTAATCTTACTGTTCAAACACATCTGCGTTCAATAACCCACTACCTTGAGTGGCTCTTGGGCCTTGTATAATGTTAACATTACTAAAAAAAAAGTTCTGTTTATATTGAAAAAATACGTACCCAGAAATAAGCTCCGTATACTGAATTAAGCAAAAGTAGCCATACGCACACACTCGAATTCCAGTCGAATCTATTACATTCACTTACGTGCTAATACTCTTGGGAAAGCTATGAATCCTCTTCTTCTCCCCCCCCCCAGCTATGGGTAAATAACAGGACAGGGAAAGTTCTATAGCCTTGGATGGCAATTGGTCTACCGCAGAAAGGTATGGCATCCTACTGCCGGAAAAATCTGCCTCGTTCATCATGTATCGAAAGATACATGATCGCCTAAGCGTGTATTACGCATGGCACATAACTAATTACTAGTTGCGGCTCGGATTGAGGAATCGGAGAGCCAAGTTCGAATTCCAGTTTTATCCATTACATTCACTTACGTGCTAATACCCTTGGGAAAGGTATGAAATCTTTTCCTCTTCCCCCATCTATGGGTAAATAACAGGACAGACCGGGTTCTATAGTCTTGGATGGCAACTAGTTTACCGTAGAAAGAAATGGCAACCTACTGCGGGAAAAATATCTGCCTCGTCATTCATGTATCGAAAGATACATGATCGCCTAAGCGTGTATCACGCATGGCACATAACTGATTGAAACAGACAAATCAATTTCCTATATTAGTGATGTTGTTTTGTTTGATGTCAGCGCCACACAGTGCTGTGAAGTAGATAGATTAATAGTTAATGACGTATTGTGAGTGGACATGTTCCGATTTAAAAACATCTCGGAAAACCCGGTACACATTTTTGATCAAATAAATTTCGAAATAAACAAGTTTATGAAAAATTAATTAGAATCCATGGAGGGGGAACTTTATGATAATCAATGACTAAATAATCACTCATTCTCCCAATAGATTGAGTTCTCTGGGTTACTGGCGTATTTATGACAAAATAAATACGCAAAAATTAGCCTTTCTCTTTGTCGGGCGCCGATAGCCTAGGGATTAGAATCTCCGTCGGGTTTCGGTCCCGGCTTGATCCGATCGGATCTCTAGCCACACTGAAGAGCTGTGATACAGCGAAACGGATATCGAAAACTTTTATTATTCGTACAATGCAAATTTCAGATTTTTAAACTTTTAAATTGATTTTATACTCTAGATTATTCAAGTAGAATATTCTAGAATGCCCCAATAATGTTATTACTAATTATTTTTAGCCTAAAAAATACAAATAGAACATTCTATAATTGATATTCATGCAAGAAGGTTATCATCATGGCAAGAGGTAAAGAATTGAGCTCAATGTTAAGTCAGAGCGAATAATTTAATTTAAAGAAAAACAGACTACTTTACGGCTCCATTTGTTATAATTTATTTCACCAGAGAATTTTATTTTACTCTGGATATTCAGATTTCACTTTCAAAGGTGAAACGAAAAATAAATTTAAAATTTACACTTTTAACGGGCAGTATTAAGCTTATATAAATTGACATAGAAGGTGGTGAGGAATAGTGTAAGACATCGTCAAGTTTAGAGACGGAAGGGAGAGTTTTAAAATTCATTTTTATTTTTATTACAATATTTAATATTGAGGAAGGAAGGTGTAAGGATCAAACATTGACCTATTTAATCGGTCAACTCAACGGATATGATATGGGAAAAAAGAGAAAAAGGGGAAAAAAAGGAAAAAAGGGGGTTAGTAAAAAGATAAGATATAAGAGATGTACGTAGAGTTTTTGGAGGAAGGAGAGGGGTGGTATAGCTTTAGCAATTTAGATAAACACAGATTTTAATGTTTGATAGCAATTTAAATGTTTAAAAACTCCACAAAGAAAATTAAATTTAATGCTTGTTAGCAATTTAAATATTCAACTTCTCCACAAATAAATTAGGGATTTAATATAAGCCGAATATTATATTAATAAAAAAAAAATAAAAATAAAAATTTAGAAATAGTAATATTTTAATATTGTGAATGACTGTCGAGGTAAAATCTTTATCAGTTAGAGTCTAATTCATGAATTTAATTTGCAGCTATTTTTAGATCGGTAATATTTCTTAATTAAAGTTTAGGTTTCAAATCAAGATGGAGTAAGATTTGAAGGTAATAGTAAAATTTTTTTACTGTTTTTTCATACATGTATATATAGTTTTTACTGTTTTTTACTGTTATATATATATATATATATATATATATATGAAATTGAAATTGAAAGAAAGATGTCTTTAAGCTTTGGTACAAAGGTAAAATATCTTATTTTGTTGTACAGTGTAACCCGGATATAGGAGAAACTCGGATATAAGAGAGATTTTATCTGGTCCCAAATTAGAGCCATACTTACCTAAACAAAACAGACCAAACCCGGATATAAGATACTTCTTCTCCGGTCCCGACAACTCTCTTATATCCGGGTTACACTGTATATAGTTAACTGTACACCAAACAGAACAACTACACAGTTTAATATTAAGCGATCTTTCTTTCATATTTACTTCAAAAAAGTTAAAACAGACTGATATGATCTCCGCGTTACAAAGCAACGATGTATATATATATATATATATATATATATATATATATATATATATATATATATATATATATATAGGAAGAGAAATAGTGCCACATGGTAATAGTAATATTTGCCGTTTCCTTATATAGAAACATTTGGCATTCATTAACCAAGCTACCAGCGCTACTGTCTGTTGAAATTTATAAAATCTTTCTTCTAAAACAATAGGAAAATAAGTTTCTCAAGTCCACTAAATGTTGTCGCTCTTTCCCAACTCCATTGTGCCATTAATGCGAACTATTATAGATTATAGTTAAAAAAAACAAACATTTAAAGATGAAAATATCAATTAAAACTAACTTCTAGCATAAAAGTAAAAGCAGGGATTTAATAGTAAATATGAATATCAAATATAAACTAAAGTAAAATATAAAATATAACAACCTATAAAAAATATAAAATATTAAAAATAGAAATAAAAAAAATATATTAAAAAATATGTTAAAAAAGATTTTAAGAAAAAGCCCAACACATATAGTATGGACAAAATTAAAAAAAAAAAATAATAATAATAATATTAGGGATAATAGCAGTCATCACAACAGAGAAATATATAATATTAATAATAATAATAAGTTAAATAAGAATAAAAAAAAACATATACAGTGTAACCCGGATATAAGAGAGTTGTCGAGGCAGGACACGAAGTCTCTTATATCAGGGTTTCTCTTATATCCGGGTTTGGTCTATTTTGTTTAGGTAAGTAGGGCTCTAATTTGGGACCAGAAAAAATCTCTCTTATATCCGAGTTTCTCTTATATCCCGTTCTCTTATATCCGGGTTACACTGTATGAGGAAGTTTATTCGACAGGAGTGAAATAACAGTATAGTTGTTAGGCGGTAACGGATAATGCGAGATCAAAAGTAATCTATATCAGTTTGAATCTACTTCTATGATGACATTTGAAAACCAATTCATTCCTTTTATTTAGTAAAATACTTTGATTGTCAAAATAAATTATTCATGTACGAAAACATGTTTAAAATAAGTGAGTCCCACAATAAGTATATTCTAAAAAAAATTCAATGGTATGAAAAGGAAACCTAATATGGACGTCCCCCTGTAATTGTAGAAGTAGCAATCTTTGTCCAGTCGAGGGAAAATGCGGAACATCTAATGTTATTTATCAAGCTACCATTTACCCCAAGGAAAATAGATTAAACCACCATATTTATATTGGGATTTCCGCGGGGAATGGAAACTTTTTGCAATTGAGGGAGAAAGATCTGAACATTCAGATTGAATGGAAATTCACAGGTTTCGCTCAAACTCCTAGTAATTTTAAGGGTAGATGTAAAGTGTTTAAATAAGAAAATTAGAATTATTAAATTTGACATTCAAAGTATTTTACTTCTGTTTTCCAATTACTTGCCATCTCTTCTGAGATCCTCATCAGGGGTGCAACTTGTAAGGCAAAAACTTTATGTAGCTATCCATTACTAAACATTTTCATATATATATATATATATATATATATATATATATATATATATATATATATATATATATATATATATATATGTATATATATATGTATGTGTGTTTCTGTGTGTGTATGTATGTATGCTACAGTTCAAAAGTTGGAGGTAACTCCTGGTAATTTTTTAAATTTGCCCCCAAAGTAGTTGTTTTGTAATTTAAATACGAGAAAATTATTATACATGGTTAAAAACATGAGACATGATATTTTATTACAAATTTTATTATGACAAAACGAAAAAAAATATGATTAAATTTTGCTCTCGTCAAAATTTCCTCCTTTAGCTTTGATTACTGCTGCACAAATTTTTGGCATTCGTTATAAAAGTTTCCCAAAATATAAGTTAAATAAATGATTCCATTCTTTTTTGCATTGACACAGAGTTCTTTTTCATTTTCGTTTTTTACTCTTCTGTCACGTTCATCCCATGCTAATTCGAGGACTTGTCTCAAACTGTAGTCTATATGCTATATAGAGAGGGACCCCCCAAAATGGGAACTTTTTAACAATCCAATAAAACCAAGAGTGATGGAAGAAAAATATTTTATTCATAGTAATTGAAACCTTAAAACATGCCATTTAAGAAACAATGATGGAATTTTCATTTTTTTAAATTACGTCCTGTAGATGGCGTCCTCCTGTACGAATGCATTATTGAAATCTGCTGTTGAGATTCCTCATTGACTGCTGCATCATCTCAGCTGGGATACTGTGTTTACACAACTCGACCAAGAACTCTGGATGAGTTAAAATAGAGAATTCAAGATGAAATTCACAGTATCGCAGCTGAGATTTTGCATCATTGTTTCTTAAATTGCATGTTTTAAGGTTTCAATTACTGTGAATAAAATATTTTTCTTCCATCACTCTTGGTTTTATGGGATTGTTAAAAAGTTCGTTCTTTTTGGGTCACCCTATATTCTAAATATACCATTTTATTAGTAGTTTTTGTTATAATCTAATACTGTGTCTAATTTTTAAATGTATGTATGTGTGTATATATGATGCTTTTGCAGCCTCAAAGGTTGAATTTGGTCTCTGTGACGACTAATGCTAAACTGCTGTGAGATATGGGCCGTATACCGCAGGCCTTTAGACGCTATGGAGAAATTTTATTGACAATATTTAAGATCGATTCTTGGTATCCACTGGATAAGCCATGCACCAGAAAATGTGGTTCTCGAAAAGGGAAAATGCAATCAGCATCGAAGCGCACATTCATTGCTACAGGCTTTACTGGGCTGGCTATGCCGAATCAAATGCTATACGACGAGTTGCTCTAGGACAATCGATCTCAGTATAAACCGAAGAGTTTCAAGAACAGTTTACAAGATTCCCTTGCTAGAAGACCCCAAGTAGGAAACCGTTTCTTGTGTCCGAAATAAGTGGATAATGAAGGTAGTAAATATTCTAAGAGCATTCAATGAGTTGGGCAAATGTCAAACCTACATCCAAGAAAATGAAGTGTTTGAGCATATCAATCCAACAATTCACATGTGATAAATGTGGCAGAGTATGTCTCTTCAATGCAGACCACGTTAATAAAAAGAACACTCATATTGGAAGACATTTGATAAATTACGATCAGTAGTACACTGGGAAATACTTAGTCTGCAGGGTGTGTCCGAAAACTTGTCTCAGCTGTCACATAAAAAACCTATGAGTAGGCTTAACAGGCTTTACAAAACAGGCCAGACACTGTACAAAACAACTTGTTCGTTTTGTTTTTGCAGTATATGAACTCCTTATGGGCCATTTGATACAAGAAATTTAATTTTCTTGGGATTATTAATTATTTGCAGTATTTACATTATGCGGACTATTGTCTTCATCTTTGTCGCCATATTTGTCACAACGTTTCGGCCTTCTTCAGGTGGTTGGAATTTCGAAAACAGTCTGCCTGCCTTATGTGAAGGGGTTATTAGAGAAAATACAAAGGATCTGCGGTCCATATAACATCAGGACAACCTTCAAGAGCTTGACAACGCTACGCAGATATCTCTCTCGAGTGAGACCCCCCCATAGAGGAGAACATGACTAAAGACTGTGTGTACGCTATCCCGTGCAGCTGCGGAAAGGAATATAAAGGAGAGACAGGCCGCCCCCTCAAGGTAAAGCTTTAAGAACACCAGAAAGCTGTAACGCGAGGGGAAGTAGAAAAATCAGGCGTGGCTGACCACATATGGAGAGAGAAGGGAGATCATCGTCCCCTGTGGGATCATGTTGAGATCATAGACAGGGAACACCATTGGAAAATTCGTAAACTTAAGGAATCAGCACATATGCTAGGCCAAAAAAATCTCCTGAGCCGACCAAGCATAGAAATAAATACAATATGGGAACCAGTAATAAGGAGTGCCAGAGAAAAGCAATGATAACAAAGTTGCAATATGAGCTCTGGTAAAAACATGAATCATAACAGCAAAATTGCAGTTCAGTTCGAAATTCCAACCAAGAAGGCCGGAGCGTACAACGGCCGAAACGTTGTGACAAATATGGCGACAAAGATGAAGAGAATAGTCCGCATAATGTAAATACTGTACATAATAACTCATCTCAGAAATATAGACAGAATCATTAATTATTTCTTTTACAAATATGTATTGCTGGTAATATTTTTTTCAAAAATCTATTGCCGGTAATATTTTTTTTTCTTTTTACAAAAATGTATTGTTAGTAATTTTTTTACTATGAAAATATTTTGCTGGTATTTTTACTATAAAATGTTTATACTTTCATAGTGTTTTGGTTTCAGTTTGGGTGTTAACTATTTGCCCGTAGCTGGGACCCTAACAGGTGCTACCACTACGGGTCAGGGTGGACATCGGAACAACACCAATTAAGAGCTGGTTCCACGCTCCTCAAAACCTCCCGATCAGAGACTTGCTGCCAGATGTTGTTTAACGTCATACCCAGGACGGGCAATATAACTTAGTTTGCAACATTGGCGATAGGCTTTTCAGGACACTTGCTGTGTTCAAGAGCCATTGTCGTTCTCATGGGAACTAAAACTAATGATCAAACTTGTCAGCGATGGTCATACTCGGTTAACGAGTCGATAACTATCATATATGTATAGAAGAAAAGAGTATATATAGGGTATGGGACAATTCACGGTTTAAGGCCGGGGTGGTGACACTTGAAATTTATTTTTGTTTATATTAACATGTCACTTCAGGACGTAGGCGAGAATGACTTTCCAATTATTTATTTTTCTTATTACCTGTTAATTACCATCCGCTCATGGTAATGATAGCGGAGTCTATTGTCTTCAAAACAGTTTGAAACTAAGAGTTTGACTTCTACTACCTAGGCCAGTTTACCCTGCTATTTAATCTATAGCTGGAGAGATAAATTAATTTCTTTCCCTATAAAGAAAGTGAATGCAACTGACTAGGCCGGAATTTGAACCCGGCCAACTGATTCCATTTTACGTAGATCGGCTCAAGTTATATGTCGATTCTTTAGTTGGCTGTTGATTGCTTGCGATGTCTCCGACCATTGGTGATTTGTTGTGTATGAGAGTATAGTCAACAATATGCCTCAGAATAATAGTTTCTTCGTTGATGCTCCTTCCCTTTCTTCTTCTTCTCAGGTGCTTTTACCCACTTCTCCTTCTTCTTTGTCGCCTTTTTTTTCTTCGTTGTCGCTTTATCTCCTCCTTCCACTTCTTCGTCGTTGCTTTTACTCCCTTCTCCTTCGTCGCCTTTTTCTTCTTCTTCGTTGTCGCTTTATCACCCCCTTCTTCTCCGTTATTTTTACCTCCTCCTTCTTCTTCGTCGCCTTTTTTTTCTTCTTCGTTGTCGCTTTATCTCCTCCTTCACCTTCTTCTTCGTTGCTTTTAACTCCTCCTCCTTCTTCGTAGTCGCCTTTTTCTTCTTCTTCGTTGTCGCTTTATCTCCTCTTTCTCCTTCTTCTTCGTTGCTTTTACCCCCTTCTCCTTCTTCGTCGCTTTATCTCCTTCCCCTACATTTTCGTTGCTTTTACCCCCTTCTTCTTCTTCTTCTTCGTCGCCTTTTTTCTTCTTCGTTGTCGCTTTATCTCCTCCCCTTCTTCTTCGTTGTTTTTACCCACTGTTCCTTCTTCGTCGCCTTTTTCTTCTTCTTCGTTGTCGCTTTATCTCCTCCTTCCCCTTCTTCTTCGTTGCTTTTACCCCCTTCTCCTTCTTCTTCGTCGCCTTTTTTTTCTTCTTCGTTGTCGCTTTATCTCCTCCTTCACCTTCTTCTTCGTTGCTTTTAACTCCTCCTCCTTCTTCTTCGTCGCCTTTTTCTTCTTCTTCGTTGTCGCTTTATCTCCTCCCCTTCTTCGTTTTTTTTCCCACTGCTCCTTCTTCTTTTTCGCCTTCTTCTTCTTCTTTTTCATTGTCGCTTTATCTCCTCCTTCCCCTTCTTCTTCGTTGCTTTTACCCCCTTCTCCTTCTTCTTCGTCGCTTTATCTCCTTCCCCTACTTCTTCGTTGCTTTTACCCCCTTCTTCTTCTTCTTCGTCGCCTTTTTTCTTCTTCGTTGTCGCTTTATCTCCTCCCCTTCTTCGTTGCTTTTACCCACTGCTCCTTCTTATTCGTCGCCTTTTTCTTCTTCTTCGTTGTCGCTTTATCTCCTCCTTCCCCTTCTTCTTCGTTGCTTTTACCCCCTTCTCATTCTTCTTCGTCGCCTTTTTTTTTCGTCTTCGTTTTCGCTTTATCTCCTCCTTCCCCTTCTTCTTCGTTGCTTTTACCCCCTTCTCCTTCTTCTTCGTCGCCTTTTTCTTCTTCTTCGTTGTCGCTTTAGCTCCTCCTTCCTCTTCTTCTTCGTTGCTTTTACCTCCTCCTCCTTCTTCTTCGTCGCCTTTTTCTTCTTCTTCGTTGTCGCTTTATCTCCTCCCCTTCTTCGTTGCTTTTACCCACTGCTCCTTCTTAATCGTCGCCTTCTTCTTCTTCTTCGTTGTCGCTTTATCTCCTCCTTCCCCTTCTTCTTCGTTGCTTTTACCGTCTTCTCCTTCTTCGTCGCTTTATCTCCTTCCCCTACATCTTCGTTGATTTTACCCCCTTTTTCTTCTTCGTTGCCTTTTTTTCTTCTTCGTTGTCGCTTTATCTCCTCCCCTTCTTCTTCGTTGTTGCTTTATCTCTTCCTTCCCCTTCTTCTTCGTTGCTTTTACCCCCTTCTCCTTCGTCGCCTTTACCCCCTACTCCTTCTTCTTCGTCGCCTTTACCTCCTTCTTCTTCTTCGTTGTTTTTACCTCCTCCTCCTTCTTCGTCGCTTTTACCTCCTCCTTCTCCTACGTCGCTTTTACCTCCTTCTACTTCTTCATCACCTATTACTTCTACTTCGTCGCTTTTACCTCCTCCTCCTTCTTCGCCGCCTTTTTCTTCTTCTTCGTCGTCGTCGCCCCTTTTAGCTCTTCCTTACCCTTCGTTGCTTTTACCTCCTCCTCCTTTGTTGCTTTTACCTCCTCCTTTTTCTTCTTCTGAGGGGCACACGTCTCTCGTTGTAGTTTGGTAACCTTAAGTAAATTTTGAAAGGAAGTTTATTCAATTTATGGTTGAAGATTATTCTAATTTCTCTTTCACAGTTCTCAGGAATGGTCATGGTATATTTCTACAAGCCACTGCTAATTATCTTCCAGAATGAAAACTTGTATTATTTTATTGTTTTCAATTTCTTCCTATGTTAAATATTAAATTACGTTTTCTTCTTTTTTTAATTATTGTGCCGATATCCCCCTATTGGTCAAAACATACAATATTGAAGACACGTGTCAATGAAATCGGAAATATTAGGTAGTCCCAAAAGTTCGTAAACACTTGCAAAAAATTGAATTTTTATGCAACACAATCCAGCACAATCGAGACAAGCGATGGGTTCAGAAAGGGCAAGAGACACCGTCCGTTCCAAAACAAGATCGATTGGGCAAGAAAGTCATGTTGTGCGTTTGGTGAAACTTTGAAGGAATCGTGCATTTTGAGTTGGTTCCGAATGGTCGTGCAACTGGAGCGGGTCTACGAAAAGTTGAAGCAAAAGTACCCGCCTCTGATCAACCGAAAGCGCGCTTTGATGCAGCAGGACAATGCCAAGCCACACACCGCCAGGAAGACCAAAGACAAGTTGGACGGTGTTGAGGTTCTGCCACATCCAGCCTACAGTCCTGACTGTGCTCCATCAGATTACGGCCGTTTCCGCTCAATGCAACATTTTCTGAAGAGTAGCCGATTCGACTCGTTTGATGAAGTCGAGAAAGCGTGTCAAGAATTCTTTGATTCGAAGCCGGCTGAATGGTACTTTCACCAGATCCGAAAGCTTGAAGATCGATGGCAGAAAGTCTTGGAAAATGATGGTCTTTATTTTGAGGAATAATTTTTGTTGTTTTTGTTATTACTTGGCGAGTAAAATTTCAATGTTTTGCAAGTGTTTACGAACTTTTGGGACAACCTAATAATTACTTTTACGCATGGCATGATAGTAGCTAAATTCTAATATGTATTGTTGTATCCTAAGTTCGCCCACGTCGCTACCGAATGTGACACGCTCAGTTTAAGATGGGTTTAACGGCTATACAGTGGAAAAATTGCCTCATCGGCACTTTCTCTCGGGCGTCGGGTAATGACCCCAGCCCCCTACCGTAGGTGAGATTCTGTGTGGCGCTTGAGCTAATATTATTTTGAAACATTCCCGGCGAAAGTGCCAGGGAAGTATTAAAATTTTGTAAAGAGTGGTTATTTGAGCCACTCGTGTCTTTCTGTCAGCTTGAGCCAGTCTGACTATTCTCTTCTAACCGCTTTGACAAACAAGAGATTTCTTCTCACAGAATTGCTACTTACTGGAATTTTTTCTTTGTCTAAATATTCTCTTAGAAAAAAACCCTAAAAACAAAACAAAAAAAGAAAAAACAAAAAGAAAAAAACGAGTAATTCTTGTGCGTGAAAATCCTAGAAGATCAACCATTTTTTAACATACTCAAAGACGCCCGTCTGGCACCAATGACCATGTTGGGTTTAAAGTTACTTAAATTATATTTCTTTCCAATCTTAATGCACGAAATGAAACTCCACAGGTCGCCATTATCATTTTTAAATGCATATAAATATTAAATTGTTACGTCATTGACTGCTCGAAAATTTTCATAAAAGACGATTTGTTCACGAGTAATTAAATTGAGAGCGAGCGTCGGTGTGTGTAGTTTTATTTCAGTACGTGGGTAATCATGGTCCTCCACAGCTTCCTCCATTGTTGTCCAAAACAGTTCTTTCTCTTTCATGGCTCTTTTTGTGGTACTTGTTTCTTCATCCATTTACACATGTCGTTTACTCCAAATTCTGGCTCTTATATTCGAATGCTGCAGCAAAAATTGAGAACAGGCAACATTTTTTCCAGTCAGATAGGTTTGCCTATCATCGGGTTTACACTCGTCTCCGGTTTTTTGAACAGGAGCACAGGTTTATCCCTTGGTTTTCTGGTTCCTCCTAAAGTCACTCTCTTTCATTTCCCATTGCGTTTTAGTGGCAGTATCGCTTCGAGTGAATTCATTAAAATATGGTAATTGTTCGGATGAGCTCTTCGCTATGGTACCTAGACTTTTTGAATTTAAGCGCAGTACGAGAATGACATCAAGATCTCCTTAATTTACAGTTGAACTGACTAGATGTAGCTGTAAATTCTATGCTAGCAGTTTCTTTTCTCGCACTTGCTTGTAGAACTCCCTCCGGCTATATGCTTTCAAGCCAACTTAACCTTCAAAAAATTAAATGCAATGTCAATCGCTATCTACTTTTCTCCTTATTACTCTTTCCTCTTAATAGTAATGTCTCTGTTCTTAATCCTTCCACACCCAGTAACCACCAGTGTCGTAGTGTTTTACTGCCTTCCTTGGGGTGATATCGATTACAAATTAAATGTAGAAACCAATTTTCTTTATACATGCCGTATTTTAGGCTCCGTTTTTTGTTACCTGAGAGGAGAAGGCAGCCTGCGTAGATTTCTGCTACAGTCGCTGATCTACGAGGTTCCACGCGTTGTGTATTTAGAAATGATCTTCCGTATGCTTCGGATGTAAAGAGTGACTATTTTTACCTTTTCTATCTGTCCGATCTCTTTATCAACAGGCGATTTTCGCACACATAATTGCCGCTCGATGGAATTTTTCTTAATTGCTAAACATTCTCCGTATACCTTAGAAATAGTTGTGCGTAAAATCCGAGCAGTTCAGTTTAGTTATGTGCCATGCGTGATACACGATTTGACGAGGCAGATTTTTTTTCCCGCGAGGCAGATTTTTTTTTCTTTCCGTGGTAGACCAGTTGCTTTAAAACCTGGTCTCTTCTGCTATTTACCAATAGCTGGAGGGAGAAGAAGAGGATTTCCCAAGAGTATTAGAACGTAAGCGAATGTAATGGATTTGACTGGAATTTGAACTCGGCTCTCCGATTCATCAATACGAGCGGCTATCCATTACTCCACCGTGCCTCCCAGCAGTTCTGTGGCCTTTAAAGCATTCAAACCCGCTCGTTCGACACCAGCGACCGTGCTGCTTTAAAATTCACTTAAAAACTCATTCTATCGCATATATTGCGTGAAATTAAATTCAGAAGCTTGCAAAGACCATTTTTAAAACGCCTATATCCATTAAATTGTTGCCACCTCACTGGCTGATTAGAAGTTTGCATAAAAGATCATTTGTTAACATTTACTTAATATGTCTCTTTTCAACGTAGTCTGCTTTGATTTGAAGCTTATCACAAAACTAAATATAACCAGATATGATTTCGTCCTGGGTAAGACGATAAACCACATTTGCGTCCTCGGTATGACGATGAACTATATCTGGCAGCAAGACCTTTGATCAGGATGTTTTGAGTGGCGTGTAACCACCTCTTAATTGCTGATGTTCCCTTGTCCACCCTGACCGGGGTGGTAGCACCTGTTAGGGTCATGGCTATGGGTTAATCTTTCCCAAACTGGGGTCAAAACATGTAAAAGTGGATTTAATACCAGCAATATATTTTTCTAAAAATTTATTGCAAGCAATAAATTTTCTAAAAAATTATTACCAGTGATACATTATTACCAGCAATATTTTTGGGGAAAAATATTAGCAATACTTTTTTGAAAAAAAATATTACCAGGAATATATTTTTGGGAAAATATTGCCAGCAATAAAAATGTTGCCGGCATTAAATAACCCATTGAGGTTGATATGCCGTAAAACAAAATAAACCAAATCTCATATAATTTTTTTTTTAGAAACTGGGGTTTCGGGAAAAATACAGAAGATACTTTTTATTATTCATTATTATATATTATGATCATTAAGGTTAATGGCATTGGTGGTTTTGGACAAATTGTACTCTTGAAAAAAATATTACCAACAATTAAAATCCGTAAAACAAAACAAACCAAATCAGATATGATCTTCGAATACAAGAATATTTAACTGCGAATTTCTGTTTTTACTGTCACAAAATGCCCACACCATGACTCGACCAATTTTGAATAAAACTCACACCTCACATCATACCTCGAAGGTTACAGATCAAGGTGTGCCTTTGGGTTGTAAACCTTTACCTACGCATCTGAATATTTCTTTCGAGAACACTCCTTAGTTTTATTTCTAAAGAAAAAAAATATTTGTATTTAAAAAGCTGTTACTAAAATAAGGATAGTGACATTGATTTTTTTCTTTGCTTAATCACAGGTGCTTCTTATACAATAGTACTTATTACACAGCAGAATATATAATAATTTATTCGAACTGTTTTCTTCATATTCGCTGTGATTATGACATGAAAACGACAAAGTCGCTTTCCTTTTCTACCTGTTGTAGGTCTTTCAGTTTTCTTTCTGTGTCTGCTACCAACACACTATCATCAGCGAATCTTGTATTCTTAAGATTGTTGTGACCACTGATAATAAATCCTGACGGGGATTCCAGCTTCCTTAAATAGTAAAGTACCAATTTTTGTGTCTCAACTCATTTAGTCTTCTATTAGTATGCAGGCCGTTTTCTCCGAGTATAAGTTCGGGATTATTATAAAAATGTATTTTTAGAAAAAAAAGTTTTTATTATACATGGGGAATTACGCTAATTCCAACTATCTGATAAGTGTTTTAACAGAGGGTGAAAAATTTAAGATTTTTTCACCCTCTGTAAAAACACTTATCAGATAGTTGGAATTAGCGTAATTCCCCACGTATAATACGCACTTTTTTCTAAAAAAAATAAATAAAAAATAAGCAAAAATAGGGGTGCGTATTATGCAGAGATAGAAAAAATTTAAAAATTGCGTTTTCATAGTTCGATTTCAGTTGCGAAATGACTACTCACCAGAAGCATATGACAATTTGACACTAACATTCGGCGATTGCAACCCCATAAGGATGTCAAATACAATCGGCTTTACCTAAAAATAGTTACAAATGTAAAATAAGATAAGAATTATCATAAAACTAAATTAGAATAATATTATTCTATGTTTAAAAGCATTTTTTTGAAATAAGAGTAGGAAACGCTGGCCGTAATGAAATTGGAGAGGTACAATTTATAGGGTTTGATTAACAAACAAGGGGTGCGTATTATGCGTGAGTAGAAGCATTTTCCCACACTTTCAGCACACTTTTAGGGGTGCGTATTATGGATGATAGCGTATTATACATGGAGAATTATGATATGTAGAAATAAATTGTGAGAAGCAAAGAAAAGAGTACTGAACTATTACGTGGTATCAGTCCTCCTGTAGTAGGGAATGCTGGACATCCTCTTCAAACATGAAGAAGAGACTTGAAGCAACAGAAATTTTGTTCTACAGAAGGATATTGAGGATACCATGGACCGAACACAGGACAAATGAAAGAGAAAATGGAAACAAAAAGGAAACATTAAATTTAATATAAGGAAGACAGAGTTTAAATTTCAAGATACATAATGAGGAAAGAGGGCTTGGAAAATCTGATACTCACAGGACTGATTTAAGGCCAGAGGGACAGAAGAAACCAACGTATAACATATTTAGTAAGATTGAGTGGATGGCGGAAGAGGGTTTAGGAGAAATGAAAAGGAAAACATTTATTAAGAGCTATGAAGGTTAGGAAATTATGGAGAGCAATGATCACTTACGTCCTGAAGGGACACGGCCCATAAAGAATTTGCTTGATGTCTACATCTCCAATTTGTAACTCGCACTCTTGTGCTTTTTCTCTTGATGATGACCATATTTTGTCTTTTTTTTTTTTTTTGATGATAGTTGATATTTAGAATTCATGATCATTAGTAAAAGGATGAACCTGAAATACGATTTGCAGGTCAGGGACACTAAAATCAAGCAGGTGCGGAAGTTTAAACATCTGGGAAGCGTTTTGACAGAGGACGGCAAGTGCGACACTGAGATCCATAGACGTACTGGGATAGCCAAAGACCCATTCCAAAAGCTGGACAGAGTATTGCGAGACAGGAGGATTTCTTTGGTAACAAAGAAAAGAGTACCGGGCTGTTACGTGACATCTGTTCTCCTTTACGGCAGCAAATGTTGGAAGATTTCAACATGAAGAAGAGACTCTAGAATTGTGGTTCTACAGGAGTATGCTGAGGATAGCATTGACCGAGCGTGTGAGAAACGGTGAGGTTTGGAGAGGATGCAAACAAGGAGGAAGCTTATACTTAACATCAGGAAGAGGCAGCTGAAATTTCTGGGACATGTAATGAGAAAGGAGGGACTGGAGAATCTGATACTCACAGGTCGAATAGATAGATAGAGAGACAAGTGAAGGCAACGCATGACATACCTAGCGGGCTTAAGCAAGTGGATGAAAGAACGTGGTCTGAGAGAGGTGACAGAGGGACGAAACTTACTGACCTACAAGGGATACGGGGAAGTGGAGAGCCATGATCGCCTACGTCCTGAAAGGACACGGTACATAAAAAGAAAAGACAGTTCTTAGTTCTTGCTCTCTTTTACTGTCCTGTCTAGAAAGTCCTGTAGTTTTCTTCCCTGTCAGCCAACAACACAGTGTCATGTGCGTGTTTTATATGGTTAAGATTACGCCCACCGATAGAGAATCCTGGTAGTTTTTACAGCTCACTTACAATAGTGTCGCTGTCGAGGTTGAATAAATCCGTCATACTTGTCTTATGGGACTGTCCAATGTGTTCTACGTTAGTCTAAATAAATCATTTTATAATAATGATAATTGCTTTTTTCAATTATTTCACGTCAAGCAAGGCACTAAAGCCACTAAGCTGCAAAGGGATTACTGACTGTTAGGGAATATGAGAAAAACATAATGTTAAGCAGAGAGAAGAATATAAAAAAAAACAGTAGATAACGATTGACGTTGCATTTAAATTTTTGGTGACCAAAGTTGACTGGGTGGCAAGAAGCCGGAAGTGATTTCCATAAGCAAGACGAACGATGGAAGAAACTGTTAGCATAGAACTTACGGTTACATCTAGCAATTTTAAGTGTAAAATGATGAGCCCCTGCTGTTAATCTAGCACTGCGCTCAAATTCATAGAATTTAGGTACCATAAAGTAAAGTTCACCAGAACAATTACAATGAAAATATTTATAGAAAAGGCAGAGGGAAACGAAATTACGGCACTGGGAAAAGGGACTGTAGTCAAGATACCATGTCAGGACCAATAACTTCTTGGATTCTATCAAGAATCTGTAAATATATAGCAGGAGCACCAGACCTTATAAATATGCAAGATGTATTCTGTCGAGAAAAATTGTCTCACACGACACAGGGGACTAACTTTCCCAGCAGCAGATCTAGCAATTGATTCAATATAATCTTTCCACTTCATGTGAGCGGAAAACATTAGTCCGAGAAGGAGCAACGAGTTACTCTCCTGGAGGTTAGCATCAGCCATACTGATGGAGGACAGAAAGGATTCTCTCAAACGTTTAAAAGAGAATAGTTTTGTTTTGGAGGCGTTCAAATTAACATACCATTCATTGCTCTAGTTAACAACAGAGTGTAGATCATTTTTTATTTTAAATCTGCTGCCAATTTGACATTATTGAACCACTCAGACTTATTAATAAGGCCGGAATAAATGCTTCTACCATCAACATTGATACCGAGTTGAGAAGTGATTAACAGAAAAGTTGTGACGATAAAAATTAAAATAAGAACATTAGTCCGAATAAAACATTGTATACTCATGATAATTTTTATCTAAAAAAAATTCGAACAGAAAGTATAATTTGCTGTGGGTGAGAAACTAAAAGGAAATGAGTATTTTCGTCGTATCCATTGGTAAATCAGAGGTGCGCATTATCCGTCAGTAAATACGAAAATTTCATTGCTTTATATTTTTTTGGACATTAGAGGTACAGATCATCCCTTTGTCGCCTCTTACTGGGAATGAACTATATTACCCTGTTTTCATACGATTCCGTGAGCACAAATGTCGATTAAATTCTGTCGTCGGCAACTCACTCGGCAATGTATTGCAGCTGGTGTCTGTTCCGGATCACTTATTCCAACGAATCCTAATTGAATTAGAACTGAACGATGAAATGAAAAGCGTGGGATCCATCGCTCAAAGTGCATTTGCCATTATTCAAGTGCTTTCCTCATTCGCGAAACGCCAAACAATTCCCTCTCTTGGAGAGCTTACCATTATCTGATTGAAAGAACCCAATTTCAAATGAAAATGGTTCCGTCATGACAATCAGCCTCCAAGTTTCCGCATTTTTTTTTTTTTTTAAATCTTTCCCACTCTATCCAGTATCGGCATTCACCGAAATTCTGTTGCCTGAAGACCCAAGAACAAAGTTAATTCTAACGCACCTGAGGAAAGCCAAAGAACGCAGTGATTAAAACGTTCTAAAAGCCACGATAACGAAGGTATTTCTTCATATCTTCGTCTTGGTTGGGATTATAACGTTTCGGTCGTTGTCCGCCTCCTGCCATTGTTCAGGTGTCTGTCGATGCAGCTCCATGTCTAAGAATGATCAGTATTTACATTATTAACATTCAGATGAATATCATCATCTTTGTTGTTATCACAACGTTTCGGCCGGAAAGAGAACAATTTCAATTTACGTTTGTAGATTAAATAAAGTTTTCTGTTCGCCATTAAATAAAATCTTCTACCTGAAGAGGGTCGGCGGGTGCAACAGCTGAACTGTTTAACTGAGTATGTAATTGCTATATTCGTACCTATGAACACTAATGGTTATGTTCGAATCCTCATAAATACGATGGATATTATTGTAAGTGGGGGTAATATGCTGTCTAAATAGTCCACCACTAGCAGTGGTTTACCTACTTCACACCGCCGGCGAGTATTGTATTTTGTTGATGTTATCAAGATTACTATTTCATTTCCAATCTCTATTTTGGTTATTCCTCATTCAGTAAATCTTTCTAGGTTACAACAGTAATGGTAATGGTAATATTAGCAGTTTTCAGATAAGGAAACATTTAGCATTCATTTATCGAACAGCCATTCAGTTGAAATTTATAACATATTTCTCTCCAAAATTTGTTTCAGGAAAATGGGTTTCTCAAGTTCAGTAGCTGTTATCGCTCTTTTACGTACTGATGAGGGTTTCCTTCAATACTTTTATTTGAAATGGCAAGGAATGTCACTATCTTGATTATTTTATTTTTTATCTCTTCTAGATACATGTGCTATACATTTTAGTTATTGCTGATGTTGTTAGTCCTCAAGAGATGTGCTTACTTTGTACAGTTATTTAGGATTCTGTAGTGCCAGCTCAAAGTTAGAGATTTAATATTTGTTTTTATTTATATCAAGCTCTGATATTTAAAAGACCTGGTAGGTATATAATGTGTAATAAAAAATTGTTAATTTGTTACTGTGTAAAGCAATCTCATTATCGTTGGCCCTGGGCTTTCCGATACAGAAAATATTCCTCATGGCCGGGGAAGTATGGAACGTGAATATTATTATATTCGTTTCGTCTATTTTCGTGCCCGAAACACGAAAAAGAGTAATTTTTTAGGGGATTTAATGGCTATTTTAATGGGGCAATATTTATTATTGCGATAAATCAACACACACACACACACACAAGTTTATTTCCAATTTTTCCCAATTTCTTTTCAATTTTTTCAGACGCGAAAAAAATGAAAAAAAAAAAACAAAAAAGAAACAAAAACGTATAAATACACTTATTCAACCAGCACACGTCTTGACGAAAGGATAATTCCAAGAAACTTCGAAGTCGGGAAACAACATCAAAATTGATGACCCGTAAGGAAAATGGACATACAACCGGAAACCAAAGAAAACAACAAAAACAACAACAATGTACAGGGTCAGAATGTATGACCATGTATATCGTTAATTTAGCGATCGGGGTGTTTATTTAAACATAAATTCGTTTGAAAGCGTCGCTTAATCAAGGCAAGGCGTTTGTCTATTTAAAAAAAAAAAATGAAATTTTTGCCAGATTCATTTAAACAACACTTAGAACTGTAGAGGGCATCATTAATAATAACGACAACAAGAATAACCTGTCACTGTGACAAATATATTATTGATAATTTGTTCAAACTCCTTCAATATCGACGTTTTCACCTACATCGTTTGTGTCTTAAATATACTGGTTTATTCAATTACGATTGGTTCCTTGGCGTTTAGTAATACTCTTTGATGTTATAACTTTGTAAATATTTACCAACCTCCCCACAAAGTAATAGTTGTCACAAGGTCGAGTTTTAAAGTAGGGGAATCCGACCCCGTAGGCTCGGCCAAAAATTCCCGTATAAAACGGGGTCGGATAGCTGTTTTCCAAGACGAGACTCTGCCCTTCGACATAGCCTCGTCTGGTGATCCCCCCTCTGGAAAAGAAAGAACAAAAGAAAGAAAAAAATAAAAGAAAGAAAAAAATAAAAGAAAGAAAAAAATAAAAGAAAGAAAAAAATAAAAGAAAGAAATAAAAAAGAAAGAATAAAAAAAGAAAGAAAAAAAAAGAAAGAAAAAGAACTTAAGAGAAGTACAGCAAAAGAAAGAAAGATGAAAGAAAAACAAAGAAAAGAAAGAAAAAAAAATTCCGAGTTAAGAGAAGTACAGGAAAAGAAAGAAACCTAAAAATGAAAACAGAAAAAAAAAAGAACGTTAAAAGAAGTACAAAAAAAGAAAAAGAAATATGAAAGAAAAACAAAGAAAAGAAAGAAAAAAAGCTGAGAAGTTAAGATAAGTATGAAAAGAAAAAAAAAAAAGAAAAGAAAGAGACGAAGAATGCTGAAAGAAAATGAAGAAACCTGGAAGAAAAACAAAGAAGGAAAGAAAGAAGGAAATATTTGTATATTCCTTATTGTGGTCACTGCCTATTTCCCACTGACATCCGTGTTCGGTGTTCAAGTCCAGGTAGAAACCAACATTTTGAAAACTGAGCATTTCGTCGGATCAATATTCCGCACTTGGAATACAATAATTCTTCTTTGTGCCATGAAAAGATAAGGTTAGTGAAATATCGACATTATTCTGGTATTTTAAACTCCTAAAATCTAAAAGACCTTGATTCATAAACATCTGTCGTACGTAATTTTGTATTCTGTCTTTTTCTGTTTGAACTGACTAAAACAAAAGACAAAAAACAAAAAATTAAAAAAAAAACTGCCATTTCAGCGCTAATGGCCTGAAGTTCAGAAAAAAAAAAACATTTTTTTTATTGGCTTAGGTTTTTAAACATCTTTTAAGTAGACTAATTCCATTAGACAATAAAAACAATCTACACACGACTTTTAGACAAGAACAAAATGAACAAACAAAAAAGCTCTTACCGACAAAGGTGAAAGACTTTCCGGCTACAATTAGGTCTTTCCTTTCATATGAGAAAAGCATACTCACCTGCAAAAGGTAAACAAACGAAAACACCACGATAAATAAATTAGGAAAAATATTTTTATATCTAGCGTAAAATAAACTTCGGATTTGGTTTGCCTTTTAGTTAACACTTCTGCTCAAGGCATGGTTACGCATCTTTACGAAACTTAACATTTTCAAAACACAGTAACATGTCGGTTACTAACGTTTAAGTTATAAAATCAAACCAGTGTAGACGTATAGTAGCGTACAACATAATCTATTTTGTGACATATTTTATCATATCGTGTATTGCAGGGATAGAGTATTCTATCGTAAGCATAATGGCGGTGCTTATGTAAAAGCTCCTTCAGCGTCTTTATAGTAATTTCTTTCCAGTAAATTTGGTAATTTTTTTCTCCCCCAAATCTGGCCACAATGCAGTAGTAAAGGTATTAAGATTTTCACTACTGCATTATTATAGCCTTGATTCAATTTTTAACTTAAAATGTTTTAACAAGTTTTCGAGCTTGACGAGAAAATCCGATAAAAAAAAAAAAAATGTCAAGAGACGGTGCAGGCCGAGTAAAAGAGCAAAAGTACTTACCTTAGATTGCGAAAAAATATATCCTTCCGTGACGTAGCTTAATTGTCCGATAACTTGTATTCAGTTACAAGAAGATCAATGAAAAAAAGGAGGAAAAAACATTTCCCTTATAAACACCCCAGGGTTCACGTGGTAACAAGTCACGTGACCCTGTAACTATAACAAAAAATTAGTAAAACGGTAACAACTTTTAGTTACCAAGAACTAAGTGTGTAAACCTCTCTTTGGAGTAGTTTGTATCACATTATTTATGATCTCTAAGTTGCGTCTGTTTTGGGGCAGAGTGCACTCAGGCGCGACTACGTCAAAAGACAGAATAGCAACTGAGGAAAATTATGCAGAGAGTTGCCCAGCCCAGGGAACAGCTTCCCAAAGCCGCGCTCTCTCAGTGATCGGTGCACGCACCGAGGCTAGCGCAACCGACGGCTGCGGGGGCTGCGGGCAATTTTTTGTTCCTGGCCCAGGTGTACGCGCTCGGGTCCCCACCTTAACAAAAGAGCTTGTGACACAACTCGTCTTAGTGGGGAGACAGAGTAAATACCTACTCAACAAGAACCACGTAAGCACATTACTCCTTCCCCTGACTGAAGCTTCAATTTCTCCACAAACTCAAGAAGAAAGGGATTGTCAGTGGCCAGGAACATTACTGGCAGACTGTAAATGAATTGTTAATGGACCTTTGATAGGAAATATTTTACGATATTTATAAATTATGGTTATAAATATATTGTTCGTTGAAAGCATTAACACTCGCAATGAACATGATTTTAAATGAAGAAATAAGCAAAGATATGTTGTTGATTGATTGGCTTCTTTTTTACGGTTTATCAACCCTTTGTTATTTAAATCCAAAGCATATTTTGGTGATTTTGTGAGTTGATATTACGTTAACAATTATTTGGAGATAACAATGATTTTCTTCCAAATGAAAGTCCTGTTATTTAACCCGAAGCTGGGAGGAGGAGAAAAGATAGATTCGTGCCCTTCTCAAGGGTATTTGCGCATAAGTGAATTCAAAGAACTCGATTGAAATTCGACCTCTGTTCTTCCACTTTCACTTACTAGGTGCTATCTATTACACCACTCGCACGGACTAGATGTATAACAAGTGTCTCTTATAAAAAAACACAAGCGATAATACAGTCATGGTTAGTGGTGTAGATTGGTTTAGTTTATTTTGTTTTACGGCATATCTACCTCAATGGGTTATTTAATACTGACAAGATTTTTAGGATAGGTTCATATGAATAGAATATGTATTCTTTGGTTTAGTTTGGTTTGGTTTATTTTGTTTTACGGCATAACAACCTCAATGGGTTATTTAATACTGACAGTATTTTAAAGGTAGGTTCGTATGAATAGAATATGGATTCTTTGGTTTAGTTTGGTTTGGTTTATTTTGTTTTATGGCATATCAACCTCAATGGGTTATTTAATGTCGACAACATTTTTATGGTTGCTAATATTTTTTTCAAGACTACCATTTGTCCAAAACAACCAATGCCATTAACCTTAATAATCATACTATATAATAATGAATCATAAATATATATTCCGTATTTTCCCGAAACACCAGTTTCTAAAAATAAAACTTACATGAAGTTTGGTCTTTTACGGCATATCATCCTCAGTGGGTTACTTAATGCCGAAAAGATTTTTATTTCTCGTAATATTTTTTCCAAAAATGTATTGCTGGTTTTATTTATTTATTTTTTTAATGTATTGCCTGTATTAAAACGTATTTTTATATTCCATAGACCCCAGTTTTGGGGTTAACTATTTACCCACAGCTGGGACAGCAACAGGTCCTACCACCCAGGGACCTGGGAACACTAGCAATGAAGAGGTGGTTCCACGTTCCTCAAAACTCCTGATCAGAGGCCTTGCTGTTGATGTAGTTTATCGTCTTGCCCAGGACGTGGATGTAGTTTATCGTCGTACCCAGGACGTGGATGTAGTTTATCGTCGTACCCAGGACGGAGTGCTGTAGATATGAAAAAGTCGATTTACTATCGGCTACACTGTAGTACAAAAGAAATGTTGAAAATGAATTCGACTGAAAAGACCATCGTGGAGATAGTTGGTGACTAGATTGCAAAAGAAAATGTCCTTCCTTTGTGCCCCTCTCCGCTAGTGTCAGGTAACCACAGTAATAACAGACAGGAACAATAATAAGAACTTGTTTCGCTGTCGGCCAAAAAAGGTAGCGAAGTGATTATTATAATATACCTGTGTCCTCACCTATCCGGCCAATCCAAATGGAAGGCTACTAACACAGAAGAAGCGTTCGCGCTTTACGATCGACGACCGACATCGCCGCCCCACTCACGTGAATCTATTCTTCATTATTTCCAACAGAAACGACACCCCAGCATAATAATATAAAAATGTATCACAAAACAGCTCGTGTATGGAATTAGTAAATACTAAAAACATGAAATATCCGAGTTATGTTCTTAAATAGTCTCACTAAAGTCGACACTTTCATTTGGATGCCACGCCACACTTGTTCAGAAATATCTTAACTACCTGGTGTCCATTTAAAAAAAAATCATTTCACAAGGCGGTAATGCCAGAAGTGCGCAGATAGGTTACAGGGAGTGAAAATAAAAGAGAGGGAGGATTGAGAATGATGAACGAGATTCAGGAAGACAGGCGATGGCAATTGATGTTGCATTTAAACGTTTGAAAATTGTAGTTATCAGAAAAGCGGATAACCGGAAGGGAGTTTCACAGGTGGGAAGTGGGAGAAAAGAAACTGTTGGAGTAGGAGTGGCGGGTTGCATTTAAATTAATGTATTTTGGGCATCGGGGAAAAAAGCTAGTGAGAGCAGTTGTCATGAAAATATTTGTAGAAAAGACAGAGAGGAAGCTGGTGAGAATGTGACTGAAGTCGAGATGCCTGGTCAGGATCGATTACATGGGAGAATCTTTGAATTTTGTCAAGAATCTCAAGATGTACAGCAGGAGCACCAGACCAGATATGGCAAAAGTATCCAATGCACGGACGAATGGTTGATCTCTAAATGTGCAAGTTGAATAAATTGCTGTTGGTGTCTACTAGTAATCTATCTATCTATCTATCTATCTATCTATCGTTTTTTTTTTCTGTTTTTCTGTTTTTACCCTTAGCAAGTCTATAATGCAACTAGAACGCAGGGGGTTACAGGGAGTGAAAGAGAATGTGAAGACTCCCTTGGAGAGGAATGAGGACAGAACATGAAAGGAACAGCGTTCAAGAAAACAAAAGATAGCGATTGATATTGCATTTAAATTTTTGAAGATTGCAGTTATCATGGAAGTAAGGAATCAGGAGGGAGTTCCACAGGCGATAAGTGCAAGAAAAGTAACTTTTAGAGTAGAAGCGGACGTTACATGTGGCTAGTTCAACAGTAAAACGGTGAGACCCAATTGTTAATCCACTAACACGCTTAAATCCATGTCTTCGAGGCACCGGTGAGAAAAAGCTCATTAGAACAGTTGCTATGAAAATATTTGTAGAAAAAAACAGAGAAAAGCCACATCATGTCGGTGAGAAGGAGACTGAAGTCGAGATGCCTGGTTAGGGCCGATTATATTTCAGAATCTTCTTTGGATTTTGTCAAGAATCTCGAGATGTACAGCAGGGACAGCAGACCAGATATGACAAAAGTATTCAATGCACGGGCGAAGAGTAAATTTGGATATCGACGTGAATAACCTTCTGGCAAAACAAGGTGACTCAACTTCATGTATCCCGGCCCCAAGACTGTCGTAGCAGTTGCCGTGAAAATATTTTTAGAAAAGGCAGGGGAAAGCTACGTCAAGTCAATGCGAATGGGACTGATGTCGAGATGCCTGGCCAGAATTGATTACATTTCTTTGGATTTTGTCAAGAATCTCGAGATATACAGCAGGGCAGCAGACCAGATGTGGCAAAAGTATTTAATACACATAGATCTGTAAATGTGGAAGATGTATATGTACCCGCCTTTTCCTATCGATCGTTAAAGATAGCCTTGAGCGAGTGAAGCGAGAACAATGCCTTTTTCGAAACTCGTGGACTGCCGTTGTTGAATTAACAACGAACTGTAGCTGATATGGAAGAAGCAATATTTATACGGACGGATGGTAGATCTGTAATGAATCTGATATCAGAAACCTCATTACTTTAGGACATTCATAAGAAGCAGCAACTGTAGAATCGGTAACACATGCAACTCAAAGCGAAAATAATGACATAATCAAGATACTGACGTACCGCAGTACCCCAAACAAAAGGCAAGGAAGCCCCCATCAATACAGGAAAGAGCAATAACAACTATTGAACTTGAGAAACCTACTTCCTGAAAATTATTTTTAAGAAAGCTTTTATAAATTTCGACCAACAACTCTGACTAATCGATCAATGAATACCAAATATTTCCTTATAAGGAAACGCTTAATATGGTCATTATTATTACCACTGTGTATTATTATGTCTACAGTGATTTGGAACAAGCAGTAAGCACCATTTATTTTATGACACAGGAGTCAGTAAACAACATGTCATGAAAACATATATATATACGTCGATAGCAGACAAGGTATGTTCCGAAATGAACCAGAAGAAAAAATATGGATAAAAATGTACATAATTCTTTTTCTATCGTGAAAAATATTTATTTGTCTAAAAAAAGCTCATCAGAAGTGTGGTGAAGTACTAGTAAAAGTTTGTGGGTTGCAACAAGAAAAACTACCCCCGGTAGCACAAATGAATTAGGAAAGACGCCTTAAATAATCTTATAACTCTAGATACATACACACAAATCTATAAATTCAGTTAAAAATAAAAATAATCTTTGGTAACGGCTAAAAGAATAGCCGAAAGCCTTCGAATACGAGGAATAATTTCGACAATTTTTACACATTTTATGTCCAGAAAAGAAAACACATAGGAACACAAGAAAAATTAAATAAAAAAATTATTTGCAGGTAACTTTACACACACACACACACACACACACACACACACACACACACACACACACACACATATATATATATATATATATATATATATATATATATATATAACACAACTATCCTACATCAAGAAAATAATAACTTAAAACTACAGATCCTCGAAGGAATCTACATTAAAAAATTGAAGCCGACACTGAATAGAAAAACATACCATAGTGGATAATGCTTTCACGTTCCAATGAAAGCTAAGACCGTTGCATTTAAAAGCCAAAAACTTTCAGTAATGAAAAAAAAACACATAGTTTTGACTTACTACTTGCACTCCTGAAGATGAGTTCAGAAGGAGATGGAAAATACTTAGGAAATAAAAGCGATTTTCACAGTTATAGCGCATTCTTTGCATCATTTGATTTTAAAACACGGAAGTTTATCTGTGAATATGAATGGATTATGCTAAAAATAAGCAGACATAATTTATTTAATCAGACATGCCCAAGAGAGAATTTGCTGTTCACATACACAATATATATATATATATATATATATATATATATATATATATATATATATATATATATGAACTCTTGAGATGGATGAAGATTATAATATAAATAGTATTAACACTATTTGTAAATGATCTTTTAAAAAATCCGGCTGTTCATTCCATTGGTATTGATGACAATGAGAAATTGAGGAATTGTTCATAACTAAAATCATCTGCAGTTTTTTATGCTCATTTTAAGTGATTAAAAATTATATCCGACGCCGTAATCAATGACACCAGTGTGTCCTTTGTTTTTCCTCCACTACCTCCACCTCTATCCCTTCTCCTTCCTCTCGCCTCATGTCGGCATCGTGGTTTTAATTGCTTCTGTCATGCGCAGATGCGCCCCTTCTTTTCGAAATGCGCTCAACACATTGGAGGATTTAATAGCCACTGCGTCTGAAATCTCGCAAAATCACATTCTTATGTCGAATTAATTATCTATTCTATCCAATCGTGCTTTTTTCGGCTTAGTTTTTTTTTATTCGGATTTTCAAATTCTATTTCCTTGGATTTGCTCTTTTAAAAATATTAAGAATATTTCTTCAAAGAAAAGAAAATAAAGAATATGGCGTGCATTAATATGCACAAAATGAGAGTTGAAAAACAAAGAGAAGAGTGAATAAGAACAGGTATAAAGAGGAAATTAATGACTTTGGATGAGACCGACAAGAAGCTTTGATAAACATGTGAAACGTCGTGGATTTATAGTCATATTTTAAAATAAGGCTTATTTTGGAAGCAAGATATTTGTTTGTTTGTTTGTTTAACGGCATATCAACACCTTATGGGTCATTCAACGGCGAAATTTAATTTTCTTGAAAGCATTAGTAATTTCTTTTAGGAAAATGCATTGCTGGTAATTTTTTTTACTATGACAATGTATTGCTGGTAGTCTTACTATACAAGTATATTTTTTATACATTCATAGTGTTTTGTTTTTTTTTTTGGTGGGGGTGTTGCTACTTGTTCATAGCAGGGGCCCTAACACGTGTTACCAGGCTAGACCTGGAAAAAACAGCGATTAAGATGGGGTTCAACCTTCTTCAAAACCTCACGGTTAGAGACCTTGCTGCCGGATATACTTAGGATTAGCGTGTTACCACCCCGGGTTAGGGTAGACTTTGGAAAAACAGCGATTATGAGGGGGTTCAATCTTACTCAAATCCTCATGGTCAGAGGCCCTGTTGCCGGATATATTTAGGATTAAGGTGTAACCACCCCGGGTCATGAAAGACCTGGGAAAAACTGCGATTAAGAGGGGAGTTCAACCTTCCTCGAAACTTCATGGTCAGAGCCTCGCTGCCAGATAATTTAGGATTAGGGTGTTACCACCCCGGGTTAGGGTAGACCTGGAAAAAAAGCGATTAATATGTGTTCAACCTTCCTCGAAACCTCACGGTCAGAAGCCTTGCTACCAGATATATTTAAGAGGCAAGAGTTAATTTAAACAAGTTTTGTCGAATTCAACATACCGACAAATTATGCCTGTTTAATTGGAGAAACCCCTCCCTGATTGAACATGTCTTCAGGTGTTTGGCCGCACACACCATTCTCTGCCATTTCCCGGTTGGAAATTTCGAATTCATAGTTGCCCTTCTCTTAGACTGGTTGCCAACCAAGGCTATATGTTCTGCTATTTACACATAGCTCCGGGGTGAAGAGATGGATTTACACCTTTCTTAAGAGTTATTGCGCGTGTGAATGCAAGGAACTCGACTGGAATTCAAACTCGACTGGAATTCGAACTCGACTCTGCAATTTCTCAATCCGTGACGCTATCCATTACCCCACCCCCGTGCTTCATGTTAAAGTACTTTAACTGGTCAGAGCCTGGCAGCTGAGCTCTCCTCTGACCTTTCCTTCACGTTGGTAACTTTTCATCATCACTGAGCAGATCACGATGAACGGTGGTATTCTCCATCAGTCCTTTCCTTGCCTAGCCCTTCTACTGGGACTAAAGCTCACTGGAGACCTCAAATAGAACTCCTAATAGACGGTCCATCGCGAAACCTGCCGCCACAGCAAGTATCTGACTCTGCCTATCATTTTCTATCTTTAAAAGAGTTTGATCGGATAAAAAAATAGAATACGGATGCCATATCTGGACCGAAGTAGCCCAATCCACATTTTCTAGTATCTATTCCACAATCTCTTTCCCACAGAGAAAACATTGCTTGCCTCTCGTTCAGTCAAACTATATTTCTAAGTTTCCTCGTGTCCAGACCTCTACAGCTGTGCCCCGCCATGCCACCTACACATGCTCGACTCATCCTCATTGGGTAAGAGGTAGTTCTACACAGACAGCTTCTTCCCCAGAACTGTCATTTGTGGAACTGACTCCCGTGTGGATGCTTCCACAATTACCAGAATCATAACTCCTTGAAGTCTACGATCAACCGCTATCCATTCTACGTATACTCACAATATTTCCCTCTTGACCCTCTTTGTACGACTTGAAAATAACCTCATTTAATAAGCCTCTAACTTGAAAGGCTCTTTGGCTTTGTATTGGATGAACTATCATATAAAAAAACAAATGACTAATATTTACAAGCAGATTCAATTATAAATTAGAATATCATTTTATAGACTCAAGTATAAATCCGACTAATATCTACCTCGAGTATAAATCTGACTAATGCCTATTTATATGTCCAAGCAGGAAACCGTGTAATGTCTATTTATAGACTCAAGTATGAAACTGTCGAATATCTATATACAACTCAAGTATAAATTCGACTAATGTCTATAGAGAGACTCAAATATGAATGCGTCTAATGACTATCTAAAGACTCAAGTGTAAATCTGACTAATGCATACCTATAGACTCAAGTATAAATTTCTGCCTATAAACTCAAGTACAATTTCTGCCTATAACTCAAGTATAAAGAAATTGTGATGTTTATCCAGAAACTCAGGTATAAATCCAATTAATGTCTATATAGATACACTCAAGTAGGAAGCCGCCCGTAAACCCACTGTAAACTCAAGTATTAAGCTGTCTAATATCTATTGATAGACTCAAGTATAATTCTGTCTAATGTCTGTCTAGAGACTCAAGTATAAATAAGACTAATGTCTATATAGAGACTCAAGTATGAATCCCTTTAAGGTCTATTTATAGAATCACGTATAAATTCAATTAATATTAATATATATCAATATACTCAAGTAGAACTGTCTATGTAGACTCTAGTATAAATCCATCTACAGATTCAAGTACGAAACCGTCTAATATTTATCTGTAGACTCAAGTATAAAATATAAATCCGTCGAATGTCTGCCTATAAACTCAAGTATAAAATCTCTCGAATGTAAATCTACAGAGTCATGTGTAATAAAAACAGATTTCCACATTAAAGAACTCAAAAGATGTTGGTGTGTCGTATAAGCCACTAACAGAATCCATAATTTTTCTATCAATGCATATCTCATCATTAATCACATACATCGAAAATTACATGTTGAAAATTTCGGATACCATTTCAGCTAATAAGATTGTTGGGATACGCGCATGCTCTTCTACTCGAATCGAGCTCTCGTAGCTAATAATGTCTTTTGCATAGTAAATAGGATGACTATATATATATATATATATATATATATATATATATATATATAAACATGCACAACGCCAATTGATAAATGCAAAAATAATCAGATTAATTATTTATTACAAAAAATTTTAAACCTCTAACCTTATAGTTAAAAATAATAATTCGCGTCCTAGAACAAAATTAAATAAGGCAAATATTATTTACGAATTTAAATGCTCATTAAGAATTGTATTCCTGATCAATCAAAATTCGTAAATAATTATATAGGCCACACTACAACATGTCTGACACACAGACTCACTCTACACCTTTCTGACGCTCAATTAGATCTCATTTAAATATTCATGGAGACCTACTGGACACTATTCATAACATACTTGTTGACAACACAAATATATTAGCATCATCGACATGCAAAAAAAGGCTAAAAATAATGGAAGCCATTTTAATAAAGACAAAACAAAAACAACACTTAATAATATTAACTATGAAGATGAACACAATAACTTGAGCGTGTTTTGAAAAATGAAAACATTTTATACAACATACATGCAACAAACTATTTCTAATTTAACAGTTAAAATATTTAATCCTTGAAAATGGTTAAATGTATAGCCAAAAGCACTCTGATAAAAAGAACATTCGGAAGTTTTTATATAATTTATCATCTGAAAAAAAAATTTAGATAGCATGAGACATTGTATAAAAAACTAAATAATGTTGTATTCAAGGAAATGTGCATGAAAGAAGGATTGCTGCCTAAATACACACACACACACACACACACACACACACACACACACACACACACACATATATATATATATATATATTAAATAAAAACAGACCACTTTAAGGTTCCATGTAATAAATTATTTCACCACAGCCCTTTTAAAATCCAAAGAAAGCTCAATTATTTAAATTATTTGCTCTGCATTTACATTGAGCTATCAGGATTTTATCCTCCTTAGGTTTACCCATACGGATTACCTAGTTTTTTATAAACTAAATATATATATATATATATATATATATATATATATATATATATATATATATATATATATATGTGTGTGTGTGTGTGTGTGTGTGTGTGTATTAGGATCTTGACTAAGTTCTCACTGATTTATCATGAAAAGTAAATTTTATTTAAAAAATCAATAAGAAACATGTCACTGAATGCATTGTCCAACGCTAGCCACTACTTTTTCCCATCTTTCTGGCAGCATTTGAATTCCACGCCGGAAAAACGACACGTTTTTTGAGGCTTACAACGCGTCGACGCATCTTCATAAGATTGAAAGTGCTGCTCAGCAAGGCCATGTGTCATCGATCAGAACAAGTCCTAATTGGATGGGGCAATGTCTTGTGAGTATGGAAGGTGGGATAGGACTTCCCATTTAAGCGTTTCCAAGTAGATTTTCACCCGTTTTGCAACATGTGTCCTAAAAAAATCACTTTCGTGTCTCTGCTCAAATAGCGGCCGTTTTTCTTCAATGCTCAGCTCAAACGCATCAATTGTAGTCGACAGTGATCTTCCGTGATGGTTTCGGTCATTTTGAGCAGCTTATAATAAACTACACCTTGCTAAATACAGAGCAGAAGCTTCGAACCATGGATACTCGGATTTGTAGCCGATGTTGGTGCATGGCCTAGCTTACTCCAAGATCTTCTACACTTAGGGTTATCGTAGTGCATCCACTTTTCATCACCGGTCACGATACGATGCAAAAAACTTTCCTTTTCTGCCGTTGAAGCAGCTGTTTACACGTGACAAGATGCATGGTCGCCGTAAGTCTCAGCAAGAATTCTGTGTGCTTCAAGTGGAGATTTCTTTTGAATAAAGTAGTACAGTAAAATTTCCCGCCAATACACAATTTGGGACACGAAATCCGACATGTTTAACGCTATGAAAAAGCAGAGTTGTTTACATTTCGGCGAAATGACATACATTGAATTTCAAGTTTGCGTATAGTACATCCTTATAGTTGCGTTACCTTTTGAAACTACACACACGCAGTTCTGGTAGCGCTATCAGATGGAAAACAGTGAGAACTTAGTCAAAGTACTAATATATATATATATACATATATATATACGAGAGAGAGGGAGAGGGAGTCTAAAGATTTCGATATATACTAATATTAGTTGAGACTGCCATTGTGCCCTAATGTATGTCGATAGGTTGTGTAAAAGGAATTTTTAAATAGAGAGGATATATCTTGAAAAACATCGCGAGAATTTGCGTGATCTCGAACACCGACCAGTCGAGGTGGAGAGCGTCACTTAGGATAGGCACTAGGCATTTTGCATTGCCACTATTTGCATTTTTTCAACTATTATTTAATGTCATAAAATACTTATTTCTATCCTATTGTAAGAAGTAGTTTTTGAAACCTATCGACTGGATGACGCGATTTCTAAATACAGAAAGTGTTGGTAAATCTTTTTTTTTTTTTTTTTTTTATTATTTTAAGTTTTTTCTAAACAACACGTAAGAAAAATTCTCTCTTCTTGAATTGGTAATTTATACTGGTATGAAGAAAATAGACTTGGCTGAGCGCAACATCCAATTCTATTTTGTTAGAAAAAGCAATTGAAAAGACACTTTCATCGTCATTCAACCTTGAAGATAAAAGCCGATTCATTTGAGAAAACCTAAGTAGATTACGAAACTACATATAGCTTCGTCCTGCGCTAATGTTGGCTATATCATTGCACAGATAGATGCAGCTGCAGAATGGCATGTAAGGCGGATCTAAATGCAATACGGCGTCGACGAAAGGAGTTCGAATTCCGGTTGTGTTCGTAAAAGAAAGGCATGTTTTCGTTCATTGCCACATTCATAGACAAAATATCTTATGAATAGCATTCTAACGAAGAAGAAGGTGGTTGATGCATGCATTGGGGTGAGTCCATCTCTCACAAGTACCTTATCTACCATTGCAGCAGTATAAAAAATAAATAAATCAGCTGCCACTCACATAGTCGTCCATGGCAAAATTTGTACGTATATAATAGACGAGGAATTAAGTTCTTAGTTCAACAAAGCCGTTCTGGGTATGACGATAAACTGCATCCGCGTCCTGGGTGAGACGATGAACTGCATCCGGCGGCGGGGCCTCTGATCGGGAGGTTTTGAGGAGCTTGGACCTACTTCTTGATTGCTGGTGTTCCCAGGTCCACCCTGACCCGGGATGATGGCATCTGTTGGGGTCCCAGCTATGGGCAAGTGGTTGACCCCAAAACTGAGACTACATCCGCGTCCTGAGTATGACGATAAACTACGTTCAACAGCAAGGCATCTGATCGTTGTTAAGATGGTCATATAATATGCTCAGTGTCATATAATATAGTCTTATTATGGTCTCATAGTCTCACGATATGGTCTTATGGTGCTATATCATAGTCTTATGATATGATCGATATAAGTTCAATAGGTACGCAATTGTCCGTCCGCCTTAATTATCATTAAATGCTTCGCGTTTATTAATAAACTCTGATGTCTGATATCTTTCTAAGATTCAATCTTTGCTTTTCTCTATGTAATTTTCAAATGCTGTATTTATGTTTTTTACAACGGTTTTCATCCTGTAGAAGGCCCAACAGACACTCGAGGTAGAGGGTTACAGAGTAAGAGACGCAATTTATGGATATATGTGGAGAAGCCTTAAACTTGAAAAGGTTAACATTGTAATCATTGGGGAAGTATCCTTTTCAGAGTCGGTTGCACAATGTAGTGGTTAGGGGGAAGAATTTGCTCGAGTGGAACTTACATCCCACCAATAGAATACGAAGGGAATGAAGGTGGTTCGCTACAATTTGCGCTGAATGGCGGGTCTTAGCTGTGAAAGTTAAGACTGGGGGAATTACGGAATGTATTTCGTCTAAAAACTTTCCATGGAAATAATGACAGAACAGCGAGAGTGTTGAGACGTTTCGTCTGTTGAAAAGGGGTTGAAAGGTGAAAAATAATTCATCACCCACAAAGACAATAAGATGATTTTTGGGGCTGTATGTGAAGACTGGGCAGCTTCTTCCTATATATGGCCACAGTACTCCATTTTCAACCTAACTGCAGAATAGAGTTTCCTGTCTTTTTTCAACGCCTGACGATTGTGAAATCACCAATAAATAAAAATCGCGAGAAAACAATGAAATTAAAGTATCGCTTTTTAATATTTTGTATATATATATATATATATATATATATATATATATATATATATATATATATATGCACAGAGACCAGGTCTCTGTATTCGGCCCTTCAAAAAGTGTGGATAGTCCAGCACGAAACCTTCACCAATATAATCAAATCTCATGTGCTGTTGTCGGGCTGTCGGTTTACTGGGAACTGATCTGCTTGACCCTCATACGTTGAACTCGACAGGAGAGTCGAGTATATATATATATATATATATATATATATATATATATATATATATATATATATATATATATATATATATATATTTTAATTGATTAAAAATATGATTTTTTCGCCACACAGTTCTAACGATGTTAATGCTCTGTAAATTTACATTGAGCACTATTTTGTAAAAATAAAAATATCTACAAGAACACCGGATTATATATCTTACTGTTCTTTCTTTCTTTATATATATATATATATATATATATATATATATATATATATATATATATATATATATATATATAACATGTAACAGCGTTTCATAAAACTATGTTAAAACCATACCACAACACCGTATCACCATATCAAGTCATAGGACCATACATTATATTATATATATTACGACCAAATCATTCGTATCGGTAAGTTTTAATCAAACATATTCCCACAGACCGCTGGTTTGCGAAACCAACTTCCAAGAGAATTCTATAATCTGTTCAAATTAAGGATTAACTGTTATCTTCCCTGCATATTCCCCCAAACTGTGTCGCTTACTCTACCTCGAGTGGCTCTTGGACCTTCTACAGAGTGAACAATATTAAAAAAAATGGTGGCCATAATGTGGCCCTTGTATATACTGCGTAACAAGGCTTAGCAGCAAAAGAGATTGCATTCAATATGCACATATTACTATGCTATTCAGGATGCTCGGATGTAATTTTCAAGAAATAAATGTCATATGCATGGCGGCTTTAAATTTATCCTACACCAAAATTCCTTATCACCAATTTATTCCTCTGCCACCAGACGGATATGCTTCCAATTTAGCATTCAATGATAACCCATGTTTTGCAACAATACACAAGTTGCATCTATTATCAAACTCCCGCGAGGTACTCAATAATTCTCATGAGATCTGTTTTGGTGTTTCTGCTATACATTTAGAGATTCTTGATAAAATCTGCAATGTTACTGGTCCCGACCTGGCATCTCGCCTTCAGTTATTTTCCCACCGCCGTAATGTAGCCACTCGCCTGCGATTTTTCTACAAATACTTTCATGATAATTGTTCTGAGGAAATTTCCTCTGTGGTACGTTGACTTTTTGAATTTAAGCTTAGTGCTAGATTGTCGGCAAGCTGAAATGGCTAGATGTAACCGGAAGTTCTATGCTAACAGTTTCTTCTATCGCACTACTCGCTTGTGAACTCTCCCAGTCAGCTTTGATCTTCAAAAAGTTTAAATGCAATGTACTATTCTTTTTTTTCGCATACTTTCTAACACACAGTATCACCTTGCGTCTTAGTGGCTTTGTTGCCTTGCTTGTGGTAAAATGAGAAAAAAAAAACAAACTATAGAACCAAAGAAAACAAGCAGAAAGAAAAATAAGTTAAGGCATAAAATACGATGTTATGCTCCCCACCCCAAACCTGGTTATGGCGATTTTCTAAGCGTAGCTTAGATGTGGCACAAGGCCCCAAAGTATGGGGCACCCAGTGAGCATAGAACCGACTATTCAGTCGTAAATACAAGACAAGCTTGCTAACCATTACATCACGTTGAAGTACCCCCCAAAATGATTTTCTAAGCGTAACATAGATGTGACACAAGGCCGAAAGTATGGGGCACCAAGTGAGCATCAAACCCACTATTCAGTCGTTTATGATCTAGCGAGACAAAATTGCTAACCATTTCATCATGTCGAAGTGACCCCCAAAAATGATTTTCTAGGCGTAGCTTAGATGTGGTACAAGGCCGAAAGTGTGAGGCACCCAATGAGGATCGATCTAGCTACTTAGTCGTAACTGATCTAGTAAAGCCCCCACGTCAGTTTAATGTTGAATATGTTTGCAGAAATCCTCAGACTAGTTATCAGCATAGATCTGTCGGGAGCAGTAAGAAAATCTGCATACACTTGGTAATACTTCTGAGAGTGCGTGTAACGACATACCATATATACCCCTTTGTAACGCGCGATCTCGCGTATCGTGCGACCTCCAGATTTTCACTTATAAAAATAACTTTATCATGTATCTCGGGTATCATATGAGTTCCTTTTTTGAGAGACCAAATTACAATAGACTAACCTCTTTTCTCCTTTCTCTTTATCCCATCTTCTAGCTAAATAAGTTAAAAAAGTAAAAGCGAATGATAAAAGTATCATTAGTAACGCTATAGTTGTTGCGTAAACACGTACAGCCATAAACAAACGAACGAGAAACAGCTAAACATCTTATAAACGATAACAATAAAAAAAGATGCATATTCACTATGTTTGTATTTTATAATACGATATTAATATGTGGATATTACATGCATTATTATTGGATACAGTTAAGTAAAACATCAGTTTTATCAAAATCATGTTTATTTTTTTAATACACCTGTACGTTTTGTCTACAGTAAATGCATATATAGTTTGGTCAGCGGCGTAGCCAGGGCCTGCAGTACATACGCTAATTTTATAACGCGTATATGATGCGACCACCTTAAAATTAGCTTCAAAATTAGGTCTTCAAAAGTCGCATGATAAGCGAGTATATACGGTCTATTAAGCCTAAGCAGCCTTCCTTTTGTAAGTAGCAACAAGAGTTGCTGAGTTTAATTCTAATCTGTCTGTTTCTCCTTTTTTAATCATTGTGCGCATATGTTTTATCCTCTGTTTGCTTCGAAGAGCGAGGAGCGATAATCGCTTAGCCATATTTTGTTGGTTCTGCTTTTGTTGGTTTTAATTTTCGATCCACCACATTTCGGTGAGTAATTTTGTTCTCATTCTTGCTTTTCCTCTTCTTTTGTTCATACATACATACATACATATATATATATATATATATATATATATATATATATATATATATATATATATATATATAGATAGATAGATAGATAGATAGATAGATAAACCTAGTGAGCCAGACAAACCTACCCAGGTTTCAACTAAGCGGGTCGTCAGGGAAAGCTGGCTAAAGAGGCAAAAGAGAAACAGCATATTTATAGGCGATAATCAAAATCATACCACGTGACCAAAGAAAAAGAAAAACAAGAAAAACACAAGAACACCGGGGGGGGGGAGAGAAGATTTATTCGACGGCTAAAAGGGGAGGGGATATTAACACGAATAATTGAGGTCTTTTGTTAGTTGTTTACTCGTGTCGGGTTTTTTTTCTTTGGGCTTTGAACCTGTATCTGTGCGATTTTTTTCGACAGACTTTCATGTTTCCAGCTCTTTCTTTTTTTAAAACCTTTTTTTCCCTCGGGATTGATTTGATTATTGGCAAATCAAAAATTCGAGGGTTTTTCGAAACGAGTATAGTTACCTATATATATATATATATATATATATATATATATATATATATATATATATATATATATATATGTTCTTTAGTATTTTTGTTATTATTTTTTAAAAATATAATTTTAAAATATGATTCTAACACGCTACATAAGAGTTCTCATGCTTCAAAAAAAATTCGCTTGAAGATGGAATAGAGTTTACTTTAATTCAATTTAATTCAAATAATTATATTGAAGTTTTCGGCTCTTGTTTTGAAACATGAGACCTCTTATGTAGCGTGTTGGAATCATATTTTTAAATAAATTATTATATATATATATATATATATATATATATATATATATATATATATATATATATATACAGATTTATGTATACTTTTCAAATATCTGATCCTAAAGCCTTAATAAATTGTTGTAATCCCACAGATTATTTAAATCTAAAATAAAAAAGTAAATAAGCAAGCAAAAGGTTGTGACTATAAATATCCTAAAGCATTGACTCTAAAAAAGCCGGTGTCTTCTTTCTCCCATTTCCCTAATTCCCCCTGTGACCTATATATAAAGCCCGCTAAAATTGTAGTGATAGATGATCTGAAGAGCACTTAAGACTTAAAACAGATTACTCATTATACAGTCTAAATAAATATAGCAAATTTAAAACATATACATAATAATGGTAATGGTAATATTATCTGTTTCCTTATAAGGAAACATTCGGCATTCATTCATCGAGCAGATCTGTGCTACCGTCAATTGAAATTGATACAATCTTTCTCTTGAAACATGTTTGCAAGAAGATAATAATAGACTTTTTTCAATTTAAGCGCATTACTAGACTGGCGTCGTGATCTCATTAATTTACAGTTGAGCTGGTTGGGTGCAATCGTAAATTCTTTTTTTTTTTTTTAAGCATTTCACCCCAAGCAAGGCGGGAAGCCACTAGCACGCAAGGGGTTACAGAGAGTTGGAGTGAGAGCAAAGAGGAGTGATAGAGGAAAAGATGAGGAGAAGGATAGGGGATAAATCAAGGCATCTGGAGACGTCGATTGACATTACATTTGAATAGTTTGGATATTATAGTTATCAGTGAAACAGGGAAAGGGGAGGGAGTAAAAAAAGACAGAGAGAGGCGACGGTACGTCTGTGACAGAGTGACTGCAGACGAGATGCCAGATCAGAGCCAATTACGTTGCATATCCCTCTCTGGATTTTATCAAGGACATTGAGACAAATAGAAGGGGCTCTATGCTAACAATTTCTTTTCTCGCACTTCTCGCTTGTGGAACTTCCTCCCGGCTCCACGCTTTCCGGTCAACTTTGATGTTAATAAATTTAAATGAAATGTTAATCCCTATTGCTGTCTTTCAGAAAACTATTCACTTTTCTCGCTTCTTAATAATGTTTCTGTTTTTTTATTCTTTGCGCACCCACTAACCCCTTGTGTCTTAGTGGCTTTACTGCCTTTCTTGGCTTGAAATTGATTTTAAGAAATGGTTAGGAAGAAAGCTACCACCAAAACTGAAAAGAACGATAACACCAAATCGTCTTGAGAAAAATATTTTCCTGAAAAATTCTTTTAAGAGAAAGATTTTATAAATTTCAACCGGCAGTAGTATTGACTGCTCGGTCAATGATTGACTAATGTTTCCTTATAAGGAAACGGCTAAAATTACTATTAGCATTGTTGGACGAAACGTGGAACTCCCTTCCGGTTCCATCCTTTAATCTGCAAAAATTTATATCAATCGCAATCTACTGTCCTCCTCACTAATCTTTCTGTTCCTAATTCTTCCACCCCCTGTAACCACTTGTGCCTTAGTGGCATTACTGCCTTGCATGGGGTGACACTGATTAAAAAAAAGATAGGTTTCTCAAGTCTAGTGGCTGTTAATGCTCTTTCTGGTATTGACAGGGCTTTCCTTTCTTGCCTTTGGTTTGTGTTAGTGCGAAACATCAGCATCTTGATAATGCCATTATTCTATGAGTTATATGTGTCAGCCATTTTAGCTGCTGCTGCTGTTAATGATGCGGTTCCAGTTATCTGATACCCTCTTTTGTTTGTAATTCTGTAACGCCAGACCATGAGGTTCGAAAAAAAAAAAATGGTCCTCGCTGAGGCCCACTCACTTCACTAGAGCGAAGCCATTTTTAACCATCGATCTAAGAAGGCGGGTGTATACACAATAGATATTTCAAATATCTTTGAATCCATGTGAAAGTTTCTGTCTTACGGGACTATTTAAGAACATGACTCAGGTTTATATATAGATTTTAATATATTTATTGTTTAAACGTTATTTTTATAGATGCAAATATTTAAGCAAATGTTCTGTTTATTATAAACAGATCATTTACTTAAATATTGGTATCTATAAAATGACGTAGAAACAATAAATATATGAAAATAATTGTCGGACTTAGTCCATTTCCTAATATATGACGTCTTTTGTTTACGTTAAGATACGCTTCGAGCAGATATGCGCGTTCGAGAAAAATGGGAAATTTGTAGTTCCAAAACAGTAATTTAAACCTACTAACCGGACGCTTCCTCTGTAGCTAAATGCTATAGCACGTCAGGCTGTATGACGGTTCCGTGAAGGATACAGGTTCGATTCCTGTCGGAGGACACATATTTTCTATGAAATTTCTCGGGCATTCAGGCCGCTAAATGTTTTTAATAGTGTTTATTATAAACAAAGCATTTACTTAAATATTTGTATCTATAAAATAACGTATAAATATATTAAATAATTGTCAGACTTAATCCATTTCATACTGATGACAAATTGTTTGGGTTTCGATCCTGGTTTGAGGCAATCCGATGTTTAGCCCCTCTCATGAGGTGTGATACAGCGAAACAGTCTGTCTGTAGATGACACATACGCTCCTGAAAAAATAAAATTTGGCTGAGAACTTTAGAGGGAAAAGTACGTATTTGTAAACAGTGACTGCTACTGCTGATGCAAAAGCTCGTCTATGAATTGAGCACTCTGAGTCACTGTCATTTATTCTAAAACAAATACGTAAAAATTCACCTGGATTAAGTCAATCGGATGTCTACCACACTGATGAGTTGTGATACAGCGAAACATTCTGTCTGTGGATCACACATACACACACACACACACACACACACACACACACACATATATATATATATATATGCTTTCACATTAAAATTGGTATTATTCACGATAGGAAGGAAAACTTTTCAAGACATATTCCGACTAGAAATAAAGTGTGGGTAGGGGCAGTATTCTATTGATATTAAGTAATAAATCAATTCACTCAAGAATTACCTTAGTATGTGTTAAGGGGTCCACCCCTTTTTCATACAAGTGGACTCGCCCAGTGTGTACTTGTACTGCTGCCGGTGAATACCCAGAGAGTGAGAGCGATACAGTGATACAGAGTGACAGTGAGTGATACAGTGAGAGAGTGAGAGTGTGGAAGGTAACCGCTTTGTAGGAGTCACAGTTGCGAGCGCATAGACTCAGAAGGAAGTCATACTTCGATACTGAATTTGCCAGACTGTATATATATATATTATTATTGCTACTAAACGCATTTCTGGATCTACTAACCGCATTACCAATTGTATTATTACGTCAATACATTTATTTGCTATATTTCATTCCTGCGTTTGTCATTCATTTGAGACCGGATTTCATCCCGGAATCCACAACAATTATCATTATTATTATTATTATTATTATTGTTATGGGGTCCACCCCTTTTTCATACAAGTGGACTCGACCAGTGTGTATTTGTACTGCTGCCCGTGAATACCCGAGAGGTAGAGTAATAGAGAGGGTAAGAGTGTGAGGTAACCGCTTTGTAGGAGTCACAGTTGCGAGCACGTAGACACAGAAGGAAGTCATACTTCGATACTGAATTTCCCAGACTGTATATATATTATTATTGCTACTAACCGCCTTTCTGGATCTACTAACCGTATTACCAATTATATTATTGCGTCAATATTTGCTATATTTCATTCCTGCGTTTGTCATTCATTTGAGACCGGATTTCATCTCGGAATCCACAACAGTATGTGAGATTTTGTTATACAAGTCAATGTTTTCAGAATCAAAATAGTCATTTACTGAGCGTAGCGTAGATGTGTCACAAAGCTGAAAGTATGGGCCACACAGTGAGGATCGAACTCACTACTCAGTCGTAATTTCTTCTAGCGAAATAATCTTGCTATTAAACTACATCATCAAGATCCCCTTGATTTTTATAATCGTAGAGGAAATCCGAATGCAGAAGCCATATTGAATCTCGTCCGCAACAGCCATTAGCAATTCAGGTGTAGTCATACTTCTTTGACATTCTCTAACCAGTTTTTTTGTTGGCGTCCTCTCCCCGTTCACCTTCAACGGTGCCTTGCATGATGGTCTTGCACAGGGTGTCGTGCCTTGTAAACGTGTTCAAACCTCGCCAATTTTCTCCGTTTCACAGTGGTGAGAAGTGGTTCCAACTGGTCCACAAAACTTTCAACCCTTTTCCGCACAAACTCATTTGTTTTATGTTCCCAATAAAAGATGCCAAAGAGATTTCTTATGCATTTTTACTCAAACGCTTGGATTTTTCTTTCTATTTCTATCAGCGGTGCCCACGTTTCACACCCGTATAGGAGAATGAAGACTACCAGCGATTTGAAAGATAAGTTTGCTTCTCCATATTCTTGCCAATTTTGCCATCGCTGACAGAGTTGCAATAACTGCGGGAATCCTTGTGCGGATTTAGACAATTTGCTCCCAAGTATTTAAAACTGGACACTTTCTCCAGTGAATTGACGTTCATTGTTATGTTGACACAAATGTTACTGTCCGTGCTATTCACCATTACTTTGGATTTGCTGACCTCCATTCCATATGCTCCTACTCTTTAAACAAGTTTGTTGGTCAAGTTCTGGCGCTCACTGTTACTAACTGCTATGAGTTCAATGCCGTCTACAAAACCTAGGTTACAGACGGGTTTACCACCGATAGAGATTGAAGGATCATGGTCGTTCTGTCTTTAGTGCATGATTCTCCCTAGAAATAGGTTGAACAATGTAGGTGAAAGTACGCATCCTTATCTCAGTTGTCCGAAAAAAAACAACCTCCCACTGGTTTTCCCAGAACTGCGCTGGCGGCATCTTTATTTAGGGCCTGGATGACTTGGATAATTCCGTTATCTAAATTCCGTAAAGATTTTACTACGTCGAGTACCAAAATATGATTTCCTACGCTTAGCTTAGATGTGGAACCAGACCGAATGTATGTGGCACCCAGTGAGGGTCGAGCTAACTATTCAGTCGTAATTTATCGAAACCAGCTTGCTAACCATTACACTGCGTTGAAGTGCCGAATTTATTCATATTTATATGCATAGTATATCCTGTGATCCTCGTTCCTCTTGGTGGAGGGTATGCGCGCCTCAGTGATCCCTTCTGGAGTTCCAACTCTTGAACGCCCCGTATTATAGTGGTATGATCGAGGAAGAGAGACCAGACTGAACGGAACCAATACCGAAGACCACAACAGTGGAATAAGCAAAGAACATCTAAACGATTTCAAAACCCAAACAAAGGCGAACCTTGACAAACCAAGCATCCAGCAGCCCAATGTAAACCAGGTTTGTCAGATCTTGTCTGTCTCAATCCCCTTTGAGCTGGGATGGATGAGATTCTGACCAGATGTGTGCCTCCTCCATCGCACAGAGTTGTCCACCAAAATAAAATCAACGCCATTGGCCTTGTAAAACTCTCTTTTTACTTCCCTTTCGTCCAACCTTCAGCAAGTCCAGCGGCGATGGTCCCGCGGGCGACGAGCGCAGGCTTGGTTATTTGGAGTCCTTTTACTCTGCTCCCACACGTTGAGGGTAGGTTCGTAAACGTCGTCGCCCACATGATCCGCCATGATGAGAGGATGCGGAAGTTGGTCTCGTCACCGGGTTGGCGGACGCCTGCATTGATTGTTAGGGTCCCGGTGGATTGGTCGTTAAGGGATCTACCTTTAGGGAACTACCTGTCAGGAAGGACTTTATTGAGGAGGTTGAACTGAATTATCTAATTAAATGAAAATAATCTGTTTAATTATATTTTCTTAGATTTGCAACAAATTATTTGCATAAGGGAAAAAATTGTAAGCTTGTTGATTCATTATTATTATTATTATTATTATTATTATTATTATTATTATTATTATTAATACACATATTCATAATAATTAAACCAGCTAGTTCCTCCGATTAGCATAGATATTCACAGTTGATCGAAGGATGAGAAGTGGATCATTTATGTAAAGTAAAAAGAGGATTGGTCCGAGAAGTGACCCCATGGCGGACGCCTGTATTGATTATTAGGACACCGGTGTAATGGCCGTTAGAAACTACCTTTAGGCACCTATAACTGAATTATCTAAACCAGCTAATTCGTCCGATTAAGACGTTAGAGATAAATCGGAAGACAGAACAGCTGCCAATCTCTGGTGATCACGACTTTTTAGAGGTGCGCCCATATAACCTCATGTCACCAGCATAGATATTCACAAGTGAACGGACAATATACTTAGGCAGATTATTTATGTAGAATAGAAAGAGGGTTGAAGGGAGAAGCGAAATTCAGCCATTTTTATTTATTTCCGACTAGTTTTCGTTCGTAGATTTTACATATTTAATTTCTTTCTTTTCTTTTCTTTCTTTCTTTCTTTCTTTCTTTCTTTCTTTCTTTCTTTCTTCTCGTCTTTGTTTTTTCTTTCTTTATCTATTTTCTTTATTTCCGGTTAGTTTTTCTTTCTTTCTTTCTTTCTTTCTTTCTTTCTTTCTTTCTTTCTCTATTTTTATTTATTTCCGATTAGGTTTTATTCGTAGATTTTACTCATTTTGCTTTCTTTATTTTTTATTTGTTTGTTTGCTTCTTTCTTTCTTTTTTTCTTTCTTTCTTTCTTTCTTTTTTCCTTCCTTTCTTTCTTTCTTTCTTTCTTTCTTTCTGTTCTTCTTTTTTTTTCTTTCTTTATCTATTTTTTTATTTATTTCTGATTAGTTTTTCTTAGTCTTTCCTTCTTTCTTTCTTTGTTTCTTTCTTTATTTATTTATCTATTTTTATTTATTTCCGATTAGGTTTTATTCGTAGATTTTACTCATTTTGTTTTCTTTTAATTCTTTTTTATTTGTTTGTTTGTTTATTTGTTTTTTGTTTGTTTGTTTGTTTCTTTCTTTCTTTCTTTCTCTCCTTTCTTTTTTCTTTCTTTATCTCAAAAGGCGCTCAAAGTTTTGCTGAAAGTTTGGGATCCGATCGTCCATGGTAGAAGATCACTAGTTGGGTTTTTAAGGCTTTGAATATGAACAGCAAGTCCCCCCACCACTGAGCTGTTAGAGGTAGGTCAGAGGAGAGATCAGCTGACAAGCTGTAGTCACCGAGGGTTTTGGAAGTGCACTCATAAATCGCTGTATCATCGGCATAGATATTGACAAATGAACGGAGAATACTCTTAGACAGATCATTTATGTAGAATAGAAAGAGGGCTGGGTCAAGAAGCGAAATTTGGTGACACACGCGTTGATCGCTTGGGACTTGGAAAAACTGTCAATTAACAACTATCTTTGGTCAGGAAGATTCTTATAACTTAGAAGTCACTTGTAGTGATTCTATAGCTAGAGAGATTGAATACTAAGCCCTTATGCCACACTTTGGTATCGAGATCTTCTCTTATTATCTTGCACATTTATAAATCTACGATTCGTCCGTGTATTGAATAATATTACCATATCTGTTCTGGTTTTGAAAAAGAGCTCAAACATTGGGCTTCTCTGAGGAAACATCTGTTCGTCACAATTGTTGAAAGTTTTGGGTCCGATCGTCGATGATGAAAGGTCACTAGTAGGCTTTTTAAGGCATTGAATATGACCAGCCATTTTTTTACCAACTGAGCTGTTAGAGGTAGGTCAGAGGAGAGATCAGTTGCAAAACTCTGGTTATCGAGGATTTTAGTGGTGCATCCATATACCGCTGTATCATCAGTATAGATATCCAAAAAGGATCAGAGAATACACTGTGCCATGTGTCCTTGAGGACATCTCGGCATGAATTTCTGGGTATTATAAACCTAATGTCTTCAGCAACCATTTTTACCAGTACTCATATTGCAACTTTTCTGTTACCATTCTATGTTTTTACCAGAGCTCATATTGCAACTTTGTTGTTATCATTGCTTTTCTCTGGCACTCCTTATTAATGGTTCCCATAGTGTATTTATTTCTATGCTTGGTCGGCTCAGGAGATTTTTGTGGTCTAGCATATGTGCTGATTCCTTAAGTTTACGAACTTTCCAATGATGTTCCCTGTCTATGATCTCAACATGATCCCACAGAGGGCGGTGATCTCCCTTCTCTCTCCATATGTGGATAAAGGCGCTGGTTAGATCCAGTGACAAGACCCAAAGAATGTGAGTTCAATACCCGGTTAAGGCAGTAGAGAAATTTCAGTGGGCGAAATAAAGGGTTCAGTTCGACATTCCAACCAACTGAAGAAAGCCGGAGCGTACAACGGCCGAAACGTTGTGATAAATATGGCGACAAAAATGAGGACAATAGTCCGAATAATGTAAATAATGTACATAATACCTCATCTCAGAAACATAGACAGAGTCAGATCATTTATGTCAAGTAGAAAGAGGGTTGGACCGAGAAGGGAAACTCTGGGGACGCCTGCGTTGTTCGTTAAGGCCTCGGAGGATTAACCATTAAGAACTAAATTTAGGAAGGACTTTATACCTAAGATTCTTACAGTGATTCCATAGCTAGAGAGTTTGTGTGTAATCCTGTATGTATTTGTTGTCTATGCCTCACTGATTCTTTGAGCAATGGCAGTTAGGCTATCAGCAGTGGACGGAGCCGATCGAAATCCGTACTGTTTGTCGCCCAATGTTGTCTTATTGAAGGGGATCAAAAACCTTCTTATTGCTTATAACTTCAAAACATTTCAGTTTTTTTTCTTTGAACATCTCTCTCACTCCCTGTTCTGCCATATACACGAGATCATTTAGTAGGTTACTCGTTGTTTTTAATAGTCGCTCTCGCTTTCAATATGTCCTGTTAGTGTCAAATTATCTAAGCTCTCCTCCCTCATTATATGATGCATCAGCAGCGTAGATATTCACAATATGGTTAGTCAAGACTGAGTGATAGAGAAATAACTTTTTTCTAATGTCTTATTTCAAACTCAGTCAAATTGTATTTTTGTATATATATATATATATATATATATATATATATATATGAAAGAAAAATAAAATTCAAAATCACCAGATATGGGAAATAGCCTATTTCGGCAGACGAAGATATCGGTTGTCTGTCTTATTAACCCCGCTATGGACTGAGTTCGTATCAGAAATAGAAATTTAACTGTGAAAGCTAAAGAAAAAAAAAACAGTCGAAAAACTAATAAAGAATTTATCCATTTCAATATTTCAGTCAGACGACAGGCACGAGGGAGAGAGGTCAGGGGAGGGTGGAATGTATTTGTCTTAAAAGGAAGAAGTTTTATAAAAAAAAATAATGCCGTTCAACTTCAAAAAGAAAAACGACATTATTTTTGCACCAACCTAATATATAGTATAGTAGCTAATTCAGTTATATATATATATATATATATATATATATATAT
>OZ010586.1:94909099-94999099 GCA_963932145.1 Acanthosepion lycidas | reverse complement strand
GGTTGCTTTGTTTGCAAATTTATACGTCATTAAAAATTATTCGAAAACTAATATTGCTGTTAGACTGAAATATGCATCAAGTTAGGACAGGTGATTTAAAACAAAGAAGGATACATAAATTAAGTCATTATAATATAAATAGTTCAGACAATCCGCCGTACGAACTACGGATGCATATAAGCTAAGCTTAGCGCTACAATTGGCGACCAATGAATCTGTATTCAAGTAGTTATGTTTGTGCATGTAATCGTGTGCAGAAATTTTTGCGTGTACCGTGTGCTGGTTTCTATAAAGAGTTTGACCTGTTTTTCTCTAGGAGAAACACCAAGTTTTGCAGGGTTAATATCAACTTTTATTTTATTTTATCTACAGTGAGTTAAAATCGCTCATTCACAATTTGAAATCCCAATACAAAAAGATCGTACAATAGCAATTTTTCGAGCGAAATGAAGCCTCGAAAAGACTGATCGAATGTGTCATTTCTTGGCTAATTGGTCGCCATCGCTCGATATTCTGAAATAGTTTCGATACAGTGAGTTATCGATTGCCAATTCGATTGCCAGAGTGTGATGAACAAGATTTTCACGCACCGAAACGAATGCAAAAGGAATTTCTTGAAAGTTCACATCGAAATGAACAAACAGCAAATAATCTTTTTGATAGATACATAAAATTTGTACAGATCTGCCGACTGCATATTGCCAGTTCGTCCTGGGTATAATGACAAACTACAAGGCCTCTGATCGTGAGATCGGTGGTTTGAGGAGAGTGAAACCAGCTCTTAAATGCTTTTGTCTCCAGGAACACTCTTACTCGGGCTAGTACCATCTGTTAGGTCCCCAGCTATGGGCAAATAGTGAACTCACAAAAATCAACAAGATTTTTTATAATACAATGACCAATAAGACATTTTTATAGTAAACTGACCAATATGACATTTTTATAGTAAAATGACCAATAAGACATGGCACGTGGAGCTAGAACAGTCTACCCCAGTGAGCGAAATAAAGGGCTCAGTTCGACATTCCAACCACCTGAAGAAGGCCGGAGCGTAAAACGGCCGAAACCTTGTAATAAATATGGCGACAAAGATGAGGACAATAGTCCGAATAATGTAAATAGTGTACATAATACCTCATCTCAGAAATATAGACAGATACTGAAAGGCTGAAACGTTGTAATAAATATGGCGACAAAGATGAGCACAATAGTCCGAATAATCTAAATAGTGTACATAATACCTCATCTCAGAAATATAGACAGATACTGAAGGGCCGAAACGTTGTAATAAATATGGCGACAAAGATGAGGACAATAGTCCGAATAATGTAAATAGTGTACATAATACCTCATCTCAGAAATATAGACAGATAATGAAAGTGATCTTTTACGAAACATTACATTAAATGCATTATTTGCTCAAAGTAAGGAGACGAACCAAAATTTTGATTAAAAAAATGCTACTCTAATTAAAAGAAAAAATATTTTACTAAAACGAAAATGTTTAGAATGGGTTTAATCGCTAGATCATCTACTGTAAATTTGCGCGCAGGTTCTTTGTCGGAAATAAATACTTGTCTTCTTGTCAGCCTCCCTCACAGAGTTGTCATCTTTTTCTCGCAATCTCATTTTCGATTTTAATCCTGTGCCAAACGCTTTGATGAGAAACGTACAAAATAGTAAAAAAAAAAAGCAAAAAACAGAAAAAACAAAAACGAAAACAAGAAAAAACAAGTGAAACATTTACGCGCATGCGCCTTAAAGGCCCCTGCATAATAAGACGCTGCTTGCAAATTTCTTTATTCACCAGTTTAATTACTGGCCACAAATAGATCGGTAAAAACAAAATAACAATACTTGAAAATATTTCAAAGCTTTCCCCTTTCGTTTGATAGAATTAAAAGCAAACCACTTAACGTTTTTGGACAAATTCCATTTCCCTTAAAAATCCTTCGTGTAACGAAAAAGTGTTAAGGATAATGAAAACAAGTTATTAAAAAAACAGGAAAATTTCGTTAAAAACAAAGAAGAGTATGATGAACTGTTATGTAGCATTAACCCTTCTATATGGCAGTGAATATTAGACAATCTCCTCAACAATGAAAAGAAGACTTGAAGCAACAGAGATGTGGTCCTACAGAAGGATGCTGAGAACACTATTGACGGAACATTGGAGAAACGAACAAATTTTAAGGTAAACTGAAACAAAAAGGTGTCTTGTACATCGGAGAGAGAAAGTTGAAGAATTAGGGACATATAATGAAGTATCGGAGAATTTGATACTCGCAAGACATATTAAAAGCAAGAGAGGCAGAAAGAAGTGGCGGGTAATCTATCAGACGAACTTGTGTAAATGAAGAGCAGAAAAGGGACTTGGCTTAATTGATTTTTTTTTTTACGTTCTATCAACCTTTTGCCGCTTATTTAAAGAAAGCAAATATTTTTAGATTGTAAGAATTATTTTGGAGATAACAATGATTTACTGATTCAAGTCCTATTAATTAACCCAATGCTGGAGAGAGAAGAAGTAAATTGATACCTTTCCCAAAGTTATATACGCCTAACGAAGCCGATCTCCAATTTCGAGACGTTATCCGTTATATCACCTGTTCATCCAAGCTTACTGCACCTGGCATTCCCAAGAGGTCACCCATCTTGGAGGAATAATAATAGAAGAAACATTTCCTAGAGCTACAAAGGGCACGATTTTATGGAGAGTTATTATCGCACACCTCCCGAAGGGACCCGGTATATGAAAGGCAGGAGAAACGGCCAAAATCAGAAGCCTTATTATTATTGTCTCGAGGGATATAATCATTGCTAAAGCAAAATACGTCGACCAAAATTCGGAGGAAGAAACAACTCAATTGATCAAAGTTTGGTAGCGTGTTCCCTATGGATAAAATTAGAAACAGACAAAATTTTATTGAACTGCTACTTAATATCAATCCTCTTATATGGAAGTGAATGCTGAACAATCTCCTGGTGAGGATGGTATACCTGCAGAAGTATATAAAGCCGAACCAGATGTATTCGCCTCGTGGGTGCACCGTGTCTTCAATGCGGTCTGGCTCTCTGAGACCTAGCCTGCCGATTGGAGCGAGGCCATCCTACTACCTTTTTTTCAAAAAGGGTGATAGGAGACTCTGCTCGAACTACAGAGGAATCAGCCTCATCGACGCGGTGGCCAAAGTACTTGCAGTGCTTCTGCGAAGATTTCAAGGCATCCGCGATCTGCGAACTCGCCCGTCTCAGGGTGGCTTCCGCCTAGGCAGAGCCTGTGTTGATTAGATCTTCAGCCTGCAGCGTACCCTCGAACAACGCTGGGCATAACAGAAACCAACAGTCCTCTGCTTCGTCGACTTTGCGGCTGCTTTCGACTCCGTTGATCGACAGGGCCCTTCGGGACTACGCTGGGTTGCGCTTGGTCGGAATGTCAGTGTGTCTGATCTGGCCTACGCGGACGACATTGTCTTGGTCGGATCGAACCGTGACGATGTGCAAGCTGCGCTCAACCGTGTGAAAGCTGCAGCATGGGATGTGGTTATGACCATCAATGCCTCGAAGACCAAAGTTATGCCGTCCCTGGTTGATACAGTCAACTGGTAGCCACTGACGCTGGACGCGGTCAATCTGGAGGACGTGCAGTCTTTCGTCTATCTCGGTTCAACCATTATACCATCAGGGCAGGATGCTGCTGAGGTTGAACGCCGTATTGGAGCGAAAACGTGTCGGTGAGGAGCTGAGGAAGTGGGTTAGCACAATCAAAGATGAACCTAGCAGTACTATCGGGTCCACAAGTAGTTGGTCTTCGACGATGGAATCGCGATTGGCTCGCCATTTCGTCTGACCTGGCTCAAGATCGGCGAGCGTGGGCAGGGTGAAAACCGATACAAGTCAAGTCAGCTGGACAATCTCCTCACAGATGAAGAAGTGTTTTGGTTTGGTTTGGTTTCTTTTACGGTATATCAACCTCAATGGGTTATTTAATACCGACAAAAGTTTTATTGATTTATTCTTATTTATTTGTTTTTTCTTCAAAAATCTATTTCTGGAAATATTTTTCCTTGAGGAAATCTATAGCTGGTAAAATTTTTTCAAAGAATGTATAGCTGTTTGTATTGCTAGTACTTTTGTAAAGTGTTGTTGATAATAAATTTTCCTTCAAAAATTATTGCTGGTATTAAAACCTATTTTTACACAAGTTTGGGTGTCAGCTATTTGCCCATAGCTGGGACCCTAACGGGTGCTACCACCTCGATTTAGGGTGGACCTAGGGACGCCAGCAATTAAGAGGTGGTTCCACACTCCTCAAAACCTCCTGATCAGAGGTCTTGCTGTTGGACGTAGTTTATCGTCTTACTCTGGACGCGGATGTAGTTTATCGTCATATCCAGGACGCAGATTAAGAAGTGACTTGAAGCAACAGAAATGAAAACTTGTACTTAACATCAGGAAGAGAGAGTTGAAATTTCTAGGGCACATTTTGAGGAAAGAAGGTTTGGAAAATTTGAAATTCACTTCCCTTTAATCTATACAGATTAAAGGCAAGTGGAACAGAGAAAAACAATTCATAATCTATCTCGTACGTTCGAGTAAATGGATGGCAGACCAGGATTTAGGAGAGGCATGATGATTCTTTCTCTTCTAATGTCATTCTCAAATTTTCCGCATTTCGTTTTACTTTTGTTCTTGAATTTTTTTAAAATTCTGCGTGTGTTATTGCAATCGTCATAGCTGAATGCTGGCTTTCTTTCCATAAAACTGAAAACCTTTTCAATAATTTTTTCAATTTCAGTTGAGGTTTCATCACAATCATGTTTTTTTTTATTTCCTTGTTCATTGTGACAATGTGAACCTTCGTTGAATAGTTCCTTTGGAAGATTTTATATCAGACAATGTTGATTTTCCTATGTTGAACTCGTTTATAGTTATTAGTTTCGTGATCTCCTGAAAAATCTTCAGGGCGTTTGGTGAATGCTGCCAAAATCTTTGCCTTCAATTCATCTTCGGTGTTAATAAATTTTGACGACAATTTATCCAAAAGTATGGCCGAAAAGTATGCTCAGTCATAATTGTTCTAGCGAGACAAGCTTGCTAACCATTACACTACCTCGACTCGAGGTGCCCTCATATATATATATATATATATATATATATATATATATATATATATATATATATATATATATATATATATACCTTGCAAAGGATGCTTTGAAATAAAAGTATGAGTGTGGGAGAGCTAATCCGGGCAGCCTGCACCCTCATTGTTATAAATGCGATTAGATAAAAGGGCTTAATTTTCATTACCGAAACTTGTAATTCATTGAAAATAAAAATCTTATCAGCTGACAACACATCACCTAATCCTCCTCCTCTCTTTGTTGCCATTAAAAGAAATATGACTATTACTAATATTAATCCTGCCGCTCCTCGAATAATAAAAGAAAACCGTTTCAGTTTTGGACATACTCTACTGCTGCTTCCGTCAATTATTGATAATAATCACTGGTAATTAAAGTAATTGCTTGTAATTATATGAAATACTCATTATGCGGAAATAATAATAATAATAATAATAATAATAATAATAATAATAATAATAACGTGTTAAAGCAAACATTCTGAACCAGTCATTTCTAAGAAAGCTATTGTTCTTTCATTTCCACTCTTTACTTTTAATAATAATAATAATAATAATAATAATTAGTTGGAAAAGATTCCAGTAGACTAATTGAAGGGATTCCTTGAAGACCATGCCTCAAAGAGATACAAAAAATTGTTCTCACAAGTACAGCCCACACTTTACGAAGGGCTTTATCTATGTAATTTTTTTTTTGTCAGTGGAAAGTGTCATGGTGCCATTTCTAACCTTAGGTCCCTGGGCGGGACCCGGAAAGAAATGTGTACACGTCATAAATCAAAGGAAGAGATTGGCAGCTGTTCTGTCTTCCGATTTATCTCTAACATCTTAATCGGACGAATTAGCTGGTTTAGATAATTCAGTTATATGTGCCTAAAGGTAATTTCTAACAGCCATTACACCGGTGTCCTAACAATCAATGCAGGCGTCCGCCATGGGGTCACTTCTCGGACCAATCATCTTTTTACTTTACATAAATGATCCACCTATCATCCTTCGATCAACTGTGAATATCTATGCTAATCGAACGAACTAGCTGGTTTAATTAATATGAATATGTGTATTAATAATAATAATAATAATAATAATAATAATAATAACAATCCGGTACTTCATCGTTTAGACTGATTGGGAAATTCAAGAAATTAGAACTAGAGTCTGTCTATATTTCTGAGATGAGGTATTATGTACAGTATTTATTTCCCTTGAGGACACATGGCACAGTGGATAAGTTGGTTAGATCCAGTGACAGACCCAAAGAGTGTGAGTTCAATACCCGGTTAAGGCAGTGGAGAACTTTCAGAGGGAAGATTAGCAGGAGATAACTGATTTCTGACATCCATCAAAACATGGCACGTGGAACTAGAAAAGTCTACCCCAGTGATCAAAATAAAGGGTTCATTTCGAAATTCCAACCACCTGAAGAAGGCCGGAGCGTACAACGGCCGAAACGTTGTGACAAATATGGCGACAAAGATGAGGACAATAGTCCGACTAATGTAAATACTGTAAATTAGAACTAATTTTGAAAAATCGTTCCGAAAACTTTTTTTTTTTTTTTTTTTATAGTTGCAGGTCCAGATAATAATATCAGATCTTTAAAAACGTTTGAGAAACTAAGTAAATAGAAAGACCACGAGGTAGATTTCCGTAGCCTGTGGCAACTCAAGAAACCAAAATTTCTGGTTGTTATCGGCAATGGTATCGAAAAGAGGAAATAAATAAAACCAAATTTTTGGTAGTCCTAAAATAATGGAATTACCCCCAAATAAATACTCACGGGGACTTTTGGCATCTTGCGTGGATTTCTTTCTATGTAATGACCACAATTACATTTTTTTCTCTGTTTGCATCTTCTAATACAAAAACTTGTTCTCTCTTGACGTTTCAGGTTGATATTTGGTGGAACAAAGAAAAGGAAATTGAAAACAAAAATAGTATCAGTCATAGTAGGTGCGCTTGAAATGATAAAAATGGAACACAACAACACATTGAAAAAAATCCCTAGAAACCCCAGCTTAAGAGAAATAGAAAAATCTCTTGATAAGTACAGCCCACACACTAAGAAGAACTTTGTCCCTGTGACGCTAGTGATGTTATGGGAATTAGAAAAACAAATCATGAAATGTACCCCTAACAACAAATCATTAACTGCCTTCGGTCTTCCAGCAGCCTCGGTAGGTAGTGTGACCGTAGCAGAAATCGAAATATAATGATGACGATGATGACATTAATAATAATAATAATAATAATAATAATAATAATAATGAATATACTGGCAAAAATTGAATATACCAAAAAGTTAGCGACATATGTGAACTGGAAGATATGCGAGAAGCACAAAATCGAAACCACTGAGAGATGGTATGAGCATCAACCAGATTCAGTTACCCAAAATAACGATGTAAATATCCTCTGGAACATGACAATTTAAACTGACAGAGAAATAAAAGACAGCTGACCTGATATTATCATAAAAGACAAGAAATTTAGAAGTGTATGCTTATTGACATAGAAGTACCATCTGAGTGAAGCGACTCCATGAAAATTATCGAGAAATTCTCCAAATTTCTCCTGAAGGTCGATATTAACAGGATGTGGGGTATGAAGACTGAGACTGTACCAATAATAATCGGAGCTTTGGAGCTCGTGAGAAAAGGAATGGACAATTTTACTAACAGTGTCCCAGGTAACATCAACATGCAAGTTGCCCAGAGGATCGCCCGACTAGGAACTATCCGATATACTAAGAAAATTGCTATCAATTACATGACAATTCTCCTATAGAGCCTAAGAACCATAGTTGCAACCCGGCTCTACAGGATACAAAACAGGAAACATAAAATACACAATAATAATAATAATAATAATCTAAAGACCTGGAAATCGAAAGAGAAAAAAGTTGTAATTGAAAACAAGAATAGCATCAGTCATAGTAGGTGCGCTTGAAATGATAAAAAAGGAACACAACAATACATTGAAAAAATCCCTAGAAACCCCATCTTAAGAGAAATACAAAAAAATATCTTGATAAGTACAGCCCACACATTAAGAAGAACTTTGTCCCTGTGACGCTAGTGATATTATGGGAATTAGAAAAACAAATCATGAAATGTACCCCTAACAACAAATCATTAACTGCCTTCGGTCTTCTCGCAGACTTGGTTGGTAGAATGATCGTAGCAGAAATCGAAATATAATGATGATGATGATGATGATGATAATATTAATAATAAAAAGACAAATACCAGTTTTGCTTGGACAGTGTTTACCGTAAGCCATTCGATAATGTGCTTCATTTCTGAATCTTAAAGTCTTAAAAATATATAAGCTATCACTCGTTGTCTTCAATTTCATGATACAAAGTATGTTGATATGGAAAATAACGCTTCACTTCAGTCTTATAAATAAAGGCTATAGGTCTGGCGAGATAAACCTCAACAGAGGAATATTTCAAAGTCACTTTTTGTCTCCCTTACTATTTTGCATATCCCTAATACCATTAAACAGCAAACTTAACAGGATGAAATATAGCTGTAACATATCTCTAAGTCATCTATTTTATATGGATGACTTAAATTTATATGCTAGGATTAACAGTGAGCTCAAAGGTCTCCTGAAAACTCTAAAATGTTTCGGTGATGACAATGGATTGAAATAAGGGTTGGATAAATGTGCTAAAGCCATAATTTTAAGAGGATCACTACAAAAACCCTCCTCTATTAGCTTAGACCCTGCGGGTAACAGTCACAGATTTAGAGCAAGAAGAAGCTTAATGTAAATGAGGATGAAGGAATTCACCATAAAAATGAAAGAAATTGTATGAAAAGCGTACTATAGAAGGATGCGACTGATATTAAGAACTGAAATGAATTCTCAGAACAGAATTATGGCCATTAATAGCCTTGGTCATTCCAGTGCTTCAATATAGTTTCAACATCTTGAAATGGACTTTAAATGATATCATACGAATGGATTCTACGACAAGAATGCTTCTTTCTAAGCATAAGATGCATCATCCAAATGCTGATGCAAACCGTCTATACATACACCGTAAAAAAAGTGGAATTCATTAGTGCCCCAGTTATTGGGTTTTTGAGGGTCTATACGATCAAACTTAAAATCCTGCAGTACATAAATTTTGTTGGGAACATAAGCCACCACATGTGAAGAATGATGAGTTTATCATCAACTGGTATCTCAGCGTTCAGACTGATAGGGGAACCCAGGCAAATCGACTGAACATAATTATGAAACATCATGTTGGAAACACATGTCTTCTGATAGATTCTGATATCCCAGCCGATAAAACCAGATCTTTGAAAAACGTTTGAGAAACTAAGTAAATAGAAGGTCCTCGAGAGAGAAATCTGTAGAGTTTCGCTTCTCAAAACAACATTCATTTTTTGTATTGAGGCTTTAAGAATTATATCAAAAGGAACAAGCACATATGTGGATCAAATTTCTGGTAGTCCTAAAATGTGTTAACTGCAAATGAAACATGCTTCTCGCATCTGGCGTAGATTTCTTTCTCTGTGGTGATCCGAAACACATATTTTTCTCCCTGATTACACATTACAGTATATTTCTATCTTCGGATACTGTTTTATAGGAATAAAGTGTCGTTGCCGACACTGTATTTTGAACACAGATCACCAGCGAACGAACAAACACGGACGATTCCATTATTAAACAAGTAGGTCACGTGATCGTAAGGGAAAATATAAAAGGGAATTAGCGTTGTCTAAGTGATCGCTATTCTCTATACTATCCACTATATTATTTGTCTATACTGATCATTATACAAATTACTATTCGCTCATTACTATTTGAACAAGTATTATTAGTGCGAGTGTTATTTGAAGGCGTTGGTATTACTAGTATCTGCATTTACAAAGTCTCATTTACAACGAGAATTTCGGAAGTGATAACGTGCATTCATTGACCTAACGAAAGTTAGAACGGGTGAGCGTTAACATCACAAAACTTGTTTCTAGAAGTTTCTGGTAGAGACTTGCAGCCAACTCATACAAAACAAAAGGCAAAATAATAATAATAATAATAATAATAATAATAATAATAAGCTTAAGAAATACACCAACCTACGGATTCAATTTGCCAGAATGTGGGAAGTCCAAGCCACAAGTATCCAGTTACCATTAGGGTTTTGAGGTCTATACAACTAAACTTAAAGTCCTACAGTATATACATTGGTCAATACGTCGCGCATTCGGCATCCCTCGCAAAGTGAACTGGTGCTAACACACGCCACTCACATCTTGTATAGAATAATGAGTTAATAATGATCTGGAAGGTTAGAGTTCAGACTGAAATCCAGGGAAATCGACCAGAACTAACTGTAAAAATAAAATCATGTTGAAAATACGTCTTCTGATAGTTTCAGGTCTAGCCAACAAAAACATATTTTTAAAAATTAAATACAAAAACGTCGAGATAGAAATCGGTAGCATGTAGAAGCTCAAGAAAAAAACATTTCTGATTGTTATTCGGGATTTGACAATGTTATCGAAAGGAGAAAATTTCATGTGAATTGCAAAAAGACATACCCATATGCATTTCTCGCGTTTTGCATAGATTTCTCTCTATCCAGTGGCTATAATTACATAATTTATGATAGTCTTGGGTATGACGATAAACTACATCCGGCAGCAAGGCGGCTGATGGAGAGACTGGAAGTTTTGAGGAGCGATGAAGAACCTTTTAATTAGAGTTGTTTCCAGTTACAGAAACTATTAGGGTCCCAGCTCTTGGCAAATAGTGAACCCCCAAACAAAAACAAAATACTCTAAAAGTATTAAAATAGATTTATGTAGTAAAAAATACCAGCAATACATTTTTATATAAAAAATACTATCAATACATATTTATAGTAAAATTACCAACAATACATTTTTAAAGAAAAAGAACAGTAATAAATTTATAGAATTGTCAGCAATATAGATTGATAGCAAAATGACCAACAATAAATTTTATCTATAGTTGAAGGCATACAACTGTGATCAAAATATATTTAGTTGAAGCCATAAAGTGGTGTTCAAAATATTTATATTTCGGCATTAAATAACCCACAGAGGTGTTGATATGTCACTAAATAAAATCAACCAAACAAAAACCAATATGAAATAATTCTTTTCATGACATTAATCGATATAATATCCGGCAATGTCTTAAAGAAAACAAACTGTATTCCAAAATATAACTTGAAAAAACCCCAAAACACATATCACTGTCCCTAGGAATTATATTCACCCAAGCATGCATTTGCACAAAAGCTGAGTATTATCTACCATGTATTCAATTGTGAAATCAGAATAACATGCATCATATTTTATTACTTCAAAGATCCCATGAAAATTAAATTTCGGCATTAATTGATCCATAGAGTTGTTGATATGGCATTAAAAAAATCAGATTATATTTTTTGCTCTCCCTGATTGCACGCCATCTCGTCTGTTCGCATCTTCTGATGCAGACTCTTGTTATCTCTTGAAACATCTAGATAGGGAACTCGTATAACACAAAACAAAGTTAAAACAACAATAATAAATGAGTGGGAAAATATAAAGTATAGGCTCGCGTATGCACCCTTGTGCAAATTAATTGAAGTAACTGCTTTAGTTTCCTTTCTTTCACCATACGGTCAATTTTAGACCCACTGGAGTGACGGGGTGTAATCGATTTCTATTTCTTTTTCCTCAGATTAGCTCATTTGCAATGGTGTGTAGTAATATGAATCTACTTTCGGGATATGTGATGAAATTTGTTTGGCCTTGAAAAATATTGTGTCATCCGTGATTGCAGCAGATTTTCATCACGCCCAAACACTATTGTTTCCACTGTCGATTAGTTGTTTTACGGTCATTGTCTGCGATGGACGTTACTCCAAGGAAGCGTACGAAAATTGTAACACACTGGCAAGTCTTACCAGTGATCAAATCAAAGTACTATAGACTAGCTCGGAAAATCTCTTGATTTAAATCCAATAGATAATCTGTGGTCAGTCTGTAAGGAACGACTTCGTGGAATTGTCAAACGAAGTACTAACATGTGCACTGGGTCATGTTTCACTGTAAAAATACAAAAAAAGTAAATAATAACGGACTTATTCGTTTTGTTTCAATTAATTTGCACAATGATGTGGGGTTTCAAGAAGAAAGTTTTCAGTAAAATATTGAGTAGATAGTCAACCTACGTAATAGCCAACTACTCTTGTTTTGCGAGCACACCAGTCTGCTAGGGTGGCTATCCCTGTCGTAGAAACCTGCCCAGGCCCATTTCTGTTTGTTCAGCACCTATAGAGCCCCGTATGTGGTTTATGGTGTAACTATACTGAGTGGACATCTGTTACTCTTTCTGGGCAAGTCATGGTGAGAATCCACAAACCCTTGGTCACGATAATGTGACCGTGCTAGGACGACCATTGACGGCTAGCCAATCTACCCAGTTTTACTCATGAAGCTTGGATCAAACCGTGATATAAGTTTTCAGGCGCTTTCCAAATGCCTCTCGAGCCGAGATCACCACCGCAGGACGATAACATCGAGAGGGCTCCCTGACAAATCGACCATATTTCTCATGGTCACTACAAAAGCAGCTCTGAGGAATCTATAGAACACGTCTTCAGTGAGCGCCCATGTTTAGTTCAGAAGGAGTATAAACGGTGGAGACATGAAAAAGTAACCAAATTCATCCGTTGGAAGTTCTGCGAGTGTCCAACGAGAAAAGAAATGGTACAACCACAAACCCGAGAAAGTTCTCGAGTCAAAAACTTGCGTGGCTTCAAAATAAACTAGAGTACAAGACGGACATATCGGTGAAAGATAAAATAGAAAAAAACACTATTTACATTATTCGGATTATTGTCCTCATCTTTGTCGCCATATTTATTGCAACGTTTCGACCGTTGTACGCTCCGTCCTTCTTCAGGTGGTTGGAATGTCGAACTGAACCCTTTATTTGGCTCACTTCGTTAGACTGTTCTAGTTCCACGTGATGATTGTCAGTTATCTCCCGTTATTTTCCCTCTGAAATTTCTCCACTGCCTTAACCAGGTATTGAACTCGCACTCTTTGGGTCCTGTCACAGTGCTCATCGACCAAGTATACAAATGAATACAATATTGGAACCAGTAATAAGGAGTGCCAGAGAAAAGCGGTAATAACAAAAAAACAAAAAATGCAATATGAGCTCTGGTAAAATTGTGACACTATTTAGCGGTTGCGTGAAAATTAAAAGCGAGAAATAATTAAGGCGAGAAGAAGCTGAAATAATTAAGGCGAGAAGAAGCTATTACGAAAAGACATACTGAGCGATGTTATTTTTTTCTGACAAAGAAAAGTGGTGAAGATTATTTTTTTTCTCTCACAGAAGATAGGAGGGTCGTAAGATCTCGGATCTGTCGAATTAATTTATGTTACGAGGCGGCGAATAAAAGATAGCCATCTGCCCATGGCAATAATGAAAATTTCAAATTGGTCAAGTGGCCTACAAAACAGGATGCTAAGAGATAATGGTAATCAGGTCACGCACTGACTGAGAAAGACATCAGCTGAAGACCACCGCCAAAGAAAAAAAGAAATGAAGGGAAAAGAGAAAGGAAAAGAATAAACCATTAACTATCCTTCGGAGATAACATTTGGTTTGGGGAAAAACACCTGTTTTATTGTCCAGACCTGAACATGATGAAAGTTTGATACCAGGATAGATAATTGGCGACAGAATGCGAATACGTCCAGTTAACCACCTACTTGACGCTGGTGGAAATCTCGATTGATAAAGTCCAGGTGAGATTCGGTTAAGATAGAGATTAAGGACCAAACTACGAGTCGTAGGGGTCTGGTGAAACAAGAAAAAGAAGAAAAGAAAAAAAAAGGGAAGATATATTTTTTTTCCTTTGAGCGAAATTTTTAAACTGAGGCCAGTCTAGCCACACCCACGCTGCTGGGCGTTCATTGGGTGAATGGTGGCGTGAGCGGTAGGCGAAGGTAAACTATAAGAAAGGATGGGAGTTGACGCCTCTGAGGGGATTGGTGTGAGATACCACTGTGAGAAAGGAAGAATTTGGGAGGACGATACCCTTAAGAACCCCTCTAAAGCAAAAAAGTAATGGACTTCCAAAAATGGAATGTGATAAATTTTCCTGTCCGAAAACAAAGAAAATACTTGTTGTGGATTTAGAATTATCGAGGACCCCCAAACCACGACAAGCCCACACCCGGTTTTGGTCGGCGTCCATATAAGCAGAGTCGCAGAGAGCAGTTGGGGTTAGTCAGAGAGAGAAGTTAGTTGCAGTTGAAGCTGTTGAGCTCTGAGACCAGCCTCGCAGGAAGCTGACTGAAGATCCACGTATCCCGACTTCAACTTCTAACCAAAAACAATTTATTTTTGAAGAACGACTTAGACTCACACCACCAGTTTTGCGAATATCGCCTGAAGATACAAGAAAAAAAAACAGTCTCTTAAAAAAACAACTTAAGATGTTAAGACTCGCCTAACAAACACAAAGTGTCACGAATCCATATTAGCGGTTTGGGAGAAAGACGCAGTCCTGTATTCAACAACCAGATATAAAAATATTTGTTATCCTTTTTTTAACACATTTGAACTTTTCGAGTTGTTACTTTATTTTCTTTTACATATACTTGTGTGGTGTTACCTTTGCTCGGACTTGGCTTGCATTGCGGCCTGGCGACTGATTGATTTGGTCTACCTAGGATCAAATCACAACGTGGGTAGGTTAGACTAGAAATCAAAGCAGTTACTTCGGTAACCAGACGTTGGAGGCGAGCTGGGAACGACAAAGCTGATACCGAATCTAACCAGCTTTCCATCCGAATCATCAAAGGGTTAGAACGTCACATTTAGTGCCGCGACCAATACCAAGTCACATTGGTCGTCACGGGATAGCACACGGGCGCGGAGAGGCCGGGGGTGACGTCACAAAAAATATGCAATAATATCAGCAAAATTTGCAATATGAGCACTGGTAATAAATGAGTGCTGAAGACATTAGGTTTATAATACCCAGAAATTCATACACATGGCACAGTGGATAAAGGCGTTTGTTAGATCCAGTGACAGGACCCAATGAGTGTGAGTTCAATACCGTGTTAAGGCAGTGGAGAACTTTCAGAGGGGAATTAACAGGGAATAACTGACATCCATTAGAACATTAGACATGGCACTTGAAACTAGAACCGAAGTGAACGAAATAAAAGGTTCAGTTTGACTTTCCGACGAGTACAATGACCGAAAACGTTTTGATAAACATGGCGACAAAGATGAAGACAATAATCCGAATAATGTAAATAGTGTACATAATACCTCATCTCAGAAATATAGACAGAAAAAAAAGAAGTTAATCATTGATTCATCGTGCCTTTTGATCCAAGGATAAAACAAATGGAAGAAGAGAAAGTAATGAACCCACTGGCGTTTGAACACGCAAAACTTTGGAAATTAAAATAGTTGACAATCATACCAGTAATGCACTTGGTACGGTAACTGACAGAATAAGGGCATGGATAGATTAAAAAAAAACAGTTGAAGAAAGAAAAAACTCTTCATTGATTCGATAAGGTCAAATTGGCAGAGTTGACTTAAAATTTACTGTTAACAGGGGCAAGGAATGACTTGTTAATTTTAACGCCTCCCAAACAAAACTGCTTTCTATTAATCATATAAACGACCTCTTTCTGCCTTCCATCAGCATGGCTAATGCTAAATTCCAGGTGAGTGACTCGAGGTAGCATTCACTGCTGGCAGGAAGTGAAAAAAAGGATATCGAATCACTTGCCAGGTCTGCTGCTTGGAAGGTTGGTTCACTGTATCTAGACAATTTCTATCTCCAGAATCTATCTTACATATCTATAAGTATACTATTCGTCCACATATAGTCTGGTGCTTCTACTATATATCTAGATATACCACAATTTATACTAAGTTGACATGAAGTGGAAAGACTATATTGAATCCATTGCTAGGCCAGCTGCTAAAAGATTGGCTCCCTGTATCGTGCTAGATAATTTTCTCTCCAGAATCTGTCTTATAAATTTATAAGTCTACCATTTGTCGATTCTTCAAATACCACTGCCACATATGGTTCGGTGATTCTGCTATATATTTAGAAAAATATTATTGGTCCTGAGCTGGCATCTCGGCTTCAGTTACTTTCCCAGTGCCGTAATCTACCTTCCGGGTGACTTTTCTATAAATACATCCATGATAATTATTCTGATTAGCTCTCCTCTATGGTAACTAGACTTTAAGAATTTCAGCTCAGTACTAGACTGGCGGCAATGTCTCATCATTTTAAAGTTGAAATGGCTAGATATAACCGCAAGTTCTACGTGAACATTTACATTTTGATGCACTGCTTGCCTGTAAAAATTCTTCCGGCTTCTTAATTTACCGCCAAATTTAAATTTAAAAAAATGTGATTGCAGTGTCAATCGTTATCTAATGTGTTCTTGATTATTCTTCTTTTATTGTTCTCTATCCTCAATAATGTTTTTCTTAATTTTATTCTTTCATAGTTACTAACATCCTGTGTCTTAGTGGCTTTATTGCCTTGCTTATGGGGAAATGATTAAAAAAAAACGGCAAGAATAATAATGTGATAATTATTTAGAAAATTTCATGATTTCTATCGTTTCTGTGTGTGAAAAAATCCTGATAATAATGACAGATTATCAAACGACAGTATCAACAATAATCCCACCACAAAATAACTTAATATCAATAACTATCAGAATAAAAAATTTAACACTATTTTGGTAAATGATTTGTTAAGTCTAATTTAGTTTAGGACAAGAGCAGAATTACGAGGTTCTCAATTTGGTTCAAAATCAGTACTAATGGTCTGCGGGGTTAACTAACCATTCCACGACAACGATACTCCCTTCTTAGTTTTGGGGAAAAGGCCACTCACTGTGGATCTAACTCTCTACGAATGATCTATTGATCCAATTTACTGATAGTGTGGTACAAAGATAAGGTTCGCAGTGAACTTAACTCACGACTCTGTTTCTAATTGCCAACCAGACTAAGCTCGGTAATTACTGACTCACGCCGAGGCGCCTACGCCATTTAGGTAGTTACATGAGTTTGGGCAAAAGAGGAATGTCGCAGTGCCCCAGCTAGAATCCATTTGCATGTCTAAATTAGCATCTTCGAAAATGGAATCAACATGTAGTTTGTTTTTTTTTCTAAAATGGATAGATCAAGAGACGCTCGTTAAAGCAGCACGTGTTTGTACCCAAAATGGCTTCATTCCATAAAAATAATTAGAAAGAGAGAGAAAAAAAACAGAGAGAGAGAGAGAGAGAGAGAGAGAGAGAGAGAGAGAGAGAAAGAAGAAGAAGAAGAAGAAGAAGAAGAAGAAGAAAGCATGAGAGTGGTTATAGCCGGTTCTTATGAGAGGATATTTATTGCAGTAAGAGAAGAAACATAAAGAAAAAACGGATTACAAGGAAAAAAAAACAAAATTCAAGTAAAGCTTGAAAGACAAGTTATTGTTCGAGTTAAAATGGCTTCCATGACTATCGACCCAAATTATACATTTTAGATTATTTTCACTTCATTTTTTTTTTATTCTGATACAAATTTATTTTGACTCGATTACAGAACACACGGCATGTACACAAGCAGTTTTTAACTATAAGATATTTTTCAAAATATTTCAATGGTTCATAATTTCAGTTACCCGGTAATACTGGTTTGGTTTGGTTTGTTTTACGTCATATCAACCAAATGTGTTATCTAATGGCGACAAGATTTTTGTTGCTGGCAATATTTTTTTTTTCAAAAATAAATAGTTGGTAATATTTTTTTCCTTTCAAAAATGTATTGCTGGCAATGATTTTCAAAAAAAGGTATTGGTGGAATTAAAACCTATTTTTATACTTTCATAGGGTTTTGACCTTTTTGGTCAAACTCAACTATTTGCCCATAGCTGGGACCCTGACAGATATTACTACCCGGGATCGTGGTGGACCTGGGAATACCAGCAATTAAGAAGTGATTCCACGCTCCTCAAAATCTCCTGATCAAAAGCCCTACAGTTGGATGTAGTTCATCGTCTTACTCAGGACGCGGATGTAGTTTATCGTCAAACCTAGGACGGCCTGTAAGATTGACTTTCCGTTGTTTCCTAAAGCTATCATAAACAAGTTGATCTATGTTGTAGCATTCACATGAATACAGTATGTTGGGCTGCAATTGGAGGGTCCTCAGACGAGTTTATATCGAAGGGCAGAATCTCGTCTCGGGAAACAGCTACCCGACCCCGTTCTATACGGGATCTACGGGGAATTTTTGGTCGAGCCTACGGTCTCGAATACCCCTCATTAAATTCGAACTTGTGCCACATCTGAACGCGTGAGACGGTTGGTAGATATCCTGCAGTTGGAAATGAATTGTGGAATTCACTTCACTTAATTCTAACAGTTGACTACGTCTCCGCACAGCTGGCGAGTCTTATACATGTTGTTCTTGTCCTAAGTATTATCGTTCATTAGCAACCTTAACTTGATTATTCTATTCAGTAACCCTCCCAAAGTTACAACAGCCTGGTAGTACTATTTTTAATGCCATCTCTCTTCAAAACTTGGACGATCAACATATTCCTTTTTTTATGATCTGTGAACTGTCATAAATTCTTGAGAAATATACCGGAGTAGTTTCTCACTGCCTTCTCCACATTTTTGAATAAATCTTTCCTTCTGTTAGACTAATTGCCCGCTTCTAACAAGGCTAGGGGGGCCTAGTTTACCCTGTTATTTAATCCATGTCTGAGCGGAGAAGAGGAGAATTGATACCGTTGTCACGTGTATTTGTACGAATGTGAATGCGTGTCACACGGAATTTGAAATTTGATCGCCAGTTCTAATCTCTGCACCGTTATCCGTTACACCAGATGTACACCCCAGCGTATTACTAGTGTAGTGAGTTCGATCTCTGCTAGGTGCCGCAGATTTTAAACATTGTGGCTACTCTAAATACTAAGAAGATGACGCCTATTGCAATATGCTCCATATTCTTTCATTGGTGAGATGTAAGTTCTACTCCAGCAGTGACTTTGTTGAACAGAATCCCAAAAGGATTCACTACACTCATAACCTGTTCCAATTATATCGTCATATTCCCTACATATTCCTATAAAATGTGCTTCTTGCACAATAAGGCTTATGGGCAAATCAAGTTAAACATCGATTCCCGTATGATGACCGAAGTTAAGCAATGTCGAGTCTGGTCAGTACCTGGATCAGTTACCGCTTGGAAATATCAGTTGTTGTAATCTTGGATTTGCGGGTGGTCAATTGGATAATGACTCGGAATTGTTAATCGGAGATCCAGCCCACAAGCCCCCAATCAGCCACTGGGTAGCATTCCACTAGCATTTACCGCTGGCAGCCCGCTGTTGGACCGCCGGCGTATTCGCCTCGCAGTGTTACCTACTTGCAAACCGCTAGTGGCTCGCTGGTGGCTGCCGCCAGAAGACCGCTGGCGATGCCATCTGCGTCCTGCCAGCGGGCCACTAGCGGATTGCGCGTTGGGGGTGTTCCAATTTCCGTTGGGTTCGTTATATCCACTGACGTACAGATAATCTTTGGAAAGGTATGAATCCACCTCTTCTCTCCCAGCTATGGGTTAATTAGTAAAACTTATATCAGTAAACCATTATTATTTACACCACCAAAACAATTCTTACAATCTAGGAATATTTTTAGCTTTAAATAACCTACAAAATGTAGATAACCCCTAGAAAGTGAATCACTCAATCAATCTTCGTAACTTTCTACCTTGAGAGGTTTTTGGGTTTTGTATAGGATGAACATCATTGTAAAAAAACAGCAGTGTAACGCTGCTCTAGATTAAACCGAGTTTATTATCTTCAAGAGAGGCCTCGCCATTAAGCAACGAATGTCTTGTAGGCTATTGCTATTGAAGTAAATCGACTTTTCACCGAGCGCTCTATACTTGTGACCCTGTGCCTTACTAAAAAATTTTTTTACGAACTCTAATATGATGTCAATATAGAATATTCAAAACAGAATAAAGTCTTTCAGAGAAGCCTGTGGAATAGTTGCCCCGGGAGAAGATCAAGTTGGTGATCCACGCTTCATCCAGTTATCATTTACAAAAGTAATCGAACCAAATGCGCCAAAGATGTGCAGGGGTGGACCCCCCCCCCCAAAAAAAATAAACAAAAACAATATCACAGGCAGATATAAAGACATCAACTCTAGAGGTAAGAGACGTCACTGGTCATTGATGAAATTCAGCGTTGAATAAACTCCAAAGATTCACTTCTTTTAATTCTTATAGTCTACTGCCAGAAAGCAATATTCCAGCTGTAGCAAAAGTTCAGAAAAATTGTCGAAACACAATCTCATTAAAGCAAAGCTTAAAAATCATTAATAACACGTTAGGAATATCATTTTTTTAATGTTAAATTTAACTTCATTTCCAAGTCAAACAAGAAATCAACATCCTTTACTAAAGTGTTCTAAGAAATAGGTCTCAAGCTAAATCTCCCCAAGCTAGAAATTCAAGTAAAGGTGGTACCTACCTTGAATTCATCAAAATAAGATTCAGAATATAGAATTAATAAATACTAAACACTTCAAATAGGTCATTGTATGGATCAGTTATAACAAATTTAGTATAGGAGACAAGGAAATTTAACATAAAATAGGCTGCGTTTGGGATAGTTTCGAACAACAGCGCAAGTTGCCGCAGAACCAAAATATTACCCTAAAAAGTGGATCCATGTTCTTAAGTAGTCAAGTCAGATCGAGATTTTCATACAGACGTGGTGCACGGGGGCCAAACCTGTTTAGAAATATTTAAACTTTCGGCTGTATGGAAACGCTTTCTCAGATCAGTGATTAAAAATATCTACGAGCGAATGAAGCCTGTATTTCTTAATGTTGACAATCCTTCTTCAAAAATCGCGCACGAACAAAGAACAGTAACCACATCACAGCAGCCACTAAAATGAACATCACGTCTAACTTAAAGAGAAAAAAAACGGCACAATCAAGATGTTGACGTTCCAAACAACTTCGAGCAAAAGTTTAGGAAGGAAACCTCCATCAATATACAAGTGAGCGGTAACTCTTACCGGACCTGTCTTCTTTCTGACATGAGGTATTATGTACACTATTTACATTATTCGGACTATTGTCCTCATCTTTGTCGCCATATTTATTACAACGTTTCGGCCTTTCAGTATCTGTCTATATTTCTGAGATGAGGTATTATGCACATTATTTACATTGTTCGTACTATTGTCCTCATCTTTGTCGCCATATTTATTACAACGTTTTGGCCTTTCAGTATCTCTCTATATTTCTGAGATGAGGTATTATGTACATTATTTACATCATTCGGACTATTGTCCTCATCTTTGTCGCCATATTTATCACAACGTTTCGGCCTTTCAGTATCTCTCTATATTTCTGAAATGAGGTATTATGTACACTATTTACATTATTCGGACTGTTGTCCTCGTCTTTGTCGCCTTATTTATTACAACGTTTCGGCAATATGAGCATTGGTAAAAATGGTTGCTGAAGACATTAGGTTTATAAGATGTTCTCAAGGACGCATGGCACAGTGTATATTGAACTCACACTCTTTGGGTCCTGTCACTGGATGTAATCAACGACTTTATCTACTGTGCCATGTGTCCTCAAGGGCGTTGGTTAGATCCAGTGACAGAACGCAAAGAGTGTGAGTTCAATACCCGGTTAAAGCAGTGGAGAACTTGGAGAGGGGGATTAGCAGGAGATAACTGACAACTGACATCCATTAAAATATTCACGTGGAACTAGAACAGTCTACCCCAGTGAGCGAAATAAAGGGTTCAGTTCGACATTCCAACCACCTGAAGAAGGACGGAGCGTACAACGGCCGAAACGTTGTAATAAATATTGTGACAAAGATGAGGACAATAGACCGACTAATGTAAATACTGTACTCTTACCGGATGTAAGAAACCTATTCTCCTCATTTTTTTTTAAATTGAAAGACGTTGTAAATTTCAACCGATGATCAATGTATGCCAGTAGTCTTTATTTGGTTTTACGACAAATCAACACCTTAAAGGGTTTTTTTTCAATGCTGACAAGATCTTTAGGATAGGTTCAAATGAACAGAATATGTATTCTTTATAAGAAATTAGTTTATAGATCAGGTTTCATTGATATTTTTGTAAAGAGGGTTTTGGAGAGAGTCAAATGTATTGCTGGTAATATTTTTCAAAAATGTATTACTGGTAATATAAATTATCCAAGGTGCTCTATCTAAAGAAAATTAATCATATCTCACTTTGTGCCTACTCGCACAGACCCCACCTTCAATCTCCTTACTACAGTTTGCATAAATCATTCCAGGTTCAGTAAAGTTTTACAATTTTTTTCAGTTCTTTTTTCTCAGTTCGGTTTTCTCTTGAACTTCAACGAAATTTTTTTTTATGCAAATAAATTGTAGAAATTCTTTTTTTTTTTGTCTTTCTATAAATTTCTAAATATATCACCATTGCTTTCCATTCTATATAATTCCCTTATATTCTTTTTCATTCTTGAATGTCTAAAAATATTTTCTTTTATAATTTCTAAACGTTCTTTCGTCATTTCCGTTTTCTTTAAATAAAATTATTTCTTTCACACTGTCATGTCTGCCGCTTTCTTTTCACCTTTCTTTTTCTTCCTCTTCTTTTATATTCTTTCTTTTCCCCTTTCTTTTTCTACCTCTTCTTTTATATTCTTTCTTTTCCCCTTTCTTTTTCTTCCTATTCTTTTATATTCTTTCTTTTCACCTTTCGTTTTCTTCCTCTTCTTTTATATTCTTTCTTTTCCCCTTTCTTTTTCTACCTCTTCTTTTATATTCTTTCTGTTCCCCTTTCTTTTTCTACCTCTTCTTTTATATTCTTTCTTTTCTCCTTTCTTTTTCTTCCTCTTCTTTTATATTCTTTCTTTTCACCTTTCTTTTTCTTCCTCTTCTTTTATATTCTTTCTTTTCCCCTTTCTTTTTCTTCCTATTCTTTTATATTCTTTCTTTTCACCTTTCTTTTTCTTCCTCTTCTTTTATATTCTTTCTTTTCCCCTTTCTTTTTCTACCTCTTCTTTTATATTCTTTCTGTTCCCCTTTCTTTTTCTACCTCTTCTTTTATATTCTTTCTTTTCCCCTTTCTTTTTCTTCCTCTTCTTTTATATTCTTTCTGTTCCCCTTTCTTTTTCTACCTCTTCTTTTATATTCTTTCTTTTCCCCTTTCTTTTTCTACCACTTCTTTTATATTCTTTCTGTTCCCCTTTCTTTTTCTACCTCTTCTTTTATATTCTTTCTTTTCCCCTTTCTTTTTCTTCCTCTTCTTTTATATTCTTTCTGTTCCCCATTCTTTTTCTTCCTCTTCTTTTATATTCTTTCTTTTCTCCTTTCTTTTTCTACCTCTTCTTTTATATTCTTTCTTTTCACCTTTCTTTTTCTTCCTATTCTTTTATATTCTTTCTTTTCACCTTTCTTTTTCTACCTCTTCTTTTATATTCTTTCTGTTTCCCTTTCTTTTTCTACCTCTTCTTTTATATTCTTTCTTTTCTCCTTTCTTTTTCTACCTCTTCTTTTATATTCTTTCTTTTCCCCTTTCTTTTTCTTCCTCTTCTTTTATATTCTTTCTTTTCCCCTTTCTTTTTCTACCTCTTCTTTTATATTCTTTCTGTTCCCCTTTCTTTTTCTACCTCTTCTTTTATATTCTTTCTGTTTCCCTTTCTTTTTCTTCCTCTTGTTTTATATTCTTTCTTTTCCCCTTTCTTTTTCTTCCTCTTCTTTTATATTCTTTCTGTTCCCCTTTCTTTTTCTACCTCTTCTTTTATATTCTTTCTTTTCCCCTTTCTTTTTCTACCTCTTCTTTTATATTCTTTCTTTTCCCCTTTCTTTTTCTTCCTCTTCTTTTATATTCTTTCTTTTCCCCTTTCTTTTTCTACCTCTTCTTTTATATTCTTTCTTTTCCCCTTTCTTTTTCTTCCTCTTCTTTTATATTCTTTCTTTTCCCCTTTCTTTTTCTACCTCTTCTTTTATATTCTTTCTGTTCCCCTTTCTTTTTCTACCTCTTCTTTTATATTCTTTCTGTTTCCCTTTCTTTTTCTTCCTCTTCTTTTATATTCTTTCTTTTCCCCTTTCTTTTTCTTCCTCTTCTTTTATATTCTTTCTTTTCCCCTTTCTTTTTCTACCTCTTCTTTTATATTCTTTCTTTTCCCCTTTCTTTTTCTTCCTCTTCTTTTATATTCTTTCTGTTTCCCTTTTTTTTTCTTCCTCTTCTTTTATATTCTTTCTTTTAACCTTTCTTTTTCTTCCTCTTCTTTTATATTCTTTCTGTTCCCCTTTCTTTTTCTACCCCTTCTTTTATATTCTTTCTTTTCCCCTTTCTTTTTCTTCCTCTTCTTTTATATTCTTTCTTTTCCCCTTTCTTTTTCTACCTCTTCTTTTATATTCTTTCTGTTTCACTTTCTTTTTCTACCTCTTCTTTTATATTCTTTCTTTTCCCCTTTCTTTTTCTACCTCTTCTTTTATATTCTTTCTTTTCCCCTTTCTTTTTCTTCCTCTTCTTTTATATTCTTTCTTTTCCCCTTTCTTTTTCTACCTCTTCTTTTATATTCTTTCTTTTCCCCTTTTTTTTTCTTCCTCTTCTTTTATATTCTTTCTGTTTCCCTTTTTTTTTCTTCCTCTTCTTTTATATTCTTTCTTTTAACCTTTCTTTTTCTTCCTCTTCTTTTATATTCTTTCTTTTCCCCTTTCTTTTTCTACCTCTTCTTTTATATTCTTTCTGTTCCCCTTTCTTTTTCTACCTCTTCTTTTATATTCTTTCTGTTTCCCTTTCTTTTTCTTCCTCTTCTTTTATATTCTTTCTTTTAACCTTTCTTTTTCTTCCTCTTCTTTTATATTCTTTCTTTTCCCCTTTCTTTTTCTACCTCTTCTTTTATATTCTTTCTTTTCCCCTTTCTTTTTCTTCCTCTTCTTTTATATTCTTTCTTTTCCCCTTTCTTTTTCTACCTCTTCTTTTATATTCTTTCTTTTCCCCTTTCTTTTTCTTCCTCTTCTTTTATATTCTTTCTTTTCCCCTTTCTTTTTCTACCTCTTCTTTTATATTCTTTCTTTTCCCTTTTCTTTTTCTTCCTCTTCTTTTATATTCTTTCTTTTCCCCTTTCTTTTTCTACCTCTTCTTTTATATTCTTTCTGTTCCCCTTTCTTTTTCTACCTCTTCTTTTATATTCTTTCTGTTTCCCTTTCTTTTTCTTCCTCTTCTTTTATATTCTTTCTTTTCCCCTTTCTTTTTCTACCTCTTCTTTTATATTCTTTCTTTTCCCCTTTCTTTTTCTTCCTCTTCTTTTATATTCTTTCTGTTCCCCTTTCTTTTTCTACCTCTTCTTTTATATTCTTTCTTTTCCCCTTTCTTTTTCTTCCTCTTCTTTTATATTCTTTCTTTTCCCCTTTCTTTTTCTACCTCTTATTTTATATTCTTTCTGTTCACCTTTCTTTTTCTTCCTCTTCTTTTATATTCTTTCTTTTCCCCTTTCTTTTTCTTCCTCTTCTTTTATATTCTTTCTTTTCCCCTTTCTTTTTCTTCCTCTTCTTTTATATTCTTTCTTTTCACCTTTCTTTTTCTTCCTCTTCTTTTATATTCTTTCTTTTCCCCTTTCTTTTTCTACCTCTTCTTTTATATTCTTTCTGTTCCCCTTTCTTTTTCTACCTCTTCTTTTATATTCTTTCTGTTCCCCTTTCTTTTTCTTCCTCTTCTTTTATATTCTTTCTTTTCCCCTTTCTTTTTCTACCTCTTCTTTTATATTCTTTCTGTTCCCCTTTCTTTTTCTACCTCTTCTTTTATATTCTTTCTGTTCCCCTTTCTTTTTCTTCCTCTTCTTTTATATTCTTTCTTTTCCCCTTTCTTTTTCTTCCTCTTCTTTTATATTCTTTCTTTTCCCCTTTCTTTTTCTACCTCTTCTTTTATATTCTTTCTGTTCCCCTTTCTTTTTCTACCTCTTATTTTATATTCTTTCTGTTCACCTTTCTTTTTCTTCCTCTTCTTTTATATTCTTTCTTTTCCCCTTTCTTTTTCTTCCTCTTCTTTTATATTCTTTCTTTTCCCCTTTCTTTTTCTTCCTCTTCTTTTATATTCTTTCTTTTCACCTTTCTTTTTCTTCCTCTTCTTTTATATTCTTTCTTTTCCCCTTTCTTTTTCTACCTCTTCTTTTATATTCTTTCTGTTCCCCTTTCTTTTTCTACCTCTTCTTTTATATTCTTTCTTTTCCCCTTTCTTTTTCTTCCTCTTCTTTTATATTCTTTCTTTTCCCCTTTCTTTTTCTACCTCTTCTTTTATATTCTTTCTGTTCCCCTTTCTTTTTCTACCTCTTCTTTTATATTCTTTCTTTTCCCCTTTCTTTTTCTTCCTCTTCTTTTATATTCTTTCTTTTCCCCTTTCTTTTTCTACCTCTTCTTTTATATTCTTTCTGTTTCCCTTTCTTTTTCTACCTCTTCTTTTATATTCTTTCTTTTCTCCTTTCTTTTTCTACCTCTTCTTTTATATTCTTTCTTTTCCCCTTTCTTTTTCTACCTCTTCTTTTATATTCTTTCTTTTCCCCTTTCTTTTTCTTCCTCTTCTTTTATATTCTTTCTTTTCACCTTTCTTTTTCTACCTCTTCTTTTATATTCTTTCTGTTCCCCTTTCTTTTTCTACCTCTTCTTTTATATTCTTTCTTTTCCCCTTTCTTTTTCTTCCTTTTTCTTTATATTCTTTCTTTTCCCCTTTCTTTTTCTACCTCTTCTTTTATATTCTTTCTGTTCCCCTTTCTTTTTCTACCTCTTCTTTTATATTCTTTCTTTTCTCCTTTCTTTTTCTTCCTCTTCTTTTATATTCTTTCTTTTCCCCTTTCTTTTTCTTCCTTTTTCTTTATATTCTTTCTTTTCCCCTTTCTTTTTCTACCTCTTCTTTTATATTCTTTCTGTTCCCCTTTCTTTTTCTACCTCTTCTTTTATATTCTTTCTGTTTCCCTTTCTTTTTCTACCTCTTCTTTTATATTCTTTCTTTTCTCCTTTCTTTTTCTTCCTCTTCTTTTATATTCTTTCTTTTCCCCTTTCTTTTTCTTCCTTTTTCTTTATATTCTTTCTTTTCCCCTTTCTTTTTCTACCTCTTCTTTTATATTCTTTCTGTTCCCCTTTCTTTTTCTACCTCTTCTTTTATATTCTTTCTTTTCCCCTTTCTTTTTCTTCCTTTTTCTTTATATTCTTTCTTTTCCCCTTTCTTTTTCTACCTCTTCTTTTATATTCTTTCTTTTCCCCTTTCTTTTTCTACCTCTTCTTTTATATTCTTTCTGTTTCCCTTTCTTTTTCTACCTCTTCTTTTATATTCTTTCTTTTCCCCTTTCTTTTTCTTCCTCTTCTTTTATATTCTTTCTTTTCCCCTTTCTTTTTCTTTCTTTTTCTTTATATTCTTTCTTTTCCCCTTTCTTTTTCTACCTCTTCTTTTATATTCTTTCTTTTCCCCTTTCTTTTTCTACCTCTTCTTTTATATTCTTTCTTTTCCCCTTTCTTTTTCTACCTCTTCTTTTATATTCTTTCTTTTCCCCTTTCTTTTTCTACCTCTTCTTTTATATTCTTTCTGTTTCCCTTTCTTTTTCTACCTCTTCTTTTATATTCTTTCTTTTCCCCTTTCTTTTTCTTCCTCTTCTTTTATATTCTTTCTTTTCCCCTTTCTTTTTCTTTCTTTTTCTTTATATTCTTTCTTTTCCCCTTTCTTTTTCTACCTCTTCTTTTATATTCTTTCTTTTCCCCTTTCTTTTTCTACCTCTTCTTTTATATTCTTTCTTTTCCCCTTTCTTTTTCTACCTCTTCTTTTATATTCTTTCTTTTCCCCTTTCTTTTTCTACGTCTTCTTTTATATTCTTTCTGTTTCCCTTTCTTTCTACCTCTTCTTTTATATTCTTTCTTTCCCCTTTCTTTTTCTTCCTTTTTCTTTATATTCTTTCTTTTCCCCTTTCTTTTTCTTCCTCTTCTTTTATATTCTTTCTTTTCCCCTTTCTTTTTCTACCTCTTCTTTTATATTCTTTCTGTTTCCCTTTCTTTTTCTACCTCTTCTTTTATATTCTTTCTTTTCTGCTTTCTTTTTCTACCTCTTCTTTTATATTCTTTCTTTTCTCCTTTCTTTTTCTTCCTCTTCTTTTATATTCTTTCTTTTCCCCTTTCTTTTTCTACCTCTTCTTTGATATTCTTTCTTTTCCCCTTTCTTTTTCTTCCTCTTCTTTTATATTCTTTCTTTTCCCCTTTCTTTTTCTACCTCTTCTTTTATATTCTTTCTGTTCCCCTTTCTTTTTCTACCTCTTCTTTTATATTCTTTCTTTTCCCCTTTCTTTTTCTTCCTTTTTCTTTATATTCTTTCTTTTCCCCTTTCTTTTTCTACCTCTTCTTTTATATTCTTTCTTTTCCCCTTTCTTTTTCTACCTCTTCTTTTATATTCTTTCTGTTTCCCTTTCTTTTTCTACCTCTTCTTTTATATTCTTTCTTTTCTCCTTTCTTTTTCTTCCTCTTCTTTTATATTCTTTCTTTTCCCCTTTCTTTTTCTACCTCTTCTTTTATATTCTTTCTGTTTCCCTTTCTTTTTCTACCTCTTCTTTTATATTCTTTCTTTTCTCCTTTCTTTTTCTACCTCTTTTTTATATTCTTTCTTTTCCCCTTTCTTTTCATACGTCTTCTTTTATATTAAGCAATAAACTGACCTCCGACAAAATTTATTTATTTATAACAGCTCGTAAAAATCCTTTGGCGGTCGAAGGCTTTCGCAGACCTTTCTATATTTAGCGTTCATGAGGTGGAATAGGCCATTAACCTAACCCAGCGTGTGTCGGTAGGGGCTTGCAGGATCTGGTATTTCCAAGTGGACACCCATCTAGCTACTTACCCGAATCAACGTTACTTAACCTTGGTGACGAAAAACCGGTGTTTCAACGTGATATGGCCGTAATCCTACAAAAATTACATTTAATTTACAAGAAAACTATATTTCAAGATTCATTTATTCTGCTTGTAATCAGTCTAAAACGTTGCTGAACTATAAATTCATTCTTAAATGACGACCACAAAATATAATTTATTACTTTACGAGAATTCCGACACACTATTGTTCTGGCTAACAAGAGTTCGACACGAAAAGATGATAAATTCCAACCAATCAGCATTCGCTGCGTTTTGAGTTTATCTATTTTGTCATTATATAAGTCAAGGCGCAGACTAAGAGATCGGTTAGTTAGGTAGTGTTTTATAATCGGTACTGCGACTAGAAATAACCATTTTCTTCAAAGTATATTTTTTCGTGTTATAAATTACGAATAGGGTATTTTGCAGTTCCCGGTAAAACAGACATCGAGGCTATTTTGCTAGTAGATATAAATAGTGTTTTAGAAATAATCGTCAGTGTTGTGGCCCCATTGAGCGAACTGAGGTATTCAAAGATATTTCTTCAAAAATATTGCTGTTTTCTAAGCTGGACCATAGGTAACTTTTCCTTTTAGAGTGGAGGCTCAATTATCCCTATGCTTAAAATTCTGCAGAGAGTATATCGTTTAAGCTAGTTTATATATATATATATATATATATATATATATATATATATATATATATATATATATATATATATATATATGTATATATATATATATATATATATATATATATATATATATATATATATATATTATGAAATGGGCAAAGTCCGACAAATATTTTAAGACATTTTTTTATGTTTATACGTTCTTTTTATAGAAAATAAAAAAAATTTATAAACATAAAAAATGTCTTAAAATATTTGTCGGACTTTGTCCATTTCATAATGTGTAACGTCATTTGTTTACATTTGGATACATACGAGAGAAAATCATGGAGAATTGTAGTTTAAAAACAGTAAAATCGACCTTGCTAACTGGAACGCTCCTCTGTAGCTCAATCGGTAAAAGCACAGGTTCGATTCCTGCCGGAGGACGCATATTTTCCCTGAACATTCAGTCTGGTAAATGTTGCTTATACTGTTTATTATAAACAGAGCATTTACTTAAATATTTTATCTATAAAAAGAACGTATAAACATAAAAATGACTTAATATATCTATCTATCTATCTATCTATCTCTCTCTCTCTCTATATATATATATATATATATATATATACAAAGACAAGCTGAAAAGGAACTTGTCAGCAGTTAATATACCACATAACACCCTTGAGCGCTTAGCTTTGGAGCGGGTAGAATGGAGATCAAGGTGTTTTAGTGGACTCAGCAATCTTCAATCTGCTTGTCTGAATCATCTTCAAGAAGCGAGAGCAAGATCTAAAATGTCAACCAATCTAACAGTGATCTCATCTCACAATTTTCACACCTGCTCCATGTGTGGCCTCCTTTGTAAATCACTAGCGGGTCTTAAATGCCACTTAAGATTATCGCATAAACTTTCATAACTGAATCAATAAGCTGGTAGATCCTCATACGTCGAAACCGACGGGAGAGTCCATTTATATATATATATATATATATATATATATATATATATATATATATATATATGTGTGTGTGTGTGTGTGTGTGTCTGTGTCTGTATATATATATATATATATATATATTTATAAAGACTTAATAAGCCAACTCTATTCATTAAGAAATCATCCAGTGACAGGGAGCTACAGACACTATTTTGTCTGTGAGAAAGATGCCATTTGTGCTATGGCCGGAGAACATCTGTCTGAAGATTCTGTGGCGCAAAACACTTCTAAAATACCAACAACATGTTTGGATGAAAATGAGTCAATCCAGATTCCCATCATTTTGATCCAGAGGTAGAAAACTGTGCAATGTGTTTATGGGGCCCTGACATCATCAGCGCAGTGGTTGTGTGAACTGTGTAGGCTGGACTTGAACAACATGGATTCTCTTGTGGGGGATTATTGTCTTCAGTGGATACACCCGAAGTGTATTGGCAAGAGAACCATGCCCATGCCTGAAGTGCTTAAAATATTCAGAGACTTCTATATTTCTTCTAATAATTGATGATGAATAAATGATTTTAATTTGTGTTTTAACAATTAGTAGTGGAATTTTTTAAAAAATTGTCTTAATTGATGGTGAAAATAAATAAACTTTTGTGTTAAATCTGTGTGCTGTTGTTATTTTCGTATTGATTGTTAAAATTACACCTTTACGTGCCGAATCTATGTGCGTCGTCAGTGTTGTTGCTCCCATGTCACTAGAAGTTTCGGGTCTAAATTAACAACAGACGTCTTCGATGGACGACCGACCGAATATGATCAGTATTCGACCCGCACGCAGAATACATTTGCTACTGGCTTTAGGACGTGCTTTTCCCCAGAAAACAGCAACTAATCAAAACTTCACTTGGGCTATTCGATGTTATAGATCAGGTATGCTTGTTTGTACTGATCTTCCAACATGCGCCCAAGACAGGGTGTTTTATGGAAGTAGAAAAGAAAACAAACGAATATATATATATATATATATATATATATATATATATATATATATATATATATATATATATATATATTAATAAAATAAAAACGATTTATTATATTGGCTCGTCTTACGACTTACTTTTTTCTCCCCCACCCCTTTAAATTCTTTATTATATCTTATTTACATTATTTACATTATTTACATTATTCGGAATATTGTCCTCTTTATCGCCATCTTTATCACAACGTTTCGGCCGTTGTATGCTCCGGCCTTCTTCAGGTGGTTGGAATGTTGAAAATTCGTAAACTTAAGGAATCAGCACATATACTAGGCCACAAAAATCTCCTCAGCCGACCAAGCATAGAAATAAATACAATATGGGAACCAGTAATAAGGAGTGCCAGAGAAAAGCAATAATAACAACAAAAAGTTGCAATATGAGCTCTGGTAAAAACATGAAATGATAACAGCCAAGTTGCAATATGAGCATTGGTAAAAATGGTTGCTGAAGACATTAGGTTTATAATACTCAAGGACACATGGCACAGTGGATAAAGGCGTTGGTTAAGACAGGACCCAAAGAGTGTGAGTTCAATACCTGGTTAAGGCAGTGGAGATCTTTCAGAGGGAAAATTAGCAGGAGATAACTGATAACTGACATCCATCAAAACATCGCACGTGGAACTAGAACAGTCTACCCCAGTGAGTGAAATAAAGGATTCAGTTCGACACCTGAAGAAGGCCGGAGCGTACAACGGCCCAAACGTTGTGATAAATATGGCGACAAAGATGAGGACAATAGTCCAAATAATGTACATAATACCTCATCTCAGAAATATAGACAGACTCTATATCTTATTTGTTTGGTATTTCTCTTTTTATAACTTTCCTTTTTAATTCTTAACTACACTTAATGTTTCCTGTTTCCTGTTGGGTTTCCAGTTCCTTCTAAAGTCTACTTCAACCATATACTTCTAACGTCTTTGCCTGTCTCTGAAATTCATAACATTTATTTTTATTTTTTTTCCACAAAAGGAGTAGATATTTTCGCCTATCGTTCAGTTCGCACCCTCGCTGCTCCTTTAAAAAGAAATAAAGGTTTATTTCTAATTTCCTGTTTAGGATTAGGTTTCCGTTTTCTTCTAAAGTATTTTCATTCTCTTTCACTCCCAGTAGCTCTTTGCCACTTTGTGGCATTATCGACTTGCTTGGGGGTGAAATGATTTTTTTTAAAAAAAAAAAGGCAAAACGTAATATATTCATACCATGTCATTTCTTAAAATTTAAACAATTATTTTTTGAATTATGGTAATCTGAAGTGCTTAATCGATACTAATGTAGGAAAGACACATTCCAAATTGTTTTTAACTTTTTAAAAAATTTAATAAAAAAAATGATATTAGTGAACTGGAGTGATTAAACTATAATAACAGGAAAAGTAAAATTGGAAAAAAATATTTCTAATCACAGCTCCACCGTTTGTCAAGTCAGAAACAATTTAAAACACTAGACATAAATACGTATATTTTCTCCACTCGTCTCTTCTTTAGCCGAGCTATTATTAAACTTTCACGGAATCCTCTGAGGCTGGTGACATTATATGAAATTTTTGTCAATGACTTTTTTTTTTATATTGCCGTTTTATGATTATCCTTTTTTGTCTTGTTTTCCTGCTGGATTTGATAACTGCATTGAAGTGATGTTTACTTATATCAAATGGTCGTATTTTAACGTTTTCATTTTGATGACAGTGGTAAACGCTTTTCAAAATATTTCCTCTCACCAGACATTTTCAACCTATACAACGAGGCGATTCTGCGATAAATAGGACTCCTACTAGTATCCATTATTGGCAGTCGCAATCTTAAAAATATAAGATCTGCAGATGACACACTGTTGATAGCAGATTTGGAAAGAAACTATAGGAAATCCTACCTAAAGTTGTAAAGAAAAGCGAGAAGAAAGGACTACGCATTAATTGCAAGAAGATTAAATGCCAGTTTATTAGCGAAAGGGACAGCTTAATATGCAATGTGATTATACAGAAACACGTTGAGAATAACATCGACCGAACATGTGAGCAACGATAAAGTTTTAGAGACAATGGCAACAAAAAGGAGACTCATACTTAACATCAGGAAGAGATAGTTCAAATTTCACAGAATGAGGAAAGAGGTTTTTGGGAAATTTGTTGCTCACAAGAGAAACTAAAGTTAAGTGTCACAGGGGAAAGCAATTGTATATCTTACCTGGCAAGATTGAGTGAATGGGTATCGAAGCAGATGGGAGAGATGGTAAAAAGATAAAAGTTATTAAAAGCTTCAAAATACAGGAAATTGCGGAGAGCCATGATCGCCAGCGACATATAGGGACACAGCTTATAGAAGAAGTACAAGTAGTTCTGGTTCATCACATCAAATAGGAAATTTAATCACCAAAAAATTCGACGATTACAAAGAATACAATATATCGCAAAAACAAATTATTCTTCAACCGAAAAATCAGGCTATGATGCCATATTCTTTCTAAATAGGTAATAACGGCAATTCTGTTGCTATTTTGATTACATTTTCCAATTCCTATAACAGAGAAATAATGTATTTGGCACAAAATAATTAGTTACTTTGTAACAAAACTGGCACGTTACTGTTACCATAAACAAAATAATAATCACACCCATAAAACAACCCTCTCAATCCTAAACTAATGGTTATGGTGAGATTAACCGTTCCCTTATAAGGAAACATTCGACGTTTATTCACTGAATATTTAGCGTTATGCCAGCAAACAACATCCGACAGTTAGGCCTCTGATAGGGAAGAGCGTGGAGCCACCTCTTAATTGCTGTTGTTCCCAGATCCATCTTGACCCTGGGTGGTAGCACCTGTTAGGGTTCCAGCTATGGTAAAAGTTTAACCACCAAACTGGGGTCAAAACACTATGAAAGTATAAAAATAGATTTTTATAGTAAAAATAACAGCAATACATTTAAAAAAAAAATATTACCTGCAATACATTTGACCTCATCTACAAACTGATTTCTAACTGATTTTCTTACAAATACTTATTTTATTCATACGGACCTATCCTAGAATTTTGTCAGTATTAAATAACCCACTGAAGTTGATATACCATAAAAAAACAAACAAAAACCAAACGAAACCAAAGAAAACCATTTAGCGTCACTGGCGTTTGAAGCCAGTGACGCTAAATGGTTTTCTTTGGTTTCGTTTGTTTTTTTTTGTTAATTTACAAAATTAAAAGAATTCTTCAGGGAAATAGCTTTAAGTCTAATAGCTGTTACAGAACTTTCTTGTATTAACAGGGATTTTTTCATAACCTTATATTCAAATAAACGCCAACATCTTATGACATTATTTTCTCTTCTAGATACACGTGGTTTCTGTTATTTGGTACAGCTCTTAGTTAGTGATTCTATAGCGCCAGTTTGCAAAATTCGACGATTTTCAACAATACCTTCAGGCTTCACTTGCTCAAGGCCTTTTTTTTAACTATTCATCCGGGACAGCGGTTGTATACAGCTCACAGTTTAGATATTTCTGAACGGGTTTGACGACATGCATGACATCCATATGAAAATCTAAATCTGACGAGGCTATTTAAATACACGACTTGATTTATCAGGTTAATTTTTTGTTAATCTATGTCACATAAACATGTCAAATAATATTGATAGAATACTTTTATTTAAAATCCTTTTAATTACCTAATGGAGCCGAACTATCAGAGTTAGAATGTTTGGCTAGAAAGACAATTTTTAAGGAAAATAGGTTTCTGCCATCAACTGTTATCGCCCTTTCTAGTATTAAAAGCGACTTCCTTCCTAGCCTTTTGTCTAAGTCAACGTGAACGGTCAGTATCCTGATTTTGTCATTATTTTCTCTTCTAGTTACCTGGGTTATTCATTTTAAACTTTGCCGCTGATGGGAAATTTCAAGTGATGTGGTGTTTTGTTCCCTGAGATTCTCTATCGGAGAAGCAGATTACTTTGAACAACACCAGAACACAACACGACCAATGTCTATGAAAGTAATTCTGAACTACTTTCCTGCCCACAAATGATCAGCCATATTTGATCTACAGGATGCGATGGATAAATTGTCGTCTAAATTAGACAAACACGAAAATAAACACTGGCATCTCATTTTAACAGATATATTTACACAGAAATATCTAAATAGCAAAGCAGCGTTTCTTAAACTATGGGAAACCGGGGTCGCGAAAAATAAATTCAAACACTTGATTTCGCTGATAGTGGCCCAAACATGAAACTTGAAATTACAAAAAAATCTTTGACTAAATTCTGGAGTGGAGCTAAAGCTGGATTTTCCACAATTTCTGAAATGGCACTATACGTTCTTTTGTCTTTTAGGACCACATACCTATGTGAAATGAGTTTTTAAGCTTTAACTCTTCTTAAAACCAAAAATCGTTCAACTCTGAAAAACTTAGATGTTTCACGTACAGAAGTGTCAAATATTACACCGAGGTGTAATCTGTTATGAAACAAAAAACATGCACATCCGACAGTATCTGTCTGTATTTCTGAGATGAGGTATTATGTACACTATTTACATTATTTGAACTATTGTCCTCATCTTTGTTGCCATATTTATCACAACGTTTCGGCCTTCTTCGGGTTAAGGCGGTGGAGAACTTGGAGAGGGGAATTAACAGGAGATAACTGATAACAGAAATCCATTAGACATGGCACGTGGAACTAGAACAGTCTACCCCAGTGAGCGAAATAAAGGGTTCAGTTCGACATTCCAAAGAATGTATCAGGTCATCCCATAAATTCTGTCCGAATTTTAACTTTTTGTTAAAATGAACGAAATTTAAAGAGTATTTTATAATGTCTAATGGAGCTGAACATTATTTTTTATGTTTAGATGCATTTAAACTGATCAAATTTTATTTCAGAGAACAATAAAAACCTGCTAACATGGAAGTACCCAAGAATCATTTGAGGCACATAATGTTTTATGAGTTCAAGAAAGGAAACTCAGCAGCCGAAGCGGCTAGAAACATTCACTCAGTTTATGGAGAGGAATGTGTGAATGAAAGAACTTGCAGAAGATGGTTTGCAAAATTCAAAGGTGGAGATTTCACCCTTGAAGATGAAGATCGAACCGGACGTCCAACTGAGTTTGATGAAAAGCTTCTTGAAGAAGCCCTTGAAGAAAATCCTGCTTTATCAGTTGAGGAATTGGCAGTGGTTCTCAGTTCAAACAATACAACTGTTCATCGTCATCTTCAACAACTTGGAAAAGTTCCTAAACTTGGAAAATGGGTGCCTCGTGAATTGTCTTAAAACAACCTCAAATCCCGAGTTGACATCTGCTCTTCTCTCCATTCTCGCGAACTTGTTTCACCTTTTTTGGATAGACTTGTGACTGGCGACGAAAAATGGATCTTTTATCGAAATGTTAAGCGTCGTAGACAGTGGCTTGGTAAAGGGGAAAAACCCCAGCCACAGACGAGAAGGGAACTTCATGGGCAAAATGTTCTTCTTTCAATCTGGTGGGATCGCCAAGGAATAATCCACTTTGAATTCTTACCACCTAATGTAACAATTAATGCTCAAATATACTGTCAGCAATTACAGCGTTTGAACCAAGCTTTGAGGAAAAAAGACCTGCTCTAGTGAATCGAAAAGAGGTGATGTTTCATCAGGACAATGCGCGACCCCATACAGCAATAATCACGTCACAAAAGATCGAAGAACTTGGTTGGGAGAAAATTCCTCATCCACCTTATTCTCCCGATCTTGCTCCTTCAGACTACCATTTGTTTCGTAGCTTACAGAATCATTTGGAAGAAACAGCTTTTGTAACACAGGAAGAGGTTAAAACTGACATTTGTGAGTTCTTCGAATCAAAGCCAAAAGAATTTTACAGTAATGGAATTAGTAAGCTTGTTAATAGATGGAAGGAAGTCATAGATAATCAGGGGAAATACATTGTTGATTGAATCTGTAATTAAATATAACATTTGGTCATTTGTTTTCTTTATTCAAAATTCGGACAGAACTGATGGGATGACCTGATACTTCCCCTGAATCTTTGTCATGACAATAGCAGTAGTACAGCGAGAGGCCAGCAAAGCCCTGTCTGGGGGAAATCGTTTGAAGCGGTGAAAACAATTCATCACCCACATGGCGCTTTTAAAATCGGTAGAGATTGTAATGTGAGGATTGGGTAACTTTGACGCAGATGTGGCAGAAATATTAATTTTATTGTCGGATCTGGCTCTTGTAAAGTTAGAATATGGCATGGGGGTCTTATTTCTGGAATGGTAGTATTAGATGATAATTTTTGCTGCGATGCATCATATATACGAATTCCATTTGACGGTTGGGGTAAGCTTAAGTCCCCAAAAAACTGTATATATCATATTGTTGCGTACCTATAATAAATGCCGATAGACACTGGAGTACACTCAGGATCTCACCGCTGGAAAATCATGAATATGTAATGACAATATTGCGAATGAAGAAAGTGAAGACGGGGAGAAAGAGGTAAGAGAAATAGAAGACGAGTAAGAGTAGAATGAAGAGAGTGAAAACGAAGAGAAAGTGATGGAAAGAAAAAGAGACATGGAGGAAGAAAAAGAAGGAATAGAAGACGCGGAAGGATATAATGAGGAAAATGAAAACGAGGAATAAGAGAGAAAAGGAATAAGAGGCGTGGAGGACGAGAAAGAAGGAATAGAAGACGTGGAGGATTAAAAAGAAGAAATAGAAGACGTGGAGGACTAGAATGAAGGTAGAGAAGACGTGGAGGAAGAGACAGAAGGAATAAAAAAGTGTAGTAACAAAACGAAGATTAAGGAATAAAAGACGTGAAGAGAAAGAAAAAATAGAAGTCGAGAAGGAAGAGAAAGAAAGACTAGAATACGTGGAGGAGAATAAGGAATAAAGTGCAGATAAGGATGACGAGAGAAAAGGAATATAAGACGCGGGAGAATATAAACAGGAAAATGAAGATGAAGAAAAAGAGGGAGAAGGAATAGAAAACGTGGAGGAAGAGAAATAAGGAATAGAAGACGAGGAAGGGTAGAATGAAGAAAGTGAAGACGGGAAGGAAGAGAAAGACGGAATAGAAGACCTAGAGGAAGAAAAAGAAGGAATAGAAGACGTGGAGGAAGAGAAATAAGGAATAGAAGACGAGGAGGAGTAGAATGAAAAAAGTGAAGACGAGGTGGAGGAGAAAGAAGGAATAGAAGACGTGGAGGAAAAGAATGAAGAAATAGAAAACTAGGAAGAGTACAATGAAGAAAGTGAAGATGGGGTTGGAAAGGGGAGAAGGAAGAGAAGATGTAAAGGAAGAAAAAGTATAGATGACGTGGAGGAAAAGAAGGAAAAAATGAAGACGAGTAGAAGTAAAAGAAGACGAGGAGGAGGAAGGAGGAGAGGCATTACAAGGTGTAGAGGAAGATAAAGAAGGAATAAAAAGTGTCGGAATGGAACGAAGAAACTGATGACGAACAGGAAGGGGGAGAGGGAATAGAAGACGTGGAGGAAGAGAAAGAAGGAATAGAAAACGAGGAGGAAGAAAAAAAAGAATAGAAGATGTGGAGGAGTATAATGAAAAATGTGATGATGTGGAGAGAGAACTAAAGGAATAGAAGACGTAGAGGAAGAGAAAGAAAGAGTAAAAGACGAGGAGGAGTAAAGTGAAGACGAAGATGAAGGAAAAGAAGGAATAGTAGACGTGGAGGACGAGAAAGAAAGAATAGAAGACGTGGAGGAAAAGATAGAATGAATAGAAGATGTGGAGGGAGAGAAAGAAGGAATAGAAGATGTGGAGGTGTAGAATGAAGAAAGTGAAGATGGCGTTGGAAAGGGGAGAAGGAATAGTAGATGTAGAGGAAGATAAAGGAATAGAAGACGTGGAGGAAGAGATAGAAGGAATAGAAGTCGTGGAGGGAGAGAAATAAGGAATAGAAGATGTGGAGGTGTAGAATGAAGAAAGTGAAGATCGCGTTGGAAAGGGAGAGAAGGAATAGTAGATGTAGAGGAAGATAAAGGAATAGAAGACGTGGAAGAAGAGAAAGAAAAAAAAAGAAGACGTGGACGACTAGAATGAAAAAGTAAAGACGAGGAGGAAGTAGGAGAAGCATTACAAGGTGTAGAGGAAGAGAAAGAAGGAACATAAGACGTGGAGAAAGTGAAAGAAAGAATAGAAGACGAGAAGTGGAAGAAAGAAAGAAAGAGAAGACGTGGAGAATTCAAGAGAAAAGCAGATAAAAGAGAAAGAAAGGAAATGCATGCCGGAATGGAAGAGAGGGAGCTTTATTTGATTCATGGTGGTGGGGACACTTTCTGATTCCCTGAATTGCTACCTCTTGTATACTTCAAATGGACATACGAAGCTCAAAGTAATCCAGAATATGCTCGGCTTGTTTAATCTAAACAGAAATCTCTAATCATATAGAAATTTTAAATGAGGTAGTAACATGGATAGTTACTTGTATACTGAGTTCTATCCTCAGAGAATATACATACATACATACATACATACATATATATATATATATATATATATATATATATATATATATATATATATATATATATGTGTGTGTGTGTGTGTGTGTGTGTGTGTGTGTGTGTGTGTGTGTGTATGTATGCATGTACTATAAATTAACTGATTTAAAAATAATGGTTCCATCGCTACACAGGAATCACCATGTTTCAAAAACAGAAACTAAAACCTTCAAATTCAATGGCGGTAGCGTGTTCATTTTTATTAACTATTATTGTATCTTATGCTCTGTAAATTTACATTGAACACTGTTTTGTAAAAATAAAAATATAAAAAACAAACAGCGGATTATATATTTTTTTTTTCACTATATGGTTCTATGGTCTTTCTAAAGTTCATAAGAAGGACGTTCCATTGAGACCAATACTATCAATGATTGGTTCAGCCCAACATTCTTTGGCTCAATGGCTTCTGCAGGTCATACAACCTGTCCAAACATTTTTTACTAAATATTGTATACCTGATTCGTTCACGTTTGTTGAACGCTTACAGGCCATACAGTCTTGCCCTGATACTGATTTTATGTGTTCTTTTGATGTGTCCAGTCTGTTTACCAACGTACCATTAAAGGAAACTATTAATATCTGTGCAGACTTTTTATACGAAGGTAACATTACTCCACCTCCTTTTCCTAAGGATATATTTATAGAACTCATGATACTATGTACCAGTTCAGTGGAGTTTAGTTTTAACAGTGTCATGTATAGTCAAGTGGATGGGGTCCAGATGGGCAGTCCTCTTGGCCCTGCACTGGCTGATATTTTTGTGGGCTACCACGAGATGTTACTTTTTGGCAAAGTGTCGAAACCGTTTGTTTATGTCAGGTACGTCGATGACATATTTGCAACTTTTTCAAATGAAAGTGAGGCTGTTGAGTTCTTCAATGAGCTCAACTCCTTGCACAAAGGTTTGTCCTTCACTATGGAAGTGGAGAAGGACAATTGTCTGCCTTTTTTGGACGTTTTTGTAGAGCGTAGTAGAGGGGGTTTTCTTTCAAGCATCTATCGCAAACCAACCTTTACGGGTCTCTATTTGAATTGGCGTTCATTTGCTCCTGCATCAAGGAAAATCAATCTTGTTAAAACCTTGGTGTACAGAGCGCTTAAAATTTGTTCTCCTATTAGATTGGACCGTGAATTTGAGTACATTAGGGAGATTTTCCTCAGTAATGGCTATCCGGAGGCCCTCATTGACTTTATTATTATTAAGAAGACTAAGGAATTTCATTCCCCTAAAGTCCAGGGGCCTTCTAAATGTCCGGTGTATTTGAAGATTCCCTGGATTGGGGATAGGGATCAAGGCTTAATTAAGCAGGTTAGCAAGTCGGTTTCCGGTTGTTTCCCATCAGATGCTTTACGTAGCATTTTTCGAACTAGGTCTGTGTTTCCGTCGTTTCGCAAGGATGTATTGCCCTACATCAAATTGAGTAATTTAGTATATGAGTTTAATTGCCAGTGTGCTGCTGGTTATGTAGGGCGTACAACCTTGCATTTGGAAACCAGAATCAATCAGCATGTACCTTCCAAAATACGACTTGGTAAGATAGATAAAATATGCTATCTTCCCCCCATGAATATGGAATCGGCTATTGCTCAACACTTAGTTGAGAATATAGCCTGCGCCAAGTCGTACAAAAAAGAGTGGTTTAAAATTATTCATACAGCCGATTCCAACAATCATTTGAAGATTTTGGAATCGGTCTGTATAGGATTAAGGAAACCTTCTCTCTGCCGGCAGAAGGAATTTGTAAAGTCTCTTAATCTGTTGGGGGATACTTTATTTTAACTGTCCCTCGCTTATTTATTTACACGTTATTTCCCCACCCCTCGTTACAAGTATATACACTTGTTTGTTATTTTAGCGTGTTCCCCCTTTTTGCTCTTTATTGTCGTTACTATTCTTTTCGTTAATTAATTATCCAACGATTACCTCCTGATGAGATGTTGGTTGAAAGGGCCTTAGAGACTTTTAAAATTAAAATCAATACATTCCTTGTTTTTAATTATATATATATATATATATATATATATATATATATATATATATATATGTATATATACAAGTATAGGGTTAGTGCAGACGGAATAAATTCCAGTAACCCAAAATACTATTGCTTAAAAGAGTGATCAATGCGGATTAGATAAAATTAAATATTATTTATTCAAAAATTATAACAAACGTGTTATAACATAACTACAAAAAGAACCATTTTGTTTCAACACTTCCGGTGTCTTATCAAGTGATGGTGTTGAATGTAGAATAAAGAGTTTTAAAAGGTTCAAATCAACCATACACCCATCAATAGGGGAAATGCTGTTACATAAGCTACAATGAACAATCAAAATTCAAGGATATGAAATATATATATATATATATATATATATATATATATATATATATATATATATATAATATTTTTTTGTTTAAAAATATGATATATATATATATATATATATATATATATATATATATATGTGTGTGTGTGTGTGTGTGTGTGTGTGTGTATATATATATATAATATTTTTTGTTTAAAAATATGATTCCTTTGCTACATAAGAGTTCTCATGCTTCAAAAACGAGAGCCGAAACCATCCAAATAATTATTAAAATTAAGTTGAATTTAGGTGTTTAGTCCTGTTTCATCTTCAAGCGAAATTTTAGGAATAAGCTATCTCTATTTATATTATATATATATATATATATATATATATATATATATATATATATATATATATATATATATATATAAATAAATTTTCTTAGCGGTACAGAACTTGAGTATTGCTTTAAGGACCTTTAGCTGAATATTACTTAGAATAGTTCAAAATAATATATATATATATATCTAATAAAAAATGAAAGAGGAAAACAACCAGTTTCGCTACCGCTGCAAGGTTATTTAATCGGGAGTACAAAAGGTAAAGTACAATAAATTTAAATTTGTGAATGATTGAAGAGAGGGGAAAAGGGCGAGGGGTACTAGCGACCAAATATAGCAAGTCCCAGCCAAAAATCACGCTGTTTACAGAGAGAAGGTTTGTGAGAATTGATATACAGTGACACCAGTACTTTTAAGTGAAATAAAGAGTGTGACTGGGACAAAACAGTAAACCAGTCAACACTAAATTCCGCTGCACACCTTCTATTCTTTATAAGATGCTTTGGATCAGTATATATATATATATATATATATATATATATATATATATATATATATATATATATATATATATATATATATATATATATATATATATATATATATATATATATATATATATATATATATATATATATATATATATATCCTGTCACTGGATCTAACTAACGCCTCAAGGACACATGCCACAGTGGATAAAGGCGTTAGTTAGGACCCAAAGAGTGTCAGTTCAATACCCGGTTAAGGCAGTGGAAAACATTCAGAGGAAAAATTAACAGGAGATAACGGATAACTGACATCCATTAAACATGGCGCGTGGAACTAGAACTGTCTACCGCAGTGAGCGAAATAAAGGGTTCAGTTCGACTTTCCAACCACCTGAAGAAGGCCGGAGCGTACATCGGCCGAAACGTTGTAATACATATGGCGACAAAGATGAGAACAATAGTCCGAATAATGTAAATAATGTACATTGAAGGTAGTTTTATATAAAATCTAATAAATCTTGTCTACAATGCAGATAGTGGTAATGGTGTTAGTCATGTACAGGGTGCGATGGATAACTTGTCGTCTGAATTATGCAAACATGAAAAGAACACTGACATCTCATTTTGACAGATATATTTACCAAAATTACACAAAAAATACTAAATAAAATCGACATTGGACGACTTCGAAATATCCAGCATCTCTTCTGAATTGTCCCCTTGTTTAATTTGGTGAATGCTGCCATAGTCCCTTGCCTTATGTTCATCCTTTGTGTTACAAGGAATTTTCTTGGTCTCTCGCTAAACTGCGATCCACACAAAATAATCAAGTGGGATGCAGTCTAGGGAGTTAGGTGGTCAGATGTAAGGGGTGATGTGGTCGCCACGACAGAGTTCTCCTGCTTATGTGGCATGGTGCAGAGTCCTGTTGCTAGACATAGGATCTTCCAGCAGCCATTCCACCGAACCAGGTCAGTATTAATTCATCAAGGCACTTGATGTAGGCCTCCGTGTTGAATCTGAGGCCTTCTGGGAAGATGAATGGAAGCATAACGTCACCATTACTAGTGGTCACTCCAGACACGTTCGTATCACTATTAGACTCACCCAACTCTTTCCAAATGCTCTAAACTGTCCACAGGGTGACACTCTACACTGTCCACAGAATGACACACTGAAATGTTCGTATTGGAGTTTCCGGCGCGAATGCCAAGCAGTACAGCTTGCTTTTTCCAAAGTTATGGCGGAGTGAATTGCATCATAGTGCTCGTTTTCTCACAGACGTTGCCCAACTGATCCTATTATCCTGTACAACCAACAAAATGAAAAAGAAACAAAACTCATGCGCGAAATTAAAAATATAAAATAGCAACAATTTACCCATCGCACATATGATCAGCGTTCCGTTTAAACATGGTCACGTTGTCGTCACGTGGGCGACGCTGTGAAAACGTATTCCTAACATTTGAGTATTTTGAATGAAAAATGAAAAGAATTCTACTTTGATCTAAAATTTATATGTACGCTTGTCGAGCATTAATCTCGCTAGAAAAGGGGAAATACTAAAGAAGCAAGGTCTAGTATTCCCCGTGCGTGAGATGGATATTATGCCTGCTTCATAAATCCACCTAAGATTTTTATTATGAAAATATTTTAAAATCTTCACGGAATCAAAATCGAAATTATGATCTGCTTTAGTTGTGTGTACAACTAAAGCATTGTTTAAATTAAATTTAAACGAGATATTCGCCTCGGAACGCTGATCATATAAAACTTTCAGTTATCTGTTTGGATAAGTCTTGTTCTTATGTCTATCGTCTTTGTCATGTTGAATTGATAATGTTAATTATATTTTATGAATATGTCCTGAAGATGGTTTATTAAACCGAAACGTCCGACGTTGACATTATATTAACATTAAAACAGCATAATTGCATATAAGGATTTTTGTTTGTTTTTTCCGTATATTTTTCTTCATATTGTCGGATCTATATCCATATATTTGCTTATATATATATATATATATATATATATATATATATATATATATATATATATTACTTTAGGATATTTCACCGAAGACATGTAAAATTTCTACACAATTGAAGCTGTGTTTCAACGCATGTAAATATGTCTCATCAGGCAAATTAAATTACTGACGAGGGAATGATTTGTACTCTATTCGTTCTCATTGTACACACACATACATACACACACACAAATATATATATGTGTGTGTGTGTGTGCGATTTTATCAGTCATAAGACAAGCTAAGCATATATCAGCCATTTCATCTCAGCATCGTGCAATGTACATGAAGCTAGTTTCATAGTCTATTACTAATGTCGTGGCTGGTTTCTAACCTCATCGGGGATCTCATATACATGACAGTGTGTCATGATTAGATGAATAAATAAGTCTAGCTTTAATATTATTACTACTGGAATGTGTTCATTTCCGTTTGTCACACCTTGAGGCATTGAATTGGATTAAAACGGAGCTTAGAAAAAATTGTTTCGAAGAGAGCCTGGAGGCCGTGAGCGAATAAGAAACTCATGGGGATCAGTAAATAGAATAGAATTCTCATCCCCTTTTTCTTGTTTTTATTTCTCACCTTCCTCATTTTTTGTTCTTTTTCTCCCTTTTCTGTTTTTTTCTCTTCCTTTTCATCTATATTTCTGTTTTTCTTCCTTTTTCGTTTTTTGTCTTCCTCACCATAACTAACTTCGTTTCCTGGTTTTAATTCCTCAAACCCTCGTTCCTTTTCTTTATATTTCTCTTTCTCCCGATCTCCTCTTCTTTTGTCTTTATTTCTCCTCTTTCTCCTCTTCCCCTCTCCATCTTTCTTCTTCTCATTTTCTCACCTTTCACTTCTTTTTTTTCTTTACCTTTCTCTACCTTCTCATCCCCTCTTCGTCTATTTTTAATTCTGTTACTACCTATCACCTCTTCCTTTACTCTAGTTTTCTCTCGCTTTCTTTTCTTTCTTTTCTTTCTTTCTTTCTTTCTTTCTTTCTTTCTTTCTTTCTTTTATTAATTTGCCTTACTTGGTGCTTTTCGCGTCCTCTTTGTCCCTTTCACCACCAAATCTTTAAACATAGCAAAAAGAAACGGGAGATTAACATAAAACAAACTCGAAGCCTCTTTCTTGTAAAATATTCCGCTTGACACATTGCAACTGAAAAAAGAACATTCAGTAAATGCGAACGTTGCTTGATGGAAGACATCATTGGATTAAAGAGAGAAAAATACAGTTTCAAGTGGAAACAAGCAATAAAAATGTTTTGATTGTAGAAAACTTAGAAAATATGTTTCATTGATGTAAGAAATAATGAAGCAAAGAAAATTTATTGATGCATCCGATTATAAAGGCTTCAGCTCTCATCTTTTCTTTTCTGCGTTTATATGGACCCAAATGCAGCACACACATATATATATATATATATATATATATATATATATATATATATATATATATATATATATAACCACATACCAGTGTCTCTGAACATGTGGCTCTTTATTTATTCTGTCGTGTCTACATTTCTATTTATCACATTATATACATTTATCTCGAACTATTCATACTACTATCTATCTATCTATCTATCTATCTATCTATCTATCTATCTATCTATCTATCTATCTATCTATCTATCTATCGCATTATATTCGTATCTAATTTCTATTCATATTTATATATCTAATTCTATTCATATCTCTGTCATTCTTTTTATACTTATGTATCACCCTATATATCTCTATATGTAAGCAAATATATGGATATAGATCCGACAGTATGAAGAAAAATATACGAACAAAAATCCTTATATGCAATTATGCTGTTTAAATGTTAATATAATGTCAACGTCGGCATAATTGCATATAAGGATTTTTGTTTGTTTTTTCCGTATATTTTTCTTCATATCTCTATATCTATCTCATCCAACTCTTATCTATTAATCTGTCTCATTCAACTCATATATCTCTCTCTGCCTCCTCCATATCCTTTCTCTTTTTGCCTTACACCCTTTTCGTCTCTCTCCCTTTTCCTATATCCGTTCATCCATCTTCCTCTTTCTCTCCTTTTTCTCTCTCTGCCTCCCTCCAGTTGCTTCATTCTCTTTTTGCTTCCCTCTCACTTAGTCTTTCCATCCCTCCCTCTCTCTCATTTTTTCTTCTTCTTCCTCCTCTCCTCCTCTTTCTCTCTCGTTCTTTGCCTCCCTTCCTCTTTCGCTCCTTGCCTTTTTTTCTCACCGTCCTCCTGTCTTTCTCTCTCCCTCCCTTTTTATCTCCCTCCATCGATCTCTCGCTTTCTCTCCTCCTTTCCCTCCCTATATCCTTTTTTGTCTTTCTCTTCCTCCCTCTTTCACTCTTTGCCTCTCCCCTTTCCATCCTCCTCTCTTTCTCTCTCCCTCCCTTTTTATCTCCCTCCCTCCATCCATTTCTCGCTTTCTCTCAGTCTTTCTCTCCCAACCTCCCTCTCCCTCTTCCTCTTTCTTTTCCTCCCTGTCTATCATTCTCTCCCTTTTTAATATCCTCTACCCATCTCACTCTTTCTCTCCTTCTTTCTCTCCCTATCTTTTTGACCTCTCTTTCCTTCTTTCTCCTCACTCACCCTCTTTTCCCCCTTTCTCGTTCACACCGACAAGAGATAATCTGTTCGTCCATTTAATTTATACCCCGTGTCGAGGGACATTTATGATTTTTTTTTCAAAGCAAAACATTCTGATCATTTTAACGTTTCCTTTGATTACATTTTGTGCCCAGTGAAAATGTTTACGCCCCCGCCAAAGAATAATGATTTATGAAAGAGTTCATTAACTGAATCAAGCGAAGCGAAGTCAACATTTATTCCGTTCTCTGAACATTTTCACCAATAAATTACGAGTACATAACCAACATTAATGGCATGGAATTCTAACAATCTATATATTTGCTTATATGGAGAGTATCGTCCCAAAGTTTTGGAGAGCCTAGAGAAATTGACCCTTTCGCCCTTCTAACAACCATTCTATGTGCACGTGCATTTATGATTTGGCACAAAGCTGAAAGTATGAGGCACCTAGTGGGAATCGAACTCACTACCCAGTCTTTATTGATCTTGTGAGACAAGCTCTCTAACTATTGCACAACATTAAGGGCGCACATGCATGTGAAGTTATGCATGGGTTGTAAAGCAAACCGTACGCTCTCTCTATGTTTCAGTTACTGAATTTATCATAAGGCAAGCAAAATTGGGTCTGGACAAAATTTCATAGCCAAATTTCTATTAGGTTGGTGGAAAAATAATGACGTAATATAAATTAATTATCCATTTAGAGTATAACTTATTTCGTGGACACTGAGGTGTTCACCTCTTCAGATCGAAATCTTCTCCGTATATATATATATATATATATATATATATATTGCACATGCGCTATACAAGGGCAAGTAAAGCATTATTCACACTTTCGCCATAACCTATCGATAGGTTTGTCACACTGACTTCCGTCATGCGTAATTGGTGTAATTGTGGTCATGTGATCGAAGCTCGCGCTAGTTTTCTTGCTGCTGTTACAGTGTAAGTATGACCGCTCCGTTAGCATTGTGCACCAAAGAAGAAGAAAGAGCAGTGATCCGAATCTGCAGAGAACATACTACGTCATCAATAATAACTTGCCGGCTCGCCATTACCATCTCTCGAGGTTGGTGAATCTTCTCGTCAGTGGCGGAGATTGACGGGCGTCCTGCTCCTTTTTCGTGCGTCACGCTTGTCCGGCCACTTTTAAACTTCTCGATCTACTCATACACACTTCTGTGAATTGTAGCTGTATTGTGTTAAAAGCCTTCGATTAATTTCAGTCCCTGACACACGTTGCCACCAGAAAAATCAGATCACTGCTTTTGGTCCCTGTTTAGTGTCCAGTGCTAGCGGACCAGCCATGTTTACACTGTAATGGCAGCAAGATACAAATCAATCATTACTCGTCATGCATCATTTATTTAACACCGACTGCAAAAGACACCCAACGTTGCCACGTCTGCGCAAGGGAATGTAAAACACTAGCAGGATGGAAAAGCCACGCCCGCGGTGCCATATTTGAGGAATCAAGCGACATTATTTTTCGGATCGAAATCGAGTCGAAATCAGTAATATATGTCAGCTGTCAATATACCACATAACACCCTTGAGCGCTTAACCTTGGAGCAGGTAGAATGGAGATCAACGTAATTTTTGTGGACTCTGCAGTTTTCAATCTGCTTGTCTGAATCATCTTCAAGAAACGAGAGCAAGAACTAAAAGGTCAGACAATCTAACAGTGATCTCATTTCACAATCTTCACTCTTGCTCCATATGTGGCCTCCTTTGTAAATCACTAGCGTGTCTTTAATGGCACTTAAGATTGTCCCACAAAATTTCATAACTGAATCAATTAAGATGTCAGATCCTCATACGTCGAAACCGACGGGAGAGTCCATTATTTATATATATATATATATATATATATATATATTAACAAACGGTTTTTTTTTGTTTTGTGACGCGTTTCATCCGTTAGAATTTCATCCGACTGGGATTTGATGACGTTGCCACGTCTACACATGCCCATGAAACGAGAGACGCAAGTAGTTTCCAAAACACTTTTGAATGAATATTTTTTTAAATGATTTTTTTTCTCAATCTAGCCAAAATCATCTGTAATCTTTTTCTTTTTCTCTCCACCAACTTTGTTCCTGATTATCCCATACTGTGACAATTCAAAATCTGCTAAGAATGGTGATATATAAAATATTACAAAATAGAAGCGCTGTCCTTCCTGACAAATCTAACGAATCAGAAAATATATTATTCTACCAACTAACTCTATCACAACTACAGCCTAAAAGAATTTATCTAAACTCAGCCTAAAAATTTGTCACGGCTACATCAAAAAAAATCAAGGACTTAATCAATAAAAATAAAACAACCAGCCAAAACTTGAAGGAGCAATTTACTCTATCAATACAGGAATTGACAGAGTGAATACATTGGAGAAATCTCCAGAAGTTTAAACAAGTGACTATATGAACACAAAAGGGACATTTTAAAAAACAACACATTAAACGCATTGGTCGTTCATCGTAACAAAACGGACTACAGTTTTGACATAGGGAATTAAAAGAGAAAATAATCTGATGTGAAGAAAATGTCTGGAAAATGTCTTGATCGCTTGTTCAGCTACAATAAATTTGCGTCCAGGCTCCTACAATACATCACCATTCCCGATAGATTTTATATTGTCACAGTGTGGGATAATCAAGAACAAAGGTGGTGGAGAGATAAAGAAAAAGAAAATGAATACATATGATTTCCGCTAGATTGAAAAAAAAAATTCTTTCAAAAAATATTCTTTTAAAAGACAAAATCTTTTAAAAAATACGTCAAAAAACGACATTATTACGTCATTATTTTTTGCACCAACCTAATAGATTACTCATCTTGTGATGTTCTCATCTCGCTTCTCCGTTGCAATACGATTAGCATGTGTCTATTTGATATCTCCTAAGTGACTCGCTTTAATGAATAAAGTTTTCTTTTTACTCTTTGTCAATTTATCATCTCATCCTAATTCCCGGCAAATGTGAAAAAGTCTTTAATAGTCAGCTAGATAGTGTAGCGAATCGGACACAGAATTATGCAAATTTCTCTCGATTCTATTCATTTCTATTTTTTTTTTTTTAATAGTATACCTTTCAGGGCGTCCTTGGGGAATATGCGTGTGCTTCAGTTGATAGCGGCTTAGAATGAGAAGTTGAAGAGCCGAGTTTAAATTCCAGTCGAGTTTTTACGTTTACTTAGATCCTAATACCCTAGGAAAAGGTATGCATTTATATCTTCCTCCTAGCTATGGATTAAATAGAAGGACTTGTATATGGAAAAATCATTGTTATTCGCAAAAAATTGTTGATACAATATTCACTTGCAAAAAGAATTGTTATTCCTACAATCCAAAATATATTTCGGCTTTAAATAACCCACTAAACGCTGATAAACTGTAAAAAAACAAGAACATATCAAATTAAGACGTCGGCCATCATAACCCTTCACGGATTTCTTGATTATTTATTAATTTCCGTAGCTTTTTGAACAGTAGGGTTAATTGCTTTCTTGTTTTTTTCTCCACGGTTCGAAATACAGAGTTGCCCTTCTCTTAAACTGTTTACAATCCAAAATTAGAAAGCCTAGACTACTCCGATATTTAACCCAGAGGATGGGGGAAAATAGATGGATATCTGGATTCGTCTAAGGGAATTTGTACGGAAGTGATCGTAAAAGAAGATACAGGTTCGGTTCGCTGATTCCATTTTCTATGTGGATAACCGTTATGTTACTTGCCCCTCCAGGGCGGATTTTCAGCTCTGACTACTGCAACCGTGTATGCCTGTTCCGCATTGGACATATCCCTCACAATACGTGCCTACAGATGAAGTGTAGAGACTTCCTATTTGTTTGGCTTTGTTAGGCCCACAAATAAAGACACAAAGAGAGAAATTGAGTTGAGCAAATATATTAGTAGAAACTGTAATACAAACAATTACAAACGAGATTGTTACAGCAAGAATGTTCGGTCCGACTATCAGTGCTGACAGCTGGAAACTTCCCTTTCCAAAAAGGCAGTAGAGTCCATGCATGCGTGGGTAAATTACCATAAGTTTAATATATAAAAGATCACTGGCCTTAATGCTTAATGCAATGTATATTTGATCTTGAAAGTCAAATCACATGTCATTCTCTATCTACCGGAACGTATACATTTGATTTGGTGTAAGAGAGGCTAATGTTTTTGTTGTTATCGAAAAACATATATATGTTTCTATAATAAGTATTGTCGTGGCCTTGTTAGGGCCAGAAATAAAGACACAAAGAGAGGAATTGAGTTAAACAAATATATTAACAGAAACAGTAATATAAACATATAAAAAACCAGTGTTACAACAAGAATGTTCGGTCCGACTGTCAGTGCTAACTGCTGGAAACTTCCCTCTCCAAAAGGCAGTACCTGCTCCTATTTACATCTGGTAGAGTCTATGCATTCATGGGTAAATTACCATAACATTCTTGATCTTCGTTTTGCGAAGCTGAGCCATGATGATGATGACTTGCACCTCAAGAATTTTTTTTTGTATTAGTTCCATTTTGAATAGCACGGACAATTATCAAAACTCTGTGAATTTCAGCAGTCCAGGCCATGAGATCAGATCTAATCATTGGGAAAAGAAAAGATCTGCTTGATGGATGGCAATGTGGAAGTCAACAAGAAAATAAAACTAAAAGAATTTTAATTGAAAAGCTCAACATATTTAAATTCTCTTCTGTAGGCCCTTTCCCTGCAGGACGCTGACGAACATGGTTCTCCACAATTTCCTGATTTTTGTCTTTTTATTATCTATCTTCAACCCTGTTCTGTCATTCATTTACACATACTCGCTATGTGTGTTAGGCTTTATTTTCCTCTGTTCCATTTGGCTTTAATCTCTTCTATGACTATCAAACTTTCTAAGCCCTCTTTCCTCATCATATGCGAAATAATTTTCAACTGCCTCTTCTGATGCTAAATATGTGTCGTTTTATTTCTATTTTCTCTAAAACTTCGTCGTTGCAAACGTATTCGGTCCATAGTATTCTCAACATCCTTCTGTAGAACCAGATTTCTGTTGTTTCGAGTCTTTATCGGGTGATTGTCCATCATTCTTTGCCATATAAGAGGTGTAACATTACATAATAGCTCAGCGCTCTTTTCCTTGTTTCTAGCCAAATTTTTCTATTTCTTAATGCTTAGCCTAGGTTTTTGAAGGCAACTTTCATTAACCAAAATGCGCCCTCGGATTTCAGTGTCGCGCTTTGCACCCTCTGTTAAAAAAAATCAGCCCAAATCCTGCTCTCATTTAAAACGTCCTTGCCCCGCCATCAGCATAGTTGATACTCGTCTCCATGACGAGTGGCGTAAATATAATGTAGAAAATATAATGTAGTAAAGAGGTTTTGTGAATGAATACCGAACTACTATGTAATATCAGTTTTCCTCAATGGCAAAGAATGTTGACCAATCGCCTTACAGATGAAGATGAGTCTTCAGGGAACATAGATGTGGCTCCAGAAAAGGATGCCGAAAATAAAACTGACTGAACGTTTGAGTAACGAGGACGTTTAAGAGAAAATGAAAACAAAAAGGACGCTTGGAGAACTAGACACTCACAGGATATGAAGGCAAGATAGTATGTATGGGAAAACATATATATATATATATATATATATATATATATATATATATATATATATATATATATAAATGAACATTGTAGTCAAGACTCAGAGCCAACAGGCTGTTTCATGCTGAACACAATCGTCAGGCCGTGAATACTGGATTTTTATTCGGCTGTTTATATATATGGGTCAGTGGTGCATTGTGGGTAATCTATTAGAGCTATTTATTCGCCCAGTGTTTAGATTGCTTGTCGTAGTCTGTTCTGTTATTTTATATTTATATTTACATACGCTCTATCTCAGGAATTGAGCACTTTATCCCATAAATATAGCACACCTTAAAACTATATTTCTTTATATATATATATATATATATATATATATATATATATATATATATATATATATATATATATATAAAGCTTGCCACTCGTATTCGTGTATACCAGTCTACTAAGGCGGCTATCCAATCCTTATTGAAGACGCTTGCTCAGGCGCATTTGTGTTTATTCAACACCCACAGAGACCACCTGTGATTTATACTGCAACTACGCTTAGCAGAACTTGGTTAGAGTTTCTGGAAGAGAGCGTGTTATCTAGCGTGAAAAACAATTTAAACAAGGCCAGCACGCTCAAGCCCTTGGCCACAGCTAATGACGGCGCCCAAGTTTTCTGTCTACTCACTTTCACTCATAAATCTTGGGTCATATTGGAGATAGATAGATAGATAGATAGATAGATTCCAGATGGAAACTGTAACTAACCTACCTACCGATCTTGTGAAAATTGGTGTAGAACAGGTTTCAGGAGGAAACACAGGGGAACCAACATTACGTAAAGCTATAAAGGATGGGAAGATGTGGTGCCCCCATGCTCGACCATATCCTGAAGGGACACTACACATACAACGCATGTTTCCCTCCGTCAAAGTGACGTGTAACTTGTATCTTGTATAGACAAGACTAATTAATCATAAGCTTTGAGAAGGTTTGCATTTTATTTTTGATTAATTCTGACTTCTTGGCTAAAAGAAAAAAAAAGAAATGACAACATCCTCGAATCTTCGACTCGAGGTTGCAGTTCACAGCTTTAATCAACAAACTCTCTGTTATTTGATCACTTGTTACCATGACAACCTTGCATGTGTTTTGCATACGTTAATTTCTATTTCAAGAAAAATGTCGACAGTGAAGTCAATAAAATCAAAGGATAGAGTGTAAAAAAAAAGAAGCGATTTTGTGAAATCAAATGGAATTATAACTGACAGGTAAGATTGAATGTGAAAAATTCAGGATGACAAGAAGAGATGATTAATTTCCGGTGGGTACTCAGAAATTTCAGTAGGAAGTTATGAAAATATGAGACAAGTAGATATGATTAAAGGAGACGTTGATAAAGATTTGAAACAGAAAGGCGGATAGACATGTGGAAATTGAGATAGAAAGATAAGAATAACCCAAGTCGATAGATAGATAGATATGAAAATTTCATTGATTGATTGATTCGTTTTCTACGGCTTATCAACCCTTTGCAGGCTATTTAAATCCAGAAACTATTTTTAGAATTAACTATTTTTTTTAAAGATATAATGATTAATTGATATAGGTCTTATTAATTAACCCATAGCTGAGGAGAAGGAAAGGGAAATTCCTACCTTTCCCAGTGGGTATTTGTGTGAAAGGAAATATAGCGAACCCAACTGGAATTGGAACTCGGCTCTCCAATTAAAAATTCCGAGCTATTATCCATTACAAGACCCACACAACTAAGCTTACTGCACTTGGTCTTCCCAAGCGGTCTCCCATCTAGGTACTCACTAGTCTCGACGTTACTTAATTTCGGTTACCTTACCGGAACTGGTGTTACAATGTGATGCGGCCATAAAATAGATATAAAGAGACTACATAGAAAGCTAGGTAACGAAAATGAGAATGATTCTCTCTCTCTCTCACACACACACACACACACACACACACACACACATATATATATATATATATATATATATATATATATATAGTAATAACAATATAGCATTTGAATAAATATAAAACAATTCTTACATATATTAATTCATGTTTCATTGAATAATTTACACAAGATCTGTCTACTTAATTTCAACAGGATCCTCTCATTTTCACGGACAAGCTTCTTAGTATCCATACTAAATGAAGACAAAATTGCCATGTTGGTCATTTATTCTAAATACTTTCGATATTAGCACAATGTTATCATCAGGGAGTTGTTTTTTGCTGTGTTCATCTGAATGTTATTTTAAACCGTAAAGTGAAAAACGCTAAGGTTATGTACTCTACGGTTTAGATTTCACGATATAAGGTGAGGTAATACGAAGTTTGAAATGTTAAAAAATCTGTCAATTATAACCTAGATATTTTAAACTATCGACTGTAAACATTTTAAAACATTTGTGCAGTATTCATAATTAATTTTATTAAGGTTTGGTTTCAATTTTTTAATATAGATAGTTTCAAGGATTTTTAGTTGATGTTTATTATTTTCAGGAAAAAGTATAGATGCATTTTCAACAAGAATTTTCCAAAATTTCGAATGTGGACAGGCAGGCTGTTGAAATTTTTGTGATATGTTTGCTGCATCATTCAAATGAAAACTCAACCTTCGAGACAATAATATATATATATATATATATATATATATATATATATATATATATATATATATATATATGTATATATATATATAATTATTTATTTAAAAATTATAATATAAATATGTTATAAAATCACTACAAAAATAGCTATTTTGTTTCAACAACTTTGGTGTCTTATCAAGTGATGATGTTGAATGTAGATTGTAGAATAAAAGTTTTAAAAGGTTCAAGTTAATTAACCACCCCTTGCAAGGGGAAACACTGTTACATAAGCTGAAATGACCAAACAAAATAAAAGTATACAAGAATTCAAAAAACTTGAAAACGAAGTATGGTTATAATAACTATTAAATGCTTTAAAGTTGGGTTTATACTAAAGTAGAATTTATTCTAACTAATAAGTATTTAATTGTACGATAAAATTTGAAATTAAAATTAAAAACTATATAAATAGTTATATTTGCTCTGCTCTACATTGAGCACTCTTTTAAGAATAGTAATTGTTGGTTCTTGGAATTTATTTCGTATACACCAATCATATACTTATATATATATATATATATATATATATATATATATATATATATATATATATATATATTTAAAAATTATAACATAAATATGTTATTAAAATCCCTACAAAAATACCCATTTTGTTTCAACACCTCCGGTGTCTTATCAAGTGATGATGTTGAATGTAAAATAAATGGTTTTAAAAATTTCAAATTAATAAACGATCTTTCGTAAGGATTTTATAAGATATTTATTTTATAATTTTTAACTAAATAATTATATCTGCTCTACTCTGTATTGAGCACTCTTTTAAGAATAGTAATTGTTGGTTATTGGAATTTATTCCATATACACCAATCATATACTTGTATATATTAGGTTGGTGCAAAAATAATGACGTAATAAGGTCGTTTTTTGACGTAAAAAAATACGTCAAAAAACGACATTATTACGTCATTATTTTTGCACCAACCTAATATATATATTTGTGTGTGTGGGTGTGTATATGTAATGTCGACTGAGCCAGATTATATATATATATATATATATATATATATATATATATATATATATATATATATATATGATTTCTCCCCAAGCAATGCGATAAATGGCACTAGGATGCAAGGGGGTTACTGAGAGTGAAAGACAGAAAGGACAATAAAAGAACAGGGATTCATTGATACAGAAGATGACAAATGATACTGCATTTTAGAAATACAGGAAATCGGAAGAGTATTCCACAAGAAAAAAATATGCGGGAGAGGAAATTATCATCATAGAATCTGCGGTTATATTTAAGCATTTCGACTGTTACATGCTGAGACCTATATGCCAGTCAAGTATCGCGCTTCCATTCGTGGAGTGGAGGTACCAACGAGGAAATCTCAGCAGATAATTGCCATAAAAATATTTATAGTAGAGGCAAAAGGAATGTACATTATACTGGCGAGAAGTAGAGATGCCAGGTCAGGATCGATAACGTTGCATTGGATTTTGTCAAGAATGTTTAGATCTAAAACAGAATCAGCAGACCACGGAGGAATAGTGAACTTACAAATGTGAATGATAAATTCTGGCTAGAACAATTATCTAGGACAACAAAGTGAAGTGATTTACCGCAATTGGTTCAGTATAATTATTCACTTCATGTCAGTGAGAAACGTGAAACCAAGACGGCGTACTGAGTCAAAATGGAAAAGATTTTGATGGCAAAGCATTGGGCGTTATCGGCAGAAAACGATACCACTTAAAATTGTTTGAAGAAAGGAAGGATTGAGAACTTAACCTTATTTAACAGACCCTTAAAGAGCCACCAGTATTCACGTGACCCAAACTTGTAACAAGTCATGACGACGACTTAGAAAGAGAGGGATCGAAATTGGCCTTGACTCAGAAAGTGAGAGAAAGAAAGATATGAACTGACAGCTCAGACAGTGGGTGACAGAGAGAGTGAGGAAGATCTATATAGATTGGCGATTGATACACACACACACACACACACACACACACACACACACACACACACACATATATATATATATATATATATATATATATATATATATATATATATATATATGAGATTATATTTAGATCTATATCGAGCGTGAAATCCAGGGTCACAAATTTACCTCACTTCAACTAAATGTTAGCTCTATCATTGATATTGAGCGTTTCCAATAAGTACCACGCATATATAATATATAAATAATATATATATAAATTGCATATGCATATATATATATATATATATATATATATATATATACATACCCTCATTTTACATATATATACTATATTAGATACTAACACTATTGAAAAAATTCATATATATATATATATATATATATATATATATATATATATATATGAATAAAAAGAGACAAGAGAAAAACTATACTTAGCCGACGCGTTTCGTCCTCTGGGAGACTTTATCAAGGCAATGTAGGATTTATTTTGTTGTGTGGCTTTCTATAAGAGCGATTTAAAACTTGTCACACTCATCAAAAGGGAAAGTAACTTACTCAGAAGGAAAATTCTCGTGAGTGCCGCTATCGAATCTTATCAAAATATAAATCTGTGCCCCGGATTTTTTTAAATACAAAATTATGCATGTTTTGTTGTAAAAAGATTTATGAAATGCATTAGTCATACATAGAAATAAATTCAAAAACAATTTTGATCTAAAGAATGCTACACTTATTAAAAGAAAAAGTAACTTACTCAGAAGGAAAATTCTTAAGAGTGCCGCTATCGAATTTTATCAAAATATAAATCTAAACCCCGTTTTTTTCCCAATCTCACCTATCTTGAAAGAATTTCCAAAGCCAACATACACGACCACAATTATGTTGAAAATTCAAAAGAAAACGGTTAAATCCATTCGCTCATGTTTCTGAAGATGTATAAGACACACGTCCATCTCAGATCATAAAATCTAATCACAATTTGAAAAAAAAAGATTCTTGAATATTACTCGCTTACATTTTGTCAGACTTTGAATTATGACACTTTTTGTCTTCCATATGTTTTGACTGATCTTTCAACCACCTGATGAACACTCGTGAACGTCGTCAAATTTCAAAGCCTTAATAAACCAATGACATCCCTGCTCTTGTATATAAACACAGGCAACAAAATAAATCCTACATTTGTCGTGATGAAATCACTCAGAGGACGAACGCGTCGGTTAAGCATTATTTTCCTCATGTCACTTTTTATTCAATTTCTTATTTACAGATAAACTCTATCTGAAAATAATTCACACGCACACACACACACACGAGTCTGAGAGATAGAATTGACGAATATAAGAAATAACGAAAGGTATAAGTGAAAAAATAAAAAAGCAGCCAAAAATAACTTTAAAATTTGTCTATATTTCTGAGATGAGGTATTATGTACACTATTTACATTATTCGGACTATTGTCCTCATCTTTGTCGCCATATTTATTACAACGTTTCAGCCTTTCAGTATCTGTCTATATTTCTGAGATGAGGTATTATGTACACTATTTACATTATTCGGACTATTGTCCTCATCTTTGTCGCCATATTTATTACAACGTTTCAGCCTTTCAGTATCTGTCTATATTTCTGAGATGAGGTATTATGTACACTATTTACATTATTCGGACTATTGTCTTCATCTTTGTCGCCATATTTATTACAACGTTTAGGCCTTTCAGTATCTGTCTATATTTCTAAGATGAGGTATTATGTACACTATTTAGATTATTCGGACTATTGTGCTCATCTTTGTCGCCATATTTATTACAACGTTTCAGCCTTTCAGTATCTGTCTATATTTCTGAGATGAGGTATTATGTACACTATTTACATTATTCGGACTATTGTCCTCATCTTTGTCGCCATATTTATTACAACGTTTCGGCCTTTCAGTATCTGTCTATATTTCTGAGATGAGGTATTATGTCCACTATTTACATTATTCAGACTATTGTCTTCATCTTTGTCGCCATATTTATTACAACGTTTCGGCTGTTGTACGCTCCGGCCTTCTTCAGGTGGTTGGAATGTCGAACTGAATCCTTTATTTCCCTCACTGGGGTAGACTGTTCTAGTTGCACGTGCCATGTTTAATGGATGTCAGTTATCAGTTATCTCCTGTTAATTCCCCTTTCCACTGCCTTAAGCGGGTATTGAACTCCAACTCTTTGGGTCCACTCGCAGGATCTAACTAATGCCTTTATATCCTTGAGGACATGGCACAATGGATAAAGGCGTTAAAGTCCTTCGTAGATGCAAGCCATCCTCAATGCTATATATTAATTGTCATTGTGCATTTATTTATATCTTTCCTGTCAGCTTCTATATTGGAAAGGGATCATAATTCTACTTAAGATAGTAAGTTTTTAAATGGTTTCGTCACTTAGTCATGTTAATAATCTATACACATTAACTATGTTTCTTCAGACGAAATTAAATAACGAACCATGCCGTGTACCTCCGCTAACGATTATATATATATATATATATATATATATATATATATATATATATATATATATCCAGTGGAATCTCATTATTAAGACAAGCCGCGTAACAAGACTAATTTTGTAAAAACATTTTCAGATTTATATAATCAATTTACTTAGTTAATGATGACTATTGTAGCGTTTATTTGCACCAATCAACAATGGTACCGAATGGACATTTTTTGCAATAAACCCTGATAGAATTACTGAATTTTTTTTTATTTCTCGAAAAAGCTAGCAAATATTTTAGCTCATAACTCATAAGTAACTCTAAAATATAGACAATGTTATAATCTGGTTGACGAAATTACCTCTCTTGTATTGTTCCTTTGTTACATACGTATTGAACCTGTTGGTCGCTATTGAATCGGAACTCTTTAATAGCAGAAATTCTATAAAAAGAAAGGAATTTGAAAGGATATAGGATGTTACTTACGTGTCTTATGTTAGTTTGTATAACTGGAAATTATTTTATTTTTAGATTTCTTTTTATAAGACGAAACGATATGACTTTAGGCGGAAAAAAATTGCCTGATAAAATTAAAACTTGTTTGCGTGACAGTTTGCGTCTCAATTGGCAATAATTTTAGGAGTGCCAAAAACTATAATTGTACGACGGAAAGAAGAAATTGAATTTACTCTCGAATGGAATATGTTGAAAAATACAACGGCAAAGAAGTGGAAAAGAATTCGTTGAATCTCGATATAGAAGACGGTTTAAAGAAGTCGTTTTCAATGGTACTAAGGTGAGTAGTGTGTGTCTGTGGACCAATGAAAAGAAAAGGTGAGGAAATGAACAAAAATGCTGAAAAGAAAAGGTAAAGAACTAAAACACACACACACACACACACACACAATGTAACAGGGAACCAACCCTGTTTAAAAAGTTCATTCTATGAAATTAAAGTATAGGGATTTCCAGGGGCTACTAAGCGAATAATAATTAGTAAACATTTCAGGAGAGCAAGTTGAATAATTAAGAAAAAATGAAAAAAGCGAAGTAAAAAATTGTATTATAAAATAATAAACCATAGTTTTTTACCGTTTCAAGGAGGATCGAACAGAAAATCAACTATACAAGACTGAGCAGAATCAAATGACCCAACCTTATCCACTTCCCACCGAGAAGAAAAAAAGATGATTAATGTATTGTCCGAGTTTCTTAGATCTTGAGAAATTAAAATTCGGAAGTTTTTTTTTTTTACAGTAGGCTATCTGTACAAAACGTGTGTGGTTCTAGAAAAGAATGATCCAAATTATTCTAGACAAAGAACAAAACATATGATTTGTGTTAATCCCCAAGATTGGTATTTGTTTCTGTTGATCGTCCAAGAATATAATTATCTTTACAGAAAGATAACTGCCATGATTTTAAACAAAGAAAGTACCATATTCTTTTTTAAGAAGGTCTACTAAGAATAGGACGGTTCGATGGAGAAATTAAATAAATGAATATTAAATTTATTTTTTTGGTGGGTGAGAGTCATCTGTCTAAACGAGAACTCCCTAAGCCGGCACAGGAGAAGTCGGCTCGGAACGGCCTGGGATTGCTCATAAAACAGTCATCGCTAAAAAGAACACCTTCAATTTCGGGGTTGGAGTAAAAACACGGACACATGAATGACAGAAGAATTGCCCAGTCCTCACTTTCCAGTTTCGATAGAGTTCAAAAAGAGATTACGCGATGCGGCCTTGTGGGTGAAGAATTATTTTTCACCCTACATCCCCTTTCCCACAGACAATACATCGCAAGTCTCTCTCTATTCTATTGCTATTTCAATGGGGAATATTCTGACGAGCTACATTCATTCGTACCACCAGTTCAGACCTTCACATCTTGTGGGTGATTAATTATTTTCTCTCATACCATCCCTTTCCCACAGACAAGAAACTTGCTATTCTATCGCTATTTCTACGATAATGTTCTGGCGAGCTACATTTTTTAGTTTCACCAGTTCAGATCTTCACAGCTAAGACCCACCATACCCTGGAACGAATCATCACCATTTCCTTTGTTATTTGTCCTAGATATACTCATAATCTGTACTTCGTTCCGAACTACTCCTACGTTCATTTAGAGTTCAAAAGCGTCTCCACGGCCCTGTGGGTGATTAATTATTTTCTGTCATACAACACCTTTCCCACAAACAAGCCACTGGCTACTCGCTATTTCTACGATAATGTTCTGATGAGATACATTCCTTAGTCCCACCAGTTCAGGCCTTCACAGCTAAGACCCATCGTACCACATACACTGAGACAAATCAACCACATTGATTTCATAATGCATTAGATAGAATGAAGCAACATTCGGACAGCTTCTTTCCGAGTGGATGCTTCTCCGTTCGGTACAATCTTAATCTCTTCAAATCGAGGGTCAAACGTTATCTTGTCCTATATATCCGCATATTCTGCACATCTTAACCTCTACATTTTGTTTCATACACGAACCCTATTCAGTAATTCTCTGCCCTGAATATATCTTTGGCTTTGTATTGTGTTATTAAGCAATAAAACAAAAGAATACATAAATTGATACAAATTCAAATGTTTTATTGATCATTGCAGGTGTATATGACCTATATTCCTCTCCCATCAAGAAGCGTTCAAAAATTGGTAAATATATAAACAGAAACTTCCAAACGTTGGTAGATATATAAGCAAAAATATTGAAACTTTGGTAGATATATTAGCAGAAACGTAGAAATGTTGTTATATCATCATCATCATCATCATCATCATCAACAGCAGCAGCAGAATGATTATAATCCCCTTGACTTTTGTAATCGTAGGGCGGATCCGAATGCAGACGTCACGCTAACACTTTTCCACAACAGTCTATCAGCAGCAGCCATCAGTAATTCTAGTTCAGTCATACATACTTGGTAGATTTATAAGCAGAAAAGTCCAAACCTTAGTAGATATATAAGTAGAAAGGTCCAAACCTTGGTAGATATATAAGCAGAAACCTCCAAACCTTGGTAGATATATAAGAAGAAAAGTCCAAACCCTAGTAGATATATAAGCAGAATGGTCCAAACCTTAGTAGATATATAAGAAGAAAGGTCCAAACCTTGGTAGATATATAAGCAGAAAGGTCCAAACTTTGGTAGATATATAAGCAGAAAGGTTCAAACCTTGGTAGACATATCAGCAGAAAGGTTCAAACCTTGGTAGACATATCAGCAGAAAAGTCCAAACCTTGGTAGATATATAAGCAGAAAGGTCCAAACCTTGGTAGATATATAAGCAAAAAAGTCCAAACCTTGGTAGATATATAAGCAGAAGGTCGTTAATTGACTGCTTTACTTGCCTTGGTAGATGTGTGTTTTTTAAAGACAGTTTTGGATGATGAGCTCGTCTTTCTGTTCTTTTGGTTCTAAATCTCTGTCAACGTTTTCCTAGTCATCTACCGCACCAGTATATAGAAAGAATTTCCATTTTTATGTGAAGAATCTTGAAAATCACAGAGAATGTAAAGAAGTAATACGCGTAGCCGCCTAGCTGGTCCACAGATAAATATTTTCGTAGACATTCTGAATGAATTCTAATAGATCACTTTTATTTCTACAGCTGTTTTATTAGGATAGGCGTATTTTCTTAACGGTGAAAATCTCTATACTTTTGCTCATTGATTTTTACCAACCAAATGAGGATGAAAACAAGGAACACTTTCGACATTTGCACTTTTTTATTTTCACAAGCAGTGAAATTAAGCCAAATACAATATTATTTGCAGATGGTTACGTAGCTACTCTAGATGATAGAATGCGTAAAAGAAATGCGGGATATTTATCGCTGAACGATGTCCCAAGGTCGAGCACTCAAGTTCAGATTCATAAGAAACATATAAGCAATTTGATTGAGAATAATCAATATTATACGACGCAGGAGATCTCCAATACACTCACTATATCCAAATCAAGTATTAATAATACGCACAAGTTTGCTTATGTTAGCCGCTTTGATCAGTGGCTTCCACATAATTCTCAAAATATTCACCTCTGTTATGGAAAGTAATTAAAACTAGTTTGGTTATGTTAGTCACTTTGACAAGTGGATTCGTCTCCAGCTGTGCTTGGTCAAACTCTTTGCCTCCGGGTAGAGAGGTTCCCCTATGAGGCTATGTCAAAGGGCAGTGTCTCGTCCCGTTTTATACGGGGTCTACGCGGAAATTTTGGCCCAGACTACAGGCTCGGATACACCATATTAAATTCGGCCTTGTGCCATATCTGACCGCGTGGGGTGGTTGGTAGATATCCTACAGTTGGAGATTCATTGTGGAATTGACTTGACTCACTTCTAACAGTAGACTACATCTTCTACGCGCCGCTGGCGAATCTTACGTGTTGTTCGTATCCTAAGCATTATCGTTCATTACCAATCTTCATGTGATTATTCTGTTCAGTGACATTCTCTTGGTTACAACACGAATTTCACTGAATAGAATAATCACATGAAGATAGGTAATGAACGATAATACTGAGGACAAGAACAACACATATAAGATTCGCCAGCGGCGCGTAGAAGTAGTAGTCAACTGCTAGAAGTGAGTCAAATGAATTCCACAATGCATCTCCAACTGTAGGATATCTACCAACCGCCTCACGCGGTCAGATGTGGCACAAGGCAGAAGTTAAATTTTGATATCCGAGTCCGTAGGCTGGGCCAAAAATTCCGCGTAGACACCGTATAAAACGAGTTCGGGCAGCTGTTTCCCTAGACGAGACTCTGCCCTTCGACAGAGCCTCATCTGGGGAACCTCTCTACCCGGAGGCAGAGAGTATGACCAGCACAGCTGGAGACCAACACAGTATTTACTACTGTATTTATGTCAATGGAGGCATACCCATTATCGTCCATTGGTATGTTACAAAATTTAGACAAGTGGCTTCCACATTAATCTCTAAATATCCAAATCCAAGTGTTGGAAATCATTTAAACTATAATTTGTAAATATCCAAACCGAAATCGTTTAGACGGTATTTTTTGTGGGATGACATATTTTGCGCTTTACAGCCTCTTTCCCTCAGAAGCTACCCCATCGCTGTTTACTTAGGACACGTCATGTCATTTCCACGGAGACGAATCACCGTTTATTTTATCTGTAATCCAAATGTAAAGAGAAGTTTTTTCCATGACGCAGTCTCCTGCGTGGATGCTTCCTTGAACGTTCAATCTTGAAGCTTCAAGTTAACTGTAAATCATTATTTATCCTCTTCACTTCCTATCACCTCCTCCTTCACTCATACCACACTGTCATCGAGTAAATCAAGTAACCCGTTGTCTTGAGTGGAGCTTTGTATTGGATGTACTTGGGTGTAAAATAAATCCAAATTCATTCATAAATCTTTCCTTTAATATTAAAGTTTGTGTTGACGTCTTCATTGCAAGACCTTTGCACAGTTCCCAGTGAAACGCTGTTCCTAAACATTCGTGTCTATTTTCATACACTTTCTGAAATAATTTGCTGTGTTCGTATATTGTATAGTTTACCGCTCCATCTCTGTCCCGACATTTATTATTATTGCTGTTGTTGTTTTAAAACGCCTCATCCGATGTGTTGCTGCCTTTCCGCCATCTTGGCATAATATTGCGATGGATAGAATCTTTCTGTGGGTGAGGACGACTGGACGTCTTCATGAGATTAACTTTATTGTTTTTTATCTACTGACATGATCTGACAATATATTATTTTAACGTTTCTCGGATCGATAGTTTCGGACAATAAACGATGCTTGACATTATAAATGTCGTTGCCATGATCGCAAAGCCTGTTTTTCGGTGGGATAGGGAAGGTATTAATGGCTTTAAATAAAATTATTGACGTAGCGAAAATATTTATTACAACAACAACAATAACAACAACAATAATAATGATAACTAGCAGCCGTATCAACCGGTCGATCAGAAAAAGCGTTCAATTAGAATGGAGCAAAAACAGCATCATGTTTAGATGTAACTTTAAAGTACTTTCATTAAAAGTTTTGAATTAATAGGGTTACTTATATAACAGAAGTAGTCTGTATTTATTTAATCGAAGTTAGCGGAGGACATGAAGAGTTAAAACAGGCAACATGAAGACGCACTTAAGACCACAATTATTTTTGTAGTATTTGAAATTCACTTTTTTCAGTGTGCTACCAGGGATGTGAAAGAGAAATTTAACAGTAGAAAGAAAGAAAGAAAGAAAGAAAGAAAGAAAGAAAGAATGAATGAATGAATGAATGAAAGGAAAAATTACTTAAGATGTGAAAAATGGGCAAAAATAAGTAGAGGAGAAATTTAGCAGGAGAGATAAGAAAGAAAGAAAGAAAGAAAGAAAGAAAGAAAGAAAGAAAGAAAGAAAGAAAGAAAATGAATTAAGGTGGAAAATATGGTAAAAAAAGTAAAGGAGAAATTTAACAGTTGAAAGAAAAAAGAAAGAATTAATGAAAGAAAGAAAGAAAGAAAGAAAGAAAGAATGAATGAAAGAAAGAAAGAAAGAATGAATGAAAGAAAGAAAAAAAGAAAGAAAGAAAGAAAGAAAGAAAAAAAAATAAGTTAAATTGTGCATCGGTCCAAGCCATGATGTTTAACTGATGATAACTGTAAAAATAGTCAGAGATGAAGGGTAGATGAAGCCGACCATTGCAATATGCCTAAGTTCACTATCACCACACAAGGGATATGTTTCAAATGTAGGATATATTTCTACCCGACCCTTTATTATATCCGGGTACACTCAAAAAAGAAAAAGAAAAGAAATTTCCCATATAAATTAATGCTAATTGTTTCTTCGCTTTAAACGATTTTCGTACACGAAACATTTCAGCGAAACACAAATTTCGGATAACCGGGAAAAATTGTATTTCTTGTCTTCCTTAACTAACTTTCATTTCAATGCGTAGAATAACTTGACATTTTTATGTTCGCAGTCATTTTGCAGCATGGACGATTCTTTCTCTCGGCAACTTATCATTTGGAAAGCACCTTTCACAATCCGTTGTAATCTCTAAACAACTTTTTTACTCTTTATCACTATGCCAACTATATGGCAAAAGCCCTTTGGATAGGTTACTCACTGTTACCCTCTGCGCCTCTTACCTGAAATGGATGAACATAATGGATGAGAAATGAATTAAAATTTAAAAAATATGTATATATATTGGAGAGAGAGAGAGGAATAGATAGATAGATAGAAGGATAGATAGATAACAACGAAATCGCCATATTTCGCTGTTTACGCGGGTCTTCCCTATATGGCAAAAGCCCTTTGGATAGGTTACTCACTGTTTCCCTCTGCCCCGCTTACCTGAAATGGATGACCGTAACGGATGAGAAAAAAATTAAAATTTAATATATATATATATATATATATATATATATATATATGGAGAGAGAAAAAGAGAGAGAGAGAGAGAGAGGGGGCGGATAGATATATAGATAGATAAATAATAACAACGAAATGGTGGATGACAGAGCGCATGTAAATAATAATAACTCCTCATTACAGAAATTCAGACAAATTCTCTCACTACTTTCGCCGAGAAAAGGTTGGTATATATCCCATTAGTGTTCATCATAAGAGTGATGTTCTTTTTTAACCAATTCACCTCAAGTAAGGCGATAATGTCACTAAGAGACAAGGGGTTGAAATAGTGAAAGAAAATTTAGGAGGCTTTAGAAAGAAAAGGAAACACAATCCTAAAAATTAACAAGGGTTAAAACTCTGTTCCTTATTTGCTCATTTCTTTATGTATCGTCTTTTTGTTTTAAAAAAGGTTTTTAAAATACCAAACTCTTCAAATTTGTTTACTTGTACATCTCCAGGAAGCAGTTCCCATTTTCTTGAACACCAGCACTCAATATCCTGCTCTTAACTTTGGTCTAAACGCCAAACACCGACGCCAGTTGCACATACACTATTATCTCAGGAGTTGTTTCTACAGCTCGGCAAGGTAAACACAGCTTTGTTTTCACACACACACACTCACACACACACACGCACACACACACACACACACACACACGAAATTTGATAATTTATAGTCGTTCTTTCTCTTTAGGGCGTACGTGAATATAGTTCTTCACAGTTTCCTTTTTTTGATTACCTGTGAATTACCTCGTATTCTTAGAAAAGATAGTGTAGTGGATTTCTGTGGCCATCTCCACGGCCTTGTATTCGACGCTGTCCTCATTCTGTTGCAAGAGTTCAGCTTACCATTCTACATACATAAAATCAACTATTAGGTTGGTGCAAAAATAATGACGTAATAATGTCGTTTTTTGACGTATTTTTTAACGTCAAAAAACGACATTATTACGTCATTATTTTTGCACCAACCTAATACAGAAGGAATGGAATAAAATAGCTGTATAGCTAGAGAGATGGATAGAGTAAGAAAAACAAAGGAAAGAGAAAGAGATAAGAAGAAAGGAGAAAAATGTGAGAGGCAGAAAGCAAAATAGAGAGAGTGAGAGAGAGAGAGAAAGAGAGAGAAGGAGAGATAGAGAGAGAAGTGGAGTGGAAGGGGCAGGATAATATCAAAAGAAAGAAGATGGGAATTACGGTAGTGAATATTGAAGTCATTGGAAAAGAGAGAATAAAAGAAAGAGGAAAATAAAGAGAGAGAAGAGCAGAAATAAGAAATAAAGACAGGTAGAGAAAGAGAGAGATATACAGAAAGAGAAAGGGAGATAGCAAATAAGTAAGAGGTGGTAGGAGAGAAAGGTAAAAAAAGTATAATAAAGAAAGAGAAAGAAAAGAAAGTAATAAAAAGAGAAAAGAAAGTAAGAACGAGAATATAACGGCGAGAAAAGAGGCGAGGAAAAGAAAGAGAAGCAAGGGAGAATTAAGTAACATGTGAACAGAGATAAAATTAGAGATTTAAAAGGAGAGAAAAAGCAAATGAAAAAACAAAGAGAAAGAAAGAAAGAAAGAAAGAGAAAATATCAAATGAATATATGAAGGGATTAAAAGAAAGAAAGAGAAAAGATCATATGAATATATGAAGGGATTAAAAGAAAGAAAGAAAGAAAGAGAAAAGATCACATGAATATATGAAGGGATTAAAAGAAAGAAAGAAAGAAAGAAAGAGAAAAGATCACATGAATATATAAAGGGTTTAAAAGAAAGAAAGAAAGAAAGAAAGAGAAAAGATCACGTGAATATATGAAGGGATTAAAAGAAAGAAAAAAGAAAGAAAGAAAGAAAGAAAGAAAGAAAGAAAGAGAAAAGATCACATGAATATATGAAGGGATTAAAAGAAAGAAAGAAAGAAAGAAAGAAAGAAAAAGATCACATGAATATATGAAGGGTTTAAAAGAAAGAAAGAAAGAAAGAAAGAAAAAAAGAAAGAAAGAGAAAAGATCACATGAATATATGAAGGGATTAAAAGAAAGAAAGAAAGAAAGAAAGAAAGAAAGAGAAAAGATCACATGAATATATGAAGGGATTAAAAGAAAGAAAAAAGAAAGAAAGAAAGAAAGAAAGAAAGAAAGAGAAAAGATCACATGAATATATGAAGGGATTAAAAGAAAGAAAGAAAGAAAAAAAGAGAAAATATCAAATGAATATATGAAGGGATTAAAAGAAAGAAAGAAAGAAAGAGAGAAGATCACATGAATATATGAAGGGATTAAAAGAAAGAAAGAGAAAAGATCATATGAATATATGAAAGGATTAAAAGAAAGAAAGAAAGAAAGAGAAAAGATCACATGAATATATGAAGGGATTAAAAGAAAGAAAGAAAGTGAAAAGATCGCATGAATATATGAAGGGATTAAAAGAAAGAAAGAAAGAAAGTAAGAGAAAAGATCACATGAATATATGAAGGGTTTAAAAGAAAGAAAGAAAGACAGAGAAAAGATCACATGAATATATGAAGGGATTAAAAGAAAGAAAGAAAGACAGAGAAAAGATCACATGAATATATGAAGGGATTAAAAGAAAGAAAGAAAGACAGAGAAAAGATCACATGAATATATGAAGGGATTAAAAGAAAGAAAGAAAGAAAGAGAAAAGATCACATGAATATATGAAGGGTTTAAAAGAAAGAAAGAAAGAAAGAAAGAAAGAGAGAGAGAGAAAAGATCACATGAATATATGAAGGGATTAAAAGAAAGAAAGAAAGAGAAAAAATCACATGAATATATGAAGGGTTTAAAAGGAAGAAAGAAAGAAAGAAAAAAAGAAAGAAAGAGAAAAGATCACATTAATATATGAAGGGATTAAAAGAAAGAAAGAAAGAGAAAAAATCACATGAATATATGAAGGGTTTCAAAGGAAGAAAGAAAGAAAGAAAAAAAGAAAGAAAGAGAAAAGATCACATTAATATATGAAGGGATTAAAAGAAAGAAAGAAAGAAAGAAAGAGAAAAGATCACATGAATATATGAAGGGATTAAAAGAAAGAAAGAAAGAAAGAAAGAGAAAAGATCACATGAATATATGAAGGGATTAAAAGAAAGAGAGAAAGAAAGAAAGAAAGAAAGAGAAAAGATCACATGAATATATGAAGGGATTAAAAGAAAGAAAGCAAAAAAGAAAGAGAAAAGATCACATGAATATATGAAGGGATTAAAAGAAAGAAAGCAAGAAAGAAAGAAAAAGAGAAAAAGATGATAGAGAAATTCAGTTTCGACAGAAAACAGACAAAGCAAAAGAAAACAATACAGCATTGAATGCGTTTCCATTTAAGAAATCGATCCGCTAAATCGATTGGCATGTTAAGTGCTTCGGAAGAAAGAATGATTGAAAGACAAAATGTGATGAGTAGAAAAAGCAATGAAACTCAATGAGAAAGAAGAGAAAATGAAATGATTTAAAAAAATGACAATTTAACAAAAGGCGCAACAAAGAATCAAAAACAAACTTTCTTTACTCGAAGATTTGTCAGTCTATATTTTCTTTTTTTTTTGTTTTTACACTTACTGGAACTACTTATTCTATTTTTTGCCATTTTCCCCCTGTTTTATATTTCCCCCTTTTTTAATATTAAATTGTATTTTAATCGTAGTTCTTCGTTTCCTCCCAGTTTGTGTATCACTCCGCGATTCTCGTTAAAATTTTACTAGTCGCCAACGATTCTTCTGATAGGGTGTTGGCCGAATAAAGTTTACCTTTTAGGGGAAAAAATATGCCGTTTTGTCTGTTTAAATCTATTTACAAGTTCTGTGGTATCATATATATATATATATATATATATATATATATATATATATATATATATATATATATATGTGTGTGTGTGTGTCTGTGTAAGTGCGTGTGTCTGTATAAGCATATAAAGATTTATTTATTTTATACTTACATATATCAAAGACCTTTGAGAAGGTGTGGCATAGGGGGCTGCTGCACAAACTTTACAGCTATGGAATCTCTGGAAATGTTTTCTACATTATCAAGTCTCTCCCAACAGGAATGTCGATGTTAATGGCTAGGTTTGTGAATTCCATGAGATCAATACAAGGCTTTCTCCAAGGCTCTCATCGTATTGCGTTAAAAGCCTTCGATGAATTTCAGCTCCTGATACAACTTCCGACCAGATAAATCAGATCACTGCTCTTGTGCACACTGCTATTGAAGCGGTCATGCTTAAACTGTAAGAGCAGCAACAAATCTGGCACGATCAAAGTTCGATCACGTGACCACAATCGTACCAATTATAAGCACGCGTGTTTTCTAGCATGTTTCACATTCAGAATATAATTCATGTTACTTCATGCAATATTAGTCGCTGCAAGTTAGAGATCGGTTTATTGATTGATTGATTTGCCTGTTCAACAGCATATCAACACCTTCATGGGTCATTTAATACCGAAATTTAATTTTCTTGGGAGCTTCGAAGTAATAAAAATATGTCATTCTGCTTTCACAATTGAATACACGGTAGATGATGCTCTCCTTTTGTGTATATGCATGTCTTTGTGGACACGATTACTAGAGGCAGTGATGTGCACATTGTAGTTTTGCTGAAGTCATATTTTGGAATACAGTTTGATTTAAGAAATTGTCGGATATTGTATAGTTTAATGTAATGAAAGTGTTCCTTCATGTTGGTTGTTTGGTAATATTTTAAACAGATTTGGGTGAAGTCTCTACAGTTTGTTAGTATGTGCATATTGTTGGAACCGTATTTTTCGGCTTACAAAACGTACTTGTTTCTTAAAAAATACCCTGAAAAATACGTATGCGTCATCTAATATGAATGTAAGGCAATGTTCAAATAAGCTTGGCCGTTCACCTAACTGGCTTGACTTTTAGGGACGTGGATTTATATGTTGGGTCATTACATTATATGATGTAACCTCAATACCTAGCTGCTACAAGCATTTTTAAGACTATAAACCTTCCTGGAGCCGAGCCACAATCTTAAACATGCTCTGTTTACTAGCAGCGGGGGGAGTCTTTCTCCTGTTGACTAGTATGTCATTGTCATATAAATAAAATCGGACGAGTGGATTAATATAAACAATACTTGGCGATAATATGTGAAGGACGTATGGTGAATGTGTTGTATGAGAATGACTTGTTTTTCTTAAAAATTTATTTCCAATATTAGGGCGCGTCTTCCAAGCTGCAGCGTCTTTTAAGCTGAAAAATACGGTAATTTTAATATAAATGTATTTTGTGTCATTTTTTTTTTTATATATAAAAATGTATTGCTGGCATTTTTACTATGAAAATGTATTTTTATACTTTCATAGTATTTTGTTTGTAGTGTTCACTATTTACTCATAGCTGGGACCCAAACAGCTACTCCCACCAGAGTCAGGATGAACCTTGAAATAACAATAGGTCTCCTCGAAAATTCCAATCTCCCGATTACAGGTCTTACTACTGGATGTAGTATATCGTCATAGCCATGACTAAGAGAGATCGGGAAAATGCTTAAAGAATTCATCAAATAAAATTAGGAACTATTTTTATTACCCCATTAACTGCCAATTTTTTTTAATGCGCATTTTTGGCCCAGACAGGTGTCTTAGGAGTTTATTTATTCCTTATGTTTAATTTCAGTAGTTACCATTGTCATTTTTATAGAAACCAGAACATCAAATATATAAGTGTATAAAACATCAAAAAATAATATTGATTAGAAATAATACAAAAATACTTTTCAAAATAGTCATTATTTTTCTACTCGTGAAATGTAAAATTACGACAGAAAGTGTCTTCTTACGGCTAATAAAAATAAATAAAAACTTTAAAGTCTAAGTGTTGTAAAATATACCCCTGCAAATGCAATGTATGTAAGCAATTCAATTTTAATACAAGGAACAACATGTGATTAGTTTAATTTTAACAGATCCCCAAATGGGATTCATGGCAGGTAATGGGTTAATAATGATTAATAGAAAACTGCAGAAACTCCAAGAGAAGAGAGTAAATGAAAGGGAGAAAGAAGGGCTAAGCATAAATTGCAAGAAGATGGAATGTTTCTTGTAATAGGTTGGTGCAAAAATAATGATGTAATAATGTCGTTTTTGACGTATTTTTTAACGTAAAAAAACGACATTATTACGTCATTATTTTTGCATTAACCTAATAAATAAGAGGAACAGTTCACGATGCGAACAGGAGATACTAAAATCAGCCAAGTTAAAAATTGAAATGACTAAGAAGTGTTTTAACGGAGAACGGAAAATGTGACAGCGAAATCCGAAGGCATATTGCTATGGCAAAAGATGCCTTCCTAAAACTAAGCAAAGTATTAAGAAACAGAAATTCGTCAGAAATAAAGACAAGAGATCTGAATTGCTATGTAATATCAGCCGGCTTATATAACAGTGAATGCTGGACAATCTCCTCACAAAGCAAGAAGAGACACGAGACTTGGTTCTACAGAACAATGCTACCGGACCCTTCTGTCCAGCTTTTCAAACAATCGATGTTTGAAGGAAAAAGCGGGTACGTACTTTTCCCAAAGCTATTTGCGCGTAATTGAATATAACGAACCCGCGTAGAATTCGAACTCAGCTCTCCAATTTCTAATTACGTCTCGATGTCCGTTACATCATCCACACATCCTAATTCTGACATGAAATGATAAATATAGGCTTAGACAGATAGATAGAAATAGATTTACATAGAAATAGACAGATTTTTTTAGGTCCCATGTTTCATTTTCTTTCTTGGCCGATCGAATTTGTGAGCGTGAAAGCACGCATGTGCAGACGGATGAACATGAATGCGATTACAATGCGCATGGAACTTCCGAGCATCGTTGAACCTTCCGTACTGAATTAACAAACAGCGTCTGATTGCTCGAAATAAATAAAATTTAAAAAGAAAGATAGAAGAGGCAGAGTCAATAGGGAAACTAAGCAAGTCGATAACCAGACGGTTTAAGACGTATAAAACGAAACAATATGTTCCTCTGCTGCTTTTGATCACCCTAATCAATCTGAAAAAAATATCACAAGTTTTCGAATTTCAACTTCCTTTCATTTTATGGAAGCCCACCGGGACAACAATTGAGTATATTTCCTGGCTGCCTTTTCGTTTTCACGTGTTTTTTTTTTCTTTTTGTTATAATTTTATGTCATCAATTACAGAACATTCACACAAGAGATTCGGTTACAAACATAATTCAGAATACAAATCAATAAACTTTCAATTCATTGAAAGTTTACGGGAAATGTTTTAAATCGAAGAAAAAAATATTCTTATGCCAAAAACTTATATTAGGGCGTATTATATTAATTATCACAATTTGTAGCCCATCCTCCAATTAATTGTAACCACTCGGAAATACGAGGGTGTGCGGGTGGTGAAATCAATAATGATTCGGAATGAGTAATTGGAGAGCCGGGTTCGAATTCCACTGAGTTTCACTTACGTGCAAATACTCAGAGGAAAGGTATGAATCCACCTCGTCTCCTCCTAGCGATGGGTTAAATAGTTGTGCGTGTATCAAAAAATCATTATTATCTCCGAAAAAAATCTTACAATCGAAAAGATATATTTCAGGCATTAAATAACATTAAAAAGGTGATAAGGCCTAAAAAAAAAAAAATGAATTGTTAACAAGCAATTCTCGCAGACTTTGAATAAGTTCGCATCGAATACAAGGCAGTAGAGCCACTCAATGTAGAGGATCGCAGTCGAAACGGTAATGATGAAATATGCTCTATGATATGAATCGAAGTGAGAATTATGAGGATAGGGAGGATAGATAACGATTGACATTTTACTTGAGCAGGTGAAGATTTAAGGGGGTTAAGGAAGCACTTATGAGGGAGTCTGTTCATAAGAATGGCAGTTGAAGTCTTATATTGCGTTTACTATTGCTCCTGAGCCACTCAAGATAGATCCCCACAAAATAGAGATTGTGATGGATACAAGGCGAGATAGAGTGGTTCATATTATGTGGATATGTAGGAAAATATCGATTGACCCTAAAAGGTTAAGATTATAGGGATCGGGAAAGCATTCTCTAGGGAGTTTGTTACGCAAAGTAACATTACTGGAGAAGAAGCTGTAATGTGATTTGCGATAAAAAAACATAACTGAAATTAAATTGATTAGTTATTAGCTGAAAATGAGTGACATCGTCATTTTAGTAAAATGTATTTTAAGTATATCAAGGAAAAAGGAAGTAGGAATTTTTCCTTCGGGCGGGTGATTGATATGAATAGAAATGGGATAAGTGTCAGCAGAATGTGCATCTTGAGCGCGTTTTCGTGTGTGTATATGTATGTGTATATGTATGTGCACATATATGCGTATACGTATGTGTACATGTATGTGTACATATATGTGTACATGTATGTGTATATGTATGTGTATCTGTCTCAGTGATGGAAACATATCGTTATTTACCATTTCAAGCCGAGCACGCCGCCATCTTCCTTACCGAATAGAAAATGTGGTTGCATTTTCTTCCTTTTTATGGAAGAGCGCACATTGCTAGATAACCGGAAGTTATCCGGGATTGGACTATAAATCAGCAAGAGGCGTCACAGTGTGTGGTCGGGAGGATGGAAAATTTGTAGCTAAAGAGAGATACACAAGTCGATGCCCGATCAGTATCGGCTGGGTCCCCGTGGAGAGGGGGTATGGTGCTGAAAAACCCAAAGCTCCTAATGAACCTCGACTAGAAACATCACTGATGTACTAAAGCATCCAATAGATGTATTTTACGAAATGAAATTATTGGGATTAATTTCATTACTGATCCCTAAAAATTAACTGAGTCGTGGGTGAGGGCAAGTGTGAAAGTAATGACCCTGAAAACGTTTCTTACTTATATATATATATTTTTTTTTTCGCTTAAAGGCATCGAATTTTGCTTGATCAGCTAGTCCGTGGCTGAGTCGGTTAAGGCACGTCGGATCTAACGAGAAGTTCGAATCCTGTCAGAGAGTACATATTTTTCTTTAATAAGATTTCTCGAATATTTAGGCTGGTAGACGAAAATAAATAAATATGCTGTTCAATAAATAAATGGAACGTCTACTCAAATATGAGTATCGACAAAAAAATAACGCTTAATGGGATAAAAATCTTTCAGATTCATAAATAAAAATTGATTACCTTAAAAATTACTTTCTTTAGGCTTGAATAAAAGAAACTGAGGCGATATGACAATTTCGAGGAACTTAATACGTTTCGGAGATTGCTTGACCGGCAGGGCTACTCTGTGGCTACTATACGGCACGTCGGATCTAAAGACAGTAGTGACGGAGATTTAAATCCTGCCGGAGAACGCATATTTTTTCTTTAATAAGATTTTATAAACTAATGGAACGTCTACTCAAATATGAGTATCCAATAAAATAACGTTTAAAGTATATATATATATATATATATATATATATATATATATATGTATGTATGTATGTATATATAAATAAAAAGAAAGAACAGTAAGATATATAATCCGGTGTTCTTATAGATATTTTTATTTTTACAAAATAGTGCTCAATGTAAATTTACAGAGCATTAATATTATAAATTAATTGATTTAAAATATGTTTTTTTCGCTACACAGTTCTAGCTTCAATTTTTGAAACCTGGTTAGAACTGGGTAGCTAAAAAAACATATTTTAAATCAATTAATTTGTAATATTATATATATATATATATATATATATATATATATATATATATAGCATAATGAGAAGCCACGTATACTTTCTTAATATGTGTATATAGAAAAACAACTAAAAAGTTGCAAATTGAAAAAATAATAATGTTTTTTTTTTTAAAGTATTTATTTATATTTGATATTTCAGATCGGCCTCGATCTTTGTTCAGAAATTAACTGTTTTTAAAAACAGTTATTTTGGAAGAAATCCTGAAATTTTGGATTCCCAAGTTTTCTTTACAGTGATTGTTTACAGGTTCCGCCATACTGGCTTCTACTGATAAAGACAATTAACGTGACACAACTCTCTAATTTTCAATATCTCATGTTCAAATGAATTGTTCGTTTTTTCAACATTACTCCTAGAAGCCTTAGGCCAACATATCATACGGTTCAGGAATAAGGCAATCTCTGTGAACAAATTAAAATCATTCCGGGTCGGATTTTTCATTACTGTGATTGTTTTCGGTGATATTTTTACGTGATGATTTTGTGCGACGAATCTTTTGTATGATAATAGATTTTATAACTTGGAAATAAATTTGGAAAAAATCGAAAAGTCACCCATGAAATAAAAATAATTGTTTGTACGGAAAGTAAGGACCTACGTACATCAAATTATCTTTAAATTATGTGGTGACAGAAATATTAACATTGAACTTAAAAAAGGTAAACTTAAATATTAATGTAATACTTATGTTCAGCGTTCGATATTGAGTTCTTCTGTAGTGTATTGTTGGCTATTGCATAACGGCAGCCGTATGCCTCGCAAAAAAGAAATCTCCGTCAACAGAAGACCAGAATGCAATCAAAAGAGCCAAAGCTGCAGCGAGGAAAAGGAAATCCCGTGCAAGTGAAAACCCAGATCAAACGGCAGACAGGAGACCTTCCAATGCTGAGAATATGCAAAGACTTAGGGTCTCTCAAACTCGTGAACAAGCCGGAGGTCCAATCAACAGGAGCTAGCTTAAATGTCGCCTGATGGGGCGACTTTTAAGCTAGTGTAGAATATATTGGAAAAGCTATATAGATATCAATAGATATATGCATTATATATTGAAAAAGCTACATATGTAGATATATATATATATATATATATATATGTGTATGCATATATATATATATATATATGTGTATGCATATATATATATATATATGTGTATGCATATATATATATATATATATATATATATGTGTATGCATATATGTGCGTACGTGCATGAATTGATTTTAAATGAAATATTGGGTCTTTCTAATGACATTTTAATTTATTTTCTTTATTTGTAATGTCCTTCTTTTGTAATATTCTATAGTTTAAATTTTATTTTCTTCTGAAGGGAGTTTCATTTCTAAATTGATGATTTAAATTTAAATATACCATTATTTGACTATTAATAATAGTAATAATATTAGCTAAATTCCTTTAAAATGAAACACTTCCGAAATCACACTGATAAAATTAAATTTTAACTGTGAAATCTATATATATTTTGAAATATAGATAAAGATTGTAAAATGTATATATAGTTTATGTATGAGGATAAATGAATTTTTTTGTGTAAATTATCTCAAAGGTTTTTTTTTTTTTTTTTTTTTTTTTTACTTGTTAATGATCGTATGTATGTAGGGATTCACATGAATGCATTTGTGAGGCATATATGAATAAATGAAAATTAATATTACCCTCAAATTCTATTATTAAATAATGAAACCTAATCTTTAATTTGGTTTACCAATGTAATAAATAAATTGCATTCATGAATTAATTTTGAATATTAAAATAGATGTTATATATATATATATATATATATATTTTTTTTTTTTTTTTTTTTTTTGGAAATACAATTAGTCGGGTGAATAAACTATTAAGATTTTAAATATTTCTTTATGTCCTAGATAAATATGTTTATTACAATAATAGTTATATTTAGTCCTGAAACTACTTACTTAAAAAATTAAATATTTAAGTTAATAACAAAATTTTTTTCAGACATCGAATTTTCTATCAAACATTGTAAACTATCTTTTACATAATTTTGTTAAAACAAAATTATAACAACTCCATCTCTCTTTCCCCCTCCCCCCTATCCCTCTCATTACCGTAAGACTCACTTGTATACATTTTCGACAATTCATTTCCGTTTTATTAACCATCTAAAGAGGCCAAGTTTTCTGTCACTCCTCCTACTCCAATATAAAACATACTTAAGAGAGATATAAAATTAACCCCTCCCTATACTTTATATTGTCTGGTTAACTACCACTCTCAACCCCCTCTATTAAATTACAAGAATGACACTACCCACCAATTTCTAATCCCATTTTTTTTCTCATTTCGTTGTTGGAAGGTTTACCTGATGATCCTGAATCCTTAAAAAAGGATTTAGGTGAAATAAATTATCGTAATGGTACATTAAAGTGATTTGTTTTTCATTATATATATATATATATATATATATATATATATACACACACGCACGCACGAACACATACAGACACATATGTGTGTGTGTGTGTGTGTGTGCGTGCGTGTGTGCGTCTGTGTATATAGATATATAGATATATAGATATATATACACATACAAGGTGCAATGGGTAAATTGTCGCAATTTTTGATTTTTGCGCATGCGCGTAGGTTTTTTTGTTAATTTTGTCGACTGTATGGTATGGTAGGGCCAGTTGGACACTACAAATAAGAGCGCCATTACGCAATTCACGACGTCAGATATATGGAAACGGTATGCTGTACTGCTTGGCGTTCGTACCGGAAGTTCCAATAAGAACAATTTCGAATGTTTGGGTGTCAACCTGAAGACAGAGCAGAAGATTCATAAAGAGTTTTATGAGTCTAATGGTGACTACGAAGATATTTGGTGTGATCCCGAGTGATGGCAACGTTATGCCTCCATTCATCTTCCCACAGGGCCTCAGACTCAACACAGAGGCCCACATCAAGTGCCTTGAGAAGGTAGTGCTGCCATGGGTCAAGAGGATGGAAGGCCCTATGTCAGGCAACATAACTCTGCGTCATATCACACAAGCAGGATAACCCATTCATTGCTGTCAGATAATTCCTGCGACCATCACCCTTACATCTGAGCACCGAACTCCCCAGGCAGCAATGTCCTTTATAATGTCAGTGTTATTTTCATTTTCCGTTATTTAGACGACAATTTATCCATCGAAAGCTGCATATATATATATATATATATATATATATATATATATATATATATATAGATAGATAGATAGATAGATATAGATAGAGGTGTGAATAATGAGATAGAGGTCTAAATAATGAGATATTACCAACCATATATGCGTGCGATAGCGTACATACGTGGATAAGCAAATAAATATTTATTTAACTTAATTTATGGTGCGACGAAATCAGTGCTCAATGTAGTTAACCAGAGCTATTAAGTATATATATATATATATCTACATTATATCGGGTTTATATTATCTTTGAGCTTTGAATCTGCGTATAATTTAGCATTCCCATTATTTAAAAAAAAACAAAAAAAACAAAAAACAACTGTTATAAGCGTCCCATTTGCCATACGTGTCTGACGACTTTTTATATATAGTGTATGGTATTTTTTTTTAAATGTTACAATAGAAAATCTTATATGTTTGTGTATCATCTTTTAGGCCATGTCACTTCTTAGTAACTACAAGAATGTATGTCATACCGCCACATATGGTCGAGTTTTCCGACTATATATGTGGAGATTGTCGGCTAAATCCAAAGAAGGGTCTCTAATGTTATTTGTCTAGACCTAGCATGTTGGCTTCAGCCGTGACGTGGTTTTTTCCTGCCTTTTTTTTATGAATATTTTCATGAGAATTGTTCAGATTAGTCCTCCTCCTTGGATTTAAGCATACTACTAGATTGGCTGTTAGGTTTCATCGTTTTAATGCTGAAACAGTTAGATGTAACCTTAACTTCTATTCTAATAGTTTCTTTTCTCGCATTTCACGACTATGGAAATTTCTTCCATTTTCTTGCTTTCCTGTCAACTAGGATCTTCAAAAATTTAAATACAGCATCAATCGTCATCTTCTGTTGTACCGAATCCTCTTTTAGCATCCTTTCTCTGCACTAATGTCTTCTCATTTTCTTTCGCGCGCAATACTTTTTAATAATTAAATCATTTTTGGTTGCCCCCCTTACTGACGCCATTGATGTTTAATCCTTTCTTCTCACTTTTCTTTATTTACGCTGCCGGAGTTTCTCCGTTGATGATTATTAATAGTAATATTTCCTTACAATAATAATAAGAACTATCTTTTTAATTTATAAGTGATAGAAAATACGCTTAGCATAGAACTTACAGTTACATCCGCCATTTAAATGATGAGACATTGCCGCCTGTCTAGTACTGAGCTGAAATTCTTAAAGTCTAGTTACCATAGAGGAGAGCTAATCAGAATAATTATCATGGATGTATTTATAGAAAAGTCATCCGGAAGGTACGTTACGGCGCTGGGAAAGTAACTGAACCCGAGATGTTTCACAGGCGAGTAGTGCGCCAAAAAGAAACTATTAGCATATAACTTACGGTTCCATCTAGCCATTTCAACTTTAAAATGATGAGACGTTGCCGCCAATCTCGTACCGTGTTTAAACTCATAAAGTCTAGTTACTATAGAGAAGAATTCATCAGAACAATTATCATGAAAGTGTTTATAGAAAAGGCAGAGGGAAGCCACATTATGCTGATGGGGACTGAAAACGAGATGCCAGGTCTTGGCCAATAACACTGCATATTCATCTTTGAATTTTATCAAGAATTTTGAGATATAAAAGCAGGAGAACCAGACTATATGCAGACGAATAAATATGTATGATCAATTCTGACAGGAAAGTTTGTCTAACCCGACATAGTGAACCAATTTCTTAACTTCAGACTTAGCAATAAATTCAATATACTTTTTCCACTTCATGACCTGATGAAAACGTTAGTCCGAGAAGGCACAATGAACCACTCTCCTGGAGGTTAGCATCAGCCATGCCAATGGAAATTAAAAAGGGTACTCACAGATGGTTAGTAAATAAAAGTAAATGCGCAGCCACTTGAACCAGAGGATGCCAGTTTACTAGGGCGGCTAGCTAATACCCATGGTCAGGCACAATTTGTTTTTGGTCAACACCCACAGAGCCCACCTGTGGTTTATACTGCAATTATCCTGTAGTTACAGTTTCTGGAAGAGAATGCATTATCTAGTGTGATCAATAGTGTGAACAAGGCTAGCACGCTCGGTCACGATGACTTGTGACTTTGTGCTAGCACAGCCAACGACGGCTCCGATTTTCACTCACAAGCCTTGGTTCAACCCGTGGTATAGTTTTCAGGCACTTTCCAAAAGTGCCGCACGCTGCGATCGCCTTCCCCAGACATATAACATCAAGAAGTAGCCTTTCTTGACAAATCGACCATCCTGAGATTCGAAACTGGGCCTCATGGTCAGAACGTTCTAGCCCCTCGTCCACGCGCCCAATTGGTTACACAACATAAGTAAAAAGAAAAAAAAAAACTAAACGAAATTGGCTAGACGTTTCGAGAGAATTAAATTGAAGAGTTTAAAATTTCAGTGTCTACTACTAAAAACAACAGCTGTAGATTGTGTTTTAATAACCAGATTATCCACAGTAAATTTCCATCCATGTTGTTACAACATTACATCTTTCTTGTCAGATCTATTATTGTGACGTCACTCTAGGTCCTGTTCCCGTGCTATCCTGTGACGATCTAACCCTTGGCTGATTCGGATGGAAATCTGGTTAGATTCGGCAACAGCTTTGTCGTTCCCAGCTCGCCTCCAACGTCTGGTTACCGAAGTAACTACTTTGATTTCTAGTCTAACCTACCCACGTTGTGATTTGATCTTAGGTAGACGAAATCAATCAGGCGTCGGGCCGTAGTTCAAGCCGAATTCGGGGCAAAGGTGATACCGCACAAGTATATGTAAAAGAAAATAAAGTAACAACTCGAAAGATTCAAATATGTTAAAAAAAGAATAACAAGTATCTTTATATCTGGTTACTGAATACAGGACTGCGTCTTTCTCCCAAACCGCTTCTATGGATACGTGACAGTTTGCGTTTCTTAGGCGAGTCCTAATATCTTAAGTTGTTTTTCAATAAACTGGTTTTTGGTATCTTCAGGCGATATTTGTAAAACTTGTTTTGGTGGTGTGAGTCTGTCGTTCTTCAAAAAAAAAAAAAAAAAAAAATTGTTTTTGGTTAGAAGTCTAAGTCGTGGAAATCTTTCAGTCAGCTCCTGCGAGGCTGGTCTCCGAGCTCACAGCTCAACTGCAACTCAACTCTGTCACTTGAACTGTCGCCAAGTGTCTGTTCAACTGTGTCTGCTCTGGGAACGTTCGTTCATATGGATGCAGACCAAAACCAGGTGGGGGCCTGTCGTGGTTTGGGTTCCTCGATAACTCCAAATCCGCAATAAGGATTTCCTTTGTTTTCGGACAGGAAAATTTATCACTTCCCATTTTTGGAAGTCAATTACTTTCTGTTTTAGTGGGGTTCTTAAGCGAATTGTCCTCCCAAATTTTTCTTTTCTCATATTGGTATCTCACACCGATCCCAGCAGAGGGCGTCAACAGGTTTCCCTTCTTTTTCATATGTTTACCTTCACCCATCGCTCACGCCACCATTCAGCCAATGATTGCTCGGCAGTGTGGGTGTGGCTAGACTGGCCTCAGTTTACAATTATCGCTCAAAGAAAAAAAAAATTATCTTTCTTTTTCTTTTCTTTCTTTTCTACCGACTAGAATCCTCACGAATCGTACTGTGGACATTAAATCTCTATCTTAACTTGATGTCATCTGTGATTCATCAACGGGATTTTCGCCAAGTTATTATCTGTGTGGTCAACTGAGTCGTTTTGTCTTCCTCAACATCATCACATTCTGTCGCCAACAGTCTGTCCAGGTAACAAACTTTTATCATGGCAAGTTCTGGACATAACACAGGTGGTTCTCCTTCCAAAACCAAATGATATCTCCGAAAGATAGTTAATGGCTTAATTTTTTTTCTTTTTCTCTTCTTCCTTCCTTTTTCTTTGGAGTGGTCTCACCTAATTCTTTCTCGGTCGCATGCTTGACCCAATTTTCGATTATCTTCTAGCATTCTGCTTTGTAAGCCTTTTGAGCAAACTGAAATTTTCATTATTGCCATGGGTAGATTGCTACCTTTTATTCGCACTCTGTCGTTCCTCGCCGCGTCATGGCATAAATTAATTCTGACAGATCCGATATCTTACGAATTTTCTATCTTCTGCGAAAAAAATACTTTTCTTCGCAAATGAAAATAAAATCTTTACCCACTTTTCTTTTGTTAAAAAAAAAAATAACATCGCTCAGTATGTCTTTCGAGATAACTTTTTCTCGTCTTAAGTATTTCTCGCTTTTAATTTCCATGCTTAATTAGTTAGCCAAACGCTAAATAGTGTCACATTATGAAAATGTCGGATATTTAATAACAAAAGTCGTGGAAACACGAAGAAAAACTAAAAGAAACTAAATGACATCTGTTAGACTATATAGCAAGAACAACTATTTGCCCATAGCTGGGACCCTAGCAGATGCTACCACCCGGGATCGTGGTGGACCTGGGAATAACAGCAATTAAGAAATGGTTCCACGCTCCTCAAAATCTTCTGATCAAAGGTCCTACTGTCGGATATAGTTTATCGTCTTACTCAGGACGCATATATATATATATATATATATATATATATATATATATATATACCGGGTGTAACAGCAAAATTGTACAAATCGTGTAACAGCATGGGATAATTGTCCGTCCCACAAAATGTTTATTATCTAAAAAGACATTTCTTCTTTCTCTTATATATATATATATATATATATATATATATATATATATATATATATATATATATATACGGGAAAATAATTTTCATCTTGTAGGACTTCATGGACTAGAGTGATGGTTAGGTTAATACGATTGAACTCACACTCTTTGGGTCCTGTCACTGGATCTAACTAACGCATTTATCCACTGTGTCATGTGTCCTTGAGGAAATCTGTGTATGAATTTCTAGGTATTATAAGCCTAATGTCTTCGGCAATCATTTTTTAGTTCTCGTATTGCAGTTTTTGTTTGTTATCATTGCATTTTTTTTTATCAGAGCTCATATTGCAATTTTCGTTGTTATTATTGCTTTTCTCTGGCACTCCTTATTATTGGTTCCCATATTCATTTCTATGCTTGGTCGTCTCACGAGATATGTTGTGGTCTAGCATATGGGCTGATTCCTTAAAATAAGGCCGGAGCGTACAAACGTTGTGATAAATATGGCAACAAATTTGAGGATGATAATGCGAGCAATAGAAATAGTGTACATAATACCTCATCTCAGAAATATAGACAAATCTATCTATCTATCTATCTATCTATCTATCTATCTGCCAGACGGTTTTTTCTGTCACAGTGTTCTTTCTTACTATCTATCAGCCTGTTATTTCTATCTATCTATCTATCTATCTATCTATCTATCTATCTATCTATCTTAAAACTATCAGTTATATCTATCTGTTCTATCTATCTATCTATCTATCTATCTATCTATCTATCTATCTAGCTGCCAGTCTGTTCTTTCTATCATACTGTTCTTTCTTACTACCTATCAACATGTATCTATCTATCTATCTATCTATCTATCTATCTATCTATCTATCTATCTATCTATCTATCTATCTAATGTCTGAGTAATTGAGTAAATTGAAATAAGATTCAAGGTATTGCAATGTTATTTTTGTCAGTGTAGTTGCTTTCTGATTTGGTGCCGTAAAATACCCCTAATTCGAAATCTTCAATTTATTTCTCATCTGGAAACTACTTCCTGAGCATAAGGATGGCAAATGTCCCCATGAGATCCCTTGACCATCATCTAAATACACTCTGCTTTATAGCAAACAAATTGCTGTCATATCAATAGGCTAATACATAACTTTTCCCCACTTTAAATGACTCCTAAGCAAACAGGAAAGGCATTAATATTTCAAATGTAGCTAATGGACTCGTCAGTCTAAAGTATCGTTCTTATAAATCATGTGAGTAGTTGTTAGTGTTATCAATAATGCTACTATTATATGCCATATCAAAACCATTAGTGGTACTCGTCGTAATATCTTTAATGTCGTTGAGCTACAAGCTTTTCGAGATGAAGTTAATCGTTGGCTCGCAAGAACCGAGGAAGTAACTGACGCTACATATTCGTAAGACTGATTGGTTCAATAAGGTCATATTGGCAGATGATCTAAGAAAAGGACCTACCATCTGTTGTTAACTAGGGCAAGGAATGGCTTGTTAATTTTAACGCCTCCAAAACGAAACTGCTCTCTTTTAATTGCCTGAGAGAACCCTTTTTTGTTTCCCATCACCATGTGTGATGATATCCTTCAGGAGAGTGATTCATTGCGCCTTGTCGGACTAACGTTTTCCGCTGACATGAATTTGGGAGATTGTATTGAATCAGTTGCTGGGAAAGTTGTTTCACTGTATCGTGCTAAATTTTTCTCGCCAGAATCTATCTTACATATTTATAAGTCTACCATTCATACTTGCTTTGTATATTGCTGCCACATCTGGTCTGGTGCTCTTGCTATATATTTAGAGATTCTTGATAAAATCCAAAGAAGAATCTATCTTACATATTTATAAGTCTATCATTCATTCTTGCTTTGAATATTGCAGCCACATCTGGTTTGGTGCTCTTGCTATATATTTTTAGAAATTCTTGAGAAAATTCGAAAAAGAATATGCAGGTTTTGTAGAGGATTTAGTTGTGTGGTTATAGGCTTATTAGAGACTATAAGGTTAATTGTTTTATTTTTTATAATATATGATGAGCTTAATTTGTTTAATATTTCTATCTATTATATTTTTGAGTGTTTCATTAAGTTTGTAATTATTATGCATTTGGTTACCATAGCATAATAGTGTTATGTCTATTTTGACGTACACTATTGTGGTTACAATTGTTATTAATAGTATCACTTTTGTGAGAGGTATTATTAAGTTAATTGAGATACATTTTAATTTTGTCGATCAATGACTGAATTAGGAAATGCATTATTAACGAGTATTTGTAGGTATTTGTGAGGTTGGAGGAGATGATCTTTTTTTATGGATTTTTACATTTCCGTAAAGGTAGTCAAGCTGATAGTCACCTATTATCGTTTGAAGTTTATAGGATCCTAATTCAGTATTGTTAGCAGTAAAGTTTATTGATATGGTTTTTAAGTTGAGGTGTGGTGTTATTAGTTAACTTTTAAATTTATTGTAATCATACAAAATGGCCTGTAATTTTGAGTGGTACTCATGTTTGTTTAAAATAACGAAAATATTAGTTCTATCAACTCGTCGGATAGCGATACTGTTGTTATTTTTAGTTGTTTGGCTGCTTTTATTAAAAGAATGTTTATAATTTCATTCGAATTTTTATGGTATCGGTGTTTAATAAATTCGGCTTTAAGTAAATCTTTTGAACCTGCCTGTGTAGTAATATGGTTATCTTGTTACAATAGAAGTATTTATTGGTATAAAGCTTCAATTTGCGTTTGTTTAAACATGAGATTAGGTTTCTGCGCGACGTGAAAATTTGGTCCAGGATTAAGGAATTCAATTTAATTTGGGGAGAGTTGGCAATCCGATAGTTTAATGAAGTTGCCCTTGGTGATTAGTAGAAGTATTTTTTCAATATATAGTCTGTTTAGTTTTTATTGGATGGCTTGTTGAGATTTATTGTAAATTAATACAATTTTGGCACAAGGCCGAAAAGGGGGAATGGATTGAGACCGGTCTTCACTATCTTCTACCTTGCTAAGCGGATTCACGACACATTCACTTGTTACAATTTCCTCATTCACCATAAAAAAATCTCCTCCATCGTCAATTAATCCTCCATAGACCATAATACCACATCCTCTTAGGTTGGGAATTAAAAAAAACAACAACATTCCAATGAGATGATAAATGTTATTTTGGATGACATGCTTATGGGTTTCATTTTCCTTTTGTGCCGTATATCTCTATCTATAAACAGCAGGATGTCTGTGTGTGTGTAACGAATGCCCGGCCGCAATTTTCGACGGATTTGCACCAAGATTTACATGCATATGCTCCAAGTTAGGGGGAAGGCCAAGACCGACTTTGCATTTGCCAACTCCCATCGATAGTGGAAATAGTCGATTTTTTCATGCTTCTACGGCAGTTTTCATGTAGTTTGTGGCCATTTTGTACTGCCCAAAGTGAGAGCCTATAGCTGGCTGCCACGAATAAGCAGGAAGATTCTATTGGTCAGATTATTATTATTGCTTAAACTCAACGTTGATTCTGATTCCGCAGAACTGGGTTGCGTGTGAAAAAGTATTTGTTGTTAACATTCTTTTTTCATTCGGTTTTTCCAGTTACGAATCCTTTTTTAAAGCTGATCGTTTAGTGTTCATTTTGTTTAATTCTTTTTTCGTAACAGATTTAATGTTTAGTATAGAGCTTAGAAAAAATTCGCAGTGTGAGATAGGCAAGAAGTAAGGCATGTAGAAAGATCAGCACAGCAAAGGGCACTCTTTTAAAGGCAAGGAAGGGCAAAAATATTTTAAGTTAAGTGATAGCGATTGCTGTATGAGTCATACTATTTTTGAATCAAGCACGGGCAATGCCGGGCCATGATGCTAGTTATGTAATAAATCCAATATTTCTGTGAATTCTTCAGTAGTGGTAGGATATTGTAAGATTCCATTAATATATACAATTTCAATGTTGAGCCGTTGTAATTCTTTTGTGGATGTGTTTATTTGTCGTTTGATGAGGTTATGTTGAAAATTTCTTGGTGTTGGGATCGTTTAATGCTGCAGCTTCATGGAACTTAAACATAGTGTATGGGGACAGCAGATCATCGCTTAAACCTCTATTGTTAAATACAACAGAAAACGAATGTCTTATATTTTGCCATGAGACTTTATAAGTGTTGTATAATGGCTTTAGTTTCAAGAGAAAATAAAGACAAAGTGTCCAGCATTTGGATTTTACTTTATTATATTGGTCGTCGATCTAGGCTTTCGGCTCACACGAGTCACTATCAGAATTGTTATACGGACATAACAAC
>OZ010586.1:94816599-94906599 GCA_963932145.1 Acanthosepion lycidas | reverse complement strand
ACCGAGGTGTTTCGTCTTCCGATTTTATCAGAATTATTCTGGAAAATTTAATTAAATTTAATTTTTTTTAATTGTTGACATGGAAAACAGTTTTAGTATAAAGGAAGTTACCATTATCCAGAAAGAGGCTTACACATGAGCGTCTCTCTTTTTAAAAGTTTGGATTTAATGTAACTATGGCAACAAAACATTTCGCTTTCATTTTTTGTCTTGATAAAGTCGGAAGACGAAACGCGTCGGCAAAAAGTAAGATTTTTGCCAATTGTCATTTTTATATCAATTTGTTTTATCCACATAATTATTCTGGCGATTTAAACACACACACACAGACACACAGACACACACACACAGACACACACACACACACACACACACACACACACACACACATATATATATATATATATATATATATATATATATATATATATATACATATATAAAAGAAAGAGGTTGTAGTGGTTCCAACGACAGTAAAGTATGTATATTAAAAAGAAGAGAAGAGAGGTGCCGTAAACGTTTTTGGTTGTAATGTGGATTTATTTAGAAAAAAATATTATGCTTTGTTTTACATAATTTTACTACACGTGTTTCTGATCTCGCGACCATCTTCAGGTAAAAGCGGAGATTTCCACATATTATTAAAAATAATTAATTTTTTCTTTTGTTTTTCAATGTTAAATATTCTCGATATGAGACATTTTCTGTGTTAATGATAAAAATTAATGACACCCAAACAAGTAAAACCAGCTTCAGAGTTTCTCGAAACACCCTTCATCAGGGTGAGTGAATACGATACATCAGTAAAATACGTCCTTTGAAAATGTAGTCGTTAATTTATAGACATATATACATTCAAGTAAGTTTCGTTGAATTCAACTGACAAGGTCTGTCTTTTTAATCGCTTATTGTATTTTTCGAATAATTGAATCAACTGTTATACATCGTAATCTAAACTGTGGATAAATTGTCCAAACTTTGTTTTTTTTTTTGTTGTTCTGTTTTTTGTTCGAGAACTTTCGACCGTCTCATTCGTTATGAAGTATATCTTGTGCACTCCAAAGTGACGTCATGTTATCATACAAAAGACCCCAGATTGAACAACTTTTACGACAATATCTTAATATACACACACACACACACACGCACGCACACACACACACATATATATATGTATATACATATATATAATATTTAAAATGTATACAAAATAATAACATTATGTGTATCGTCATACCCAGGACGAGTGCTGCTCGAATCGAACCTGTATCTTACACAGAACCGTCATATAGCCTGACGTGCTATATCAGTTTAGCTACGAAGGTCGCGTCTGGTTAGATACATATTTTCCATGAGATTTCTCGGACTTTCAGTTCTGTAAACATCGTTAATTCTGTTTATTATAAACAGAACATTTACCTAAATATTTGTGTGTATATAAATAAAGTATGACAACAATATATATATATATATATATATATATATATATATATATATATATATATATATATATATATATATATAATATTTAAAATGTATACAAAATAATAATATTATGTGTAAATATTTGATACATTCTTTTTTGGCGCACTCTATGTAAACGTTTTTTCACATAGATCGCTTTGGATTCCAGTCTTCAGTTTGGCTACAAGGCTTTTAAAATAGTTCTGTATTATTTAACAAGCTGCCTAGGTTTCAGTGACGGTAAATTAGTAGATATCTGGTTTGCTTCTTCATAGGTTTTCAAGCTGACACACGTTAAACATACTGATAGTTGTGCTAATGCAGGTATATATGATGCCATAATCTCCAGGTTATTGGTCAACAGTTTGAAAGCAATACAGAGAGAAGATTTTCCAGAGGGCACAGAGTTCTGTTTCATACCTGTAGCAATTGAAAAGGAATGCGAGTAGTACTGTTGTATCTGCTTTGGTCGAATTGTGATTGATGAAGTTAGATGATTATTGTGCTAAACAGATAAAAACGCTCAGTATATTCCATTTTCATTTCACCCAAAGCAAGGCAATAAAGCCACTAAGGCGAAAAGAGTTATGAGAAACAGGAAAAAAATCAGAAGGAAGAACAATAAAAGAACAGAAATTTGGAAGAGAAAAGATAAAGATTGGAACTGCATTTAAATATTTGAAGATTAAAGTTGACTGGGAAGCAAGAGGCCGGAAGAGATTTCCACAAGCGAGAAGTGCGAGAGAAGAAACTGTTAGCATAGAACTTACGGTTACATCTCTCTATTTCAACTTTAAAATCATGAGAATTAGCTGCCAATCTAGTTCTGCGATTAAATTCGAAAAGTCTAGGTACCATAAAAGAAAAAATTATCAAAAACATTATCATCTGTCTATATCTCTGAGATGAGGCATTATGATTACTTACATTATTTGGAATATTATCCTCATTACCATATTCACAACGTTTCGGCCATTGAACGCTTGGGCCTTCTTCAGGTGACTGGAATTTTGAACCGAACCCTTTGTTTCGTCGACCGGGGTAGATTGTCCTAATTCCACGAGCCATGCCTCTTCCGGGTGTCTCAGTTATTTTCCTTAAACTCAAATCATATTTGGTTCACCATCGTGAGCTGGTTTTGAACTCACAACTCTTTAGGTCTAGTCACTGGATCTAACCAACGTGTTTATCCACTGGGCCAGGTGCCCTTGAGGACATCCGTGTATGAATTTTTGGGACTTATAAACCTAATATCTCAACAGCCGTTTTTTGCCACTGTTCATATTGCAATTTTTCTGTTATTATTATTGCTGAGACATCCGGAAGAGGCATGAGACGGAGAACTAGAACAATCTACTCCCGTGGACGAAATAAAGGTTTCGGTTCGAAATTCTAATCACCTGAAGAAGGCTTGGACGTAGAACGGCTGAAACGTTGTGAATATGGCCGCCCGAATAATGTAAATAATGTAAGTAATGAAAATATTTGTAGAAAAGGCGTAAAGAAGATACGTTAGAGATTTGGAAAATGACAGTAACTAGGGTTTTATATTTTTAAAAACTTTTGTTTGGTATTTGATTATGTCTGCTAGCTCTTCCGGTCTGACTCCTCTCAGAAAATATGTCACGATTTGCTCTAGTATTACAATGTTTTTCAGGAAACTGTCTTCAAGTAGGGAGTAATCTGCTTAGAAGAAACCGTGCATTTTATTTGTGACTTTTATTGTAAAATTACCAACATTTATACAGTTTTATAGTAAAATTACCAACATTTATACAGTCTTATAGTAAAATTACCAACATTTGCACATTTTTATAGTAACATTATCAACATTTATACAGTTTTATAGTAAAATTACCAACATTTATACAGTCTTATAGTAAAATTACCAACACTTGCACATTTTTATAGTAACATTATCAACATTTATACAGTTTTATAGTAAAATTACCAACATTTATACAGTCTTATAGTAAAATTACCAACATTTGCACATTTTTATAGTAAAATTACCAACATTTGCACATTTTTATAGTAAAATTACCAACATTTATACAGTTTTATAGTAAAATTACCAACATTTGCACATTTTTATAGTAAAATTACCAACATTTATACAGTCTTATAGTAAAATTACCAACACTTGCACATTTTTATAGTAACATTATCAACATTTATACAGTTTTATAGTAAAATTACCAACATTTATACAGTCTTATAGTAAAATTACCAACATTTGCACATTTTTATAGTAAAATTACCAACATTTGCACATTTTTATAGTAAAATTACCAACATTTATACAGTTTTATAGTAAAATTACCAACATTTGCACATTTTTATAGTAAAATTACCAACATTTATACAGTCTTATAGTAAAATTACCAACACTTGCACATTTTTATAGTAACATTATCAACATTTATACAGTTTTATAGTAAAATTACCAACATTTATACAGTCTTATAGTAAAATTACCAACACTTGCACATTTTTATAGTAACATTATCAACATTTATACAGTTTTATAGTAAAATTACCAACATTTATACAGTCTTATAGTAAAATTACCAACATTTGCACATTTTTATAGTAACATTATCAACATTTATACAGTTTTATAGTAAAATTACCAACATTTATACAGTCTTATAGTAAAATTACCAACATTTGCACATTTTTATAGTAACATTATCAACATTTATACAGTTTTATAGTAAAATTACCAACATTTATACAGTCTTATAGTAAAATTACCAACACTTGCACATTTTTATAGTAACATTATCAACATTTATACAGTTTTATAGTAAAATTACCAACATTTATACAGTCTTATAGTAAAATTACCAACATTTGCACATTTTTATAGTAACATTATCAACATTTATACAGTTTTATAGTAAAATTACCAACATTTATACAGTCTTATAGTAAAATTACCAACATTTGCACATTTTTATAGTAACATTATCAACATTTATACAGTTTTATAGTAAAATTACCAACATTTATACAGTCTTATAGTAAAATTACCAACACTTGCACATTTTTATAGTAACATTATCAACATTTATACAGTCTTATAGTAAAATTACCAACACTTGCACATTTTTATAGTAACATTATCAACATTTATACAGTTTTATAGTAAAATTACCAACACTTGCACATTTTTATAGTAACATTATCAACATTTATACAGTTTTATAGTAAAATTACCAACATTTATACAGTCTTATAGTAAAATTACCAACATTTGCACATTTTTATAGTAACATTATCAACATTTATACAGTTTTATAGTAAAATTACCAACATTTATACAGTCTTATAGTAAAATTACCAACATTTGCACATTTTTATAGTAACATTATCAACATTTATACAGTTTTATAGTAAAATTACCAACATTTATACAGTCTTATAGTAAAATTACCAACATTTGCACATTTTTATAGTAAAATTACCAACATTTGCACATTTTTATAGTAAAATTACCAACATTTATACAGTTTTATAGTAAAATTACCAACATTTGCACATTTTTATAGTAAAATTACCAACATTTATACAGTCTTATAGTAAAATTACCAACACTTGCACATTTTTATAGTAACATTATCAACATTTATACAGTTTTATAGTAAAATTACCAACATTTATACAGTCTTATAGTAAAATTACCAACACTTGCACATTTTTATAGTAACATTATCAACATTTATACAGTTTTATAGTAAAATTACCAACATTTATACAGTCTTATAGTAAAATTACCAACATTTGCACATTTTTATAGTAACATTATCAACATTTATACAGTTTTATAGTAAAATTACCAACATTTATACAGTCTTATAGTAAAATTACCAACATTTGCACATTTTTATAGTAACATTATCAACATTTATACAGTTTTATAGTAAAATTACCAACATTTATACAGTCTTATAGTAAAATTACCAACACTTGCACATTTTTATAGTAACATTATCAACATTTATACAGTTTTATAGTAAAATTACCAACATTTATACAGTCTTATAGTAAAATTACCAACATTTGCACATTTTTATAGTAACATTATCAACATTTATACAGTTTTATAGTAAAATTACCAACATTTATACAGTCTTATAGTAAAATTACCAACATTTGCACATTTTTATAGTAACATTATCAACATTTATACAGTTTTATAGTAAAATTACCAACATTTATACAGTCTTATAGTAAAATTACCAACACTTGCACATTTTTATAGTAACATTATCAACATTTATACAGTCTTATAGTAAAATTACCAACACTTGCACATTTTTATAGTAACATTATCAACATTTATACAGTTTTATAGTAAAATTACCAACACTTGCACATTTTTATAGTAACATTATCAACATTTATACAGTTTTATAGTAAAATTACCAACATTTATACAGTCTTATAGTAAAATTACCAACATTTGCACATTTTTATAGTAACATTATCTACATTTATACAGTTTTATAGTAAAATTACCAACATTTATACAGTCTTATAGTAAAATTACCAACATTTGCACATTTTTATAGTAACATTATCAACATTTATACAGTTTTATAGTAAAATTACCAACATTTATACAGTCTTATAGTAAAATTACCAACACTTGCACATTTTTATAGTAACATTATCAACATTTATACAGTTTTATAGTAAAATTACCAACATTTATACAGTCTTATAGTAAAATTACCAACATTTGCACATTTTTATAGTAACATTATCAACATTTATACAGTTTTATAGTAAAATTACCAACATTTATACAGTCTTATAGTAAAATTACCAACACTTGCACATTTTTATAGTAACATTATCAACATTTATACAGTCTTATAGTAAAATTACCAACACTTGCACATTTTTATAGTAACATTATCAACATTTATACAGTTTTATAGTAAAATTACCAACATTTATACAGTCTTATAGTAAAATTACCAACATTTGCACATTTTTATAGTAACATTATCAACATTTATACAGTTTTATAGTAAAATTACCAACATTTATACAGTCTTATAGTAAAATTACCAACACTTGCACATTTTTATAGTAACATTATCAACATTTATACAGTTTTATAGTAAAATTACCAACATTTATACAGTCTTATAGTAAAATTACCAACATTTGCACATTTTTATAGTAACATTATCAACATTTATACAGTTTTATAGTAAAATTACCAACATTTATACAGTCTTATAGTAAAATTACCAACATTTGCACATTTTTATAGTAACATTATCAACATTTATACAGTTTTATAGTAAAATTACCAACATTTATACAGTCTTATAGTAAAATTACCAACACTTGCACATTTTTATAGTAACATTATCAACATTTATACAGTTTTATAGTAAAATTACCAACATTTATACAGTCTTATAGTAAAATTACCAACATTTGCACATTTTTATAGTAACATTATCAACATTTGCACATTTTTATAGTAAAATTACCAACATTTATACAGTTTTATAGTAAAATTACCAACACTTGCACATTTTTATAGTAAAATTACCAACATTTGCACATTTTTATAGTAAAATTACCAACATTTATACAGTTTTATAGTAAAATTACCAACACTTGCACATTTTTATAGTAACATTATCAACATTTATACAGTTTTATAGTAAAATTACCAACATTTATACAGTCTTATAGTAAAATTACCAACATTTGCACATTTTTATAGTAACATTATCAACATTTATACAGTTTTATAGTAAAATTACCAACATTTATACAGTCTTATAGTAAAATTACCAACATTTGCACATTTTTATAGTAACATTATCAACATTTATACAGTTTTATAGTAAAATTACCAACATTTATACAGTCTTATAGTAAAATTACCAACATTTGCACATTTTTATAGTAAAATTACCAACATTTGCACATTTTTATAGTAAAATTACCAACATTTATACAGTTTTATAGTAAAATTACCAACACTTGCACATTTTTATAGTAACATTATCAACATTTATACAGTTTTATAGTAAAATTACCAACATTTATACAGTCTTATAGTAAAATTACCAACATTTGCACATTTTTATAGTAACATTATCAACATTTATACAGTTTTATAGTAAAATTACCAACATTTATACAGTCTTATAGTAAAATTACCAACACTTGCACATTTTTATAGTAAAATTACCAACATTTGCACATTTTTATAGTAAAATTACCAACATTTATACAGTTTTATAGTAAAATTACCAACATTTATACAGTTTTATAGTAAAATTACCAGCGCTAGGTATACAGCTCGATTAAGCACTGGTTTTTGTGAAGGAGTTAAATCAACAAATATGACAGTCTTTGGTTTTCGCCAATTTTCTTCGATCTCCTTCAGGACAAGTATCACATCTTTACTCCCACGATTAACTAAAACATTAAATTAACAACTGAATAAAAAAAAAACAAAAAAAAACAAAAAAACAAACAAAGAAACAAACAAAGGTGAGCATTCTTACTTGAATAATTCAAGGAATAAAAATTATTTTCATTTGAGGGGTACAGTTTATACGAGATTCATAGAAGTAACAAAACACAATAAAACCAACAAAGATGGTCACTGTCACTAATCATTTAAGGATTCTACACGACAAACGAACTTACTAATACCGTTACTGTTTTCACCCCTGAGCCTAGTGGAGTGATGATGAAGAAGGCTGTGATGATGACATAGGTATGACATAGGATAAGAATGATTTTGAACGACAAAATACATCAACATCTACCAAGTTCATCCCAATGGTAATGTCATTAAGACATTAGGAACTACTAGAAGAGAAAGAGAAGAAAAAGATTTTAAAAGGAACTGGATATCCAATAATAGTATAAATGTTAGAGTTTAGGCGGAGACGTTAGAAGTATAGAGTTGAAGTAGAAATTAGTGTTGTTTCCTGATATATTAAGTGATATATATCTGGTATCTTGACCTCACAGCTGTATATAACCATATCAGTAGAGTTTTCCATTTCTCACTCATTAGAAACCTCCTTCTAAGCTTCGACTCCACTGTCTACATGTGAAAGAGGAACTATATCTCCCCACAAAGTCGTACATGTCTGGCGAAGTCCCCCAATATACCGATACATTTCAATTCTCGTCAGGAGTAAGACAAGAAGAAAATGAGCTCTTCAATAATTTTAATCACTTCCTAGAAAATTTTCTGCGTACAGATGTGAAGAGATGGGCGCTGATCAAATAAACATTCTATAAGACAAACGAACTTACTAATATAAAATAGCGTTTTCTGTTTTCACCCCTGAGACTAGTTTAATGATAATGAGGAAGTCTGAAATGATGATATAGGTATTCATAGATAGGATAAGAATGATATTGAACGATGAAATAAATCAACATCTTCTACCAAGTGTTCGAAGAAATGGCACTCAAAACTTTCAAAATAAAGAACCTATAATCCGAAAGTTGAATGAAAACAAACATGACCCCTACCCCAAACCCAGCATCAAACTTAAAGATGTAGAATTAGTAAATACGAAACACTTCAAATACCTCAGTGTATGGATCAGTTATAATATATTTACTATACATATTGGACATGCAGTAGGCTGCGGTAGGAGTGGTTTCACCCAATACCGTACGTTTTTTAAAAAATCAATTCACCCCAATAATAATGCCATTAAGACGTAAGGAACTGACGCATAAAATAAGAGCAATACTTAAGATATTCTTCGGTTTATTTGAGGAAGGTCGTAGAACACACTAGTAAAAGAGTGTAATAAAAACAATTAATACCATAATACCATAAAAAAAAGAAAAAGCACAGAGTAAAATAATACTAAGCAAAAATTCTTGTTCTAATAATACCTGAAATACGAGCAATATTTCTGATTATAGCATGAATTTATTTGAGGAAGGTCGTAGAACACACTAGTAAAAAAGTGTAATAAAAACAACAATAGTGTTGGTTCCAATTCGAAACGAATCACTGTTAAAACATGCTCTTCCTAAATTAGAGATAAATCATGTAGATGCATGCTGGGATTTCTTCCCAACCAAGAAAAAAGGACCACTTCCCGTTCTCATTAGCCATATCTTTGTTCTTTGTTGAAGTCAGAACGCTACAGTCATTTGACTGTATCCCTTTTGCGCATGAATAATATTCTTACTTTGCTGTTTTGCCTTATTACTGTGCCTTCCATATGTATTGTTTGCTTTATATTACTTTTATTATTTTAAACTGTTCTTTTTCTTTCTTTTTATTGTATAGAGGTTCTTTAAGGAAGGTTGTGAAACACACTAGGAAACGATTGTAAGAAAAACAACAAAGATGAGCATTCACGTTTGAATAATGCACTGTATAATCATCTGAAGGATTCGGATTTTATATGGACAGTTGTAGAATTGCACCAGCAGCCTAATGAATATAGGGGCGTTCTCTTAATAAATGCTTTAAAAATGTTAATATTTGACAACTCCATTCAACAGATGCTATGATAATATTTTAAAGAGTAGGTTATATTTTAGTAAATATAACGGTTTAAAAAGGAAATAAAAAAAAGTTCTTCGCTAATGGAAAATGATCATTTCTCATTAGAAATTTATAAGTTAGCTTCTAAGCAACATGGACGTCAAACGGAGAGGCTTTCGCGCCGGAAGATGAAAAACCGGTAATATCACGTGACATACTCAGCTGTCTATTAATGCAGAAATGTATGCACATATTAAAGTTCTACCTATAAAAAAAAAGCGTACTCAGATCATTAGTAAATATTTATGAGAGACAAAAACAGTGTATGGGCGAACCTGTAACAATCTAGATGGCCAGAGCCTGACAGGTGATTTTACTTCCGAACTATCTCTCGTAACTCAGTGGGAGGAGGGGACGCTCATTTGTACCATTAATACCATCAAAACCAGGCTCGTAACTTTTCATCATCCCTAGTCTTAGGCATGACGATAAACTACATCCGGCAGCAAGGCTTCTAATTGGGAGATTCGACGTTTTAAGGAGCGTTGAACCACCTCTTAACTACTGTAGTTCACAGAATCACCCTGACCTGAAGTGGTAGCACCGGTCTGGGTCCCAGATATGGGCAAATAGTGAACCTCCAAACAAAACTAACAGTATATTTTTATAATAAAATGACTAAGTGTACATTTTTATAGAAAAATGACAATCAGTGCAACACTAAAAATATATATAGAAATACATGTTAACTCTTCAAGAATAGGGCCAACCGTTTACTCTTTTAAGTGATAGGGTTTTTTCTTTCGTTTATTCCTTTTATTTGTCTGTGTATACTTGTTGTTTAATAATTATTTTCCTTTTGTTTTTAATACCAAGTCTCTTCAGGACGTAGGCGGTCAAAACTCTCCACAATAACCTTTTTATTTAATACCTGTCAATTACCATTTCTTGGGAAGATGGCGAAGTGTTTTCCTGTTGCCAGCTCGAGGGTTTTGAATTCTGAGTTTTCCTTCTTTCTAGTTTTCATCCAAAGCTAGAGAGACCAGTGTTCTTTTCTATTTAACCCTTCGCTAGCGCGCACGCGCGCACGCGCGAGAGAGAGAGACAGACATACGGAGAGAGGGAAAGAGACAGACAGATAGACAGACAGACATGGAGACAAGGCATTTGAACACAATAGAATACACTAGGGTTTTGGTTGTCTTCACCGCGACAAAGGTTCCACTATACGCACACTCAGTTAAATTGTTCATAAACTGTTTGACCAAATTAATTTTTGACAAATTACTGTTGGATTACAAATATAAGTGAAAGAGAAGAAAAAGATTTTAAAAGTAACTGGATATCCAATAATAGTATAAATGTTAGAGTTTAGGCGGAGACGTTAGAAGTATAGAGTTGAAGTAGAAATTAGTGTTCTGTTTCCTGATATATCAAGTGATATATATCTGGTATCTTGACCTCACAGCGGTATATGAGCCTATCAATAGAGTTTTCCATTTCTCACTCATTAGAAACCTCCTACTCCACTGTCTACATGTAGGAGAGGAACTATATCTCCCCACAAAGTCGTACATGTCTGGTGAAGTCCCCCAATATACCGAAACATTTCAAATCTCGCCAGGAGTAAGACAAGGAGAAAACGATATATTTTTAATCTCTTCCTAGAAAATGTTCTGCGCACAGATGTGAACAGATGGGCGCTGATCAAATAAACATTCTATAAGACAAACGAACTTACTAATATAAAATAGCGTTTCTGTTTTCACCCCTGAGACTAGTATAATGATGATGAGGAGGGCTGAAATGATGACATAGGTATCCATAGATAGGATAAGAATGATTTTGAACGGCGAAATAAAATTTATTTCGTCGTTCAAAATCAACATCTACCAAGTGTTCGAAGAAATGGCACTCAAAACTTTCAAAATAAAGAACCTATAATCCGAAAGTTGAATGAAAACAAACATGACCCCTACCCCGAACCCAGCATCAAACCTAAAGATGTAGAATTAGTAAATATGAAACACTTCAAATACCTCAGTGTATGGATCAGTTATAATATATTTACTATACATATTGGACATACAGTAGGCTGAGGTAGGAGTGGTTTCACCCAATGCCGTACGTTTTTTTAAAAAAATCAATTCGCTCCAATAATAATGCCATTAAGACGTAAGGAACTGACGCATAAAATAAGAGCAATACTTCAGATATTCTTCGGTTTATTTGAGGAAGGTCGTAGAACACACTAGTAAAAGAGTGTAATAAAAACAATTAATACCATAATACCATAAAAAAGAAGAAAAAGCACAGTGTAAAATAATACTAAGCAAAAATTCTTGTCTTAATAACACCTGAAATACGAGCAATATTTCTGATTATAGCATGGATTTATTTGAGGAAGGTCGTAAAACACACTAGTAAAAAAGTGTAATAAAAACAATTAATGCCATAAAAAATAAAGAACCTATAATCCGAGTTAAAGTAGAATTTAGAAAGAACCGGAAACCGAGTCGCAAACAGGTAACAAGTGATTAACCTTTGCTATTGTTCAAAAGAAGGTGCTATTGTTCAAAAGAAGGTGAACCGAGTAGTTCTACGACTATGATGAGTCAGGCATCCATTCATGCTGTTACTGCTTAATTTTTCTAATTTCCATTTACTTTTTTCCTCCTTTTCCCCATTTTCGATGGGATGTCAGTTAATTCTCCTCTCTCAAAGTTCTTAACCAGGTATTGAACTCACACTCTTTGGGTCCTGTCACTGGGTCTAACTAACGCCTTTTAATTGTGCCATGTGTCCTTTGAGATGAGAATTAACTGACATCTATTAGACATGGCACGTGGAACTAAAACAGTCTACCCCAGTGTGCGAAATAAAGAGTTCAGTTCGACATTCCAATCACCTGATGAAGGCCGTAGCATACAACGGCCGAAACGTTGTAATAAACATGGCGACAAAGATGAGGTCAGTAGTCCGAATAATGTAAATAGTGTAAAGAACATATAAGCTAAATAATTAACCGATCAGTTACAATTTTAGTCAGCATCTGTTCCTGCTGGCAAAAAGGTTGTTACAAGTCAAAATATACACTTACACGTTCAAAAAACAATGATATTAACTACAGAAAAAAAATGCAATAAAATACAAGAAAAGAGAAGAAAAAAATAAACAAAATATGAGAAAACTTCCGTTTCTCACCTATTGGAATTTTGTCCGATTTTGCTACAAAGCTTTCACCTCCTCAGAGACTGTTTGCTACTCAAGGCTAGAAAACCTAGTCTACCGTTATATTTAACTCATAGCTCACGTTACACTTTCATATGAATGTCATTCATGGCGACAAACTCGTTCAGAAATATCAAAACGGTCAGCTGTATAAAATCACTTTCTCAGATCAAATGGTTAAAAAGAGCTTTTGAGCGAGGGAAACCTGTGGGCAATACTTCTTCAAACCTCGTGGATTGGTGCTACAGAATCACAAAGAACTGTATCAAATAACGGAAATCATACAACTTTAGGAAGGAAAACAGTAAAATAAGATGTCAATATTATTTTTACTTTTTGCGTAATTTAGACGACAATTTACCCATCGCACCCTATCTATCTATCTAGCTAGCTAGCTATTGTTTTTATTTTTACTAACCACTCAGTGTAGAGTGTTACCGTGTGTAGTTATATTAGCGTAGGAAAGAACAAGCATTAGGAGCATAGAGTTGGAATAGACTTTAAAGGGAGCAGGCAACCTAACCCTAAACAGGAAACCAGTTTGAAACCCCTACTCTTCTTCAAAAAACCGGCGAGGATTGTTAACCGGACGATAGGCGAACCTAATCTAATCTCCCCCTATTAAGGAGAGTGCGTCGACCGGAAGAAAAAATAATAATACAAATGTCTACAATAATTATCAAAGATTAAAGACCTACTTAAAGTTTCACGATGTTTCTCGCGTCAGATTTTTTTTTATAAAGGCGTAATATAGACGCTCATATAATTTCGAAACATTGCAAAACTTGAAGTCAGTCTTTGATGAGTGTAGCGAACCGTTTCTATGTTTTCCCAAAAAATAATTATTTGAGATATGTACTGTCTCCGGGGCTTTTTTTCCTGAGTCAGTTGTCTGTAGAAATGTTTAATTATATTCCCACTTGAAAATCAGATATACCTATATTCAATGTTCAAGTCATTTCGTTGAAAGAAACATTCATATCAACAAATGCATCCATCCAGAAAAAAAGATATTTGCTTAGAAAGAGGATTTATAGGAAAATGAAAATTGCAAATTAGTATTTTGATATGAACAATTCTGCCATAACCCCCCCCCAAAAAAAAACAAAAAAAAACTGACAGATGAAAATTAATCTCTCTTCAAAATGGCTTCTTCTATATAATAAATGCAAATGTCAGTGTGTCAGTGTGTCACACTTTTTCAACTTTACTCCTGGAGGCGGTAGCCCAACATATCATACCATTTTGGAATCAGGCCGACTTCGTGAGCAAATTAAAAATATCTCGGGCTGGATCCTGGAATTTTGAATTCCCAATTTCTTTCATTGTTTTCGGCGATTTCTTTACTTGATCTTTTGAGACATTTTTTTGTACGATAACGATTTTTATAATTTGGAAATTAATTTGGAAATAATCGAAATTAATTACGAAAATCCAGCGAAAGTCATCCATGAAAGAAAAATAATTGTTTGTAAGGAAATTAAGGACTTACATACATCAAATTGTCTTTAAATTAAGCGACGACAAAAGAATACTCGTTGAACTTTTAAAAGCTAAGCTTAAGTATTAATGCAATTCTTAAATGCAGCGATCAGTTTTTAGTTCTTCTGTGGTTGATTGTTGCCTATTGCATCTACTCCTCCCTATATATTTTGATGAAGGTTCAATCAAGAACACTCCGCTGGAGCTAGGTTAAATGCTGCCCGATATGGCGTCATTTAAACTAGTTAATCAATATTTTCGTTCAGAGATGTTTTTAATGTCTTTCTATTTTATCAACCTTCACTCTTTTCATTCAGTCCTGAGGTTCGCTTCCTCGCGATTACATGGCAGAGAGTTTCCATTTTCACCTTTTTTAAAATTTTGAATCTGCGTTCATTTATTTGTTTGTTAATTCATGAGATTGAAAATTTATCACTAAGTCCTGCTCATTTAACGCATCCCTCTCTTACTCATCTGTCTAATTTTGCGTGTTCTCTGAACTCTTTTTCTATCCGCATGGAGTCTGTTTGGTTCCAATAGAATTTACGGTTAAATTACTCCGATAGCATAACCGTGTAAATCAAATTTCCGGGAAGCTGCCTTTGTCATACTCTATAAAATGCCTTCGCAGAATCTATGAAACGTTAATGCAATTCTTTCTACTGTTGATATTGCAAGCTCCGAGGAGCTGCTTAGTAGGCCTAGCAAAGAAATAAATACAGCATGGGAGCCGTTAATAAAGAAAGAAGGAAAAATGACAGTAAGTCTTCAACAGCAGCACCAGTCAAAATATGACAGGCGGTAGCAGCACAGTCATCAGTCAGGTTAGGTTTAATGCTCCATGTTCAATACAGACAACAGCCTAGTGGATTTAGTGACATAGTGTGTGTTCAAACCCTGGGCCGTGCAGTGTGTACTTGAACTCAAATCAATATACACCCGATGAAGGTCGGAGAGCACAATAGACAAAACGATCTGATAAAAACAGCAACAAATATGACAACAGTTCAAATATAAACAGTGTAAATAATTATCTACTTATTCTCCTTCTCGATAATACATGTGACCACGAATGGATATCAGCAGCCTTCGTTCTTAGAACAATTTTGTGCAGTTTTGTTATCGTACGATCAGCCTTTATTCAATTAGCTTGTACCCAAATAATCTGATTCTTTCTTTCTTTCTTTCTTTCTTTCTTTCTTTCTTTCTTTCTTTCTTTCTTTCCCGAAGGATAATCTAGATACGTTTGAATTTTATTTTCGAGAATTTAGTTAATTACATCAATTTATTTAATTGGCTGATTACTTGATTAAATTATTTTTTAAAGTTCACTTAGCTTTTTTTAAGTCTGAAATAGCATCAAACTTTTACTTCCCCACCGTCAGTCAAAATATGGCAGAAAGTAATTCCTCTGGGCCAGATTTCAGCAAGTTAATTTCTTTTGAAAATGAAAGTTTTCGCGGGGTGAGTAAATGGCTAAAAGCAAATACCCGCCCACTTTTCAAGAACTAATACTAAGTGCATTATTACAGATAATAGTAAAATTACCAAGACAGTTTTCCGATTGAAAATATTAAAGGATTCTCATTGCTTATCTATGTTAGAATCGCGCTCAAACGACCATAGCCATTGATCAAATCTTCAGCATAATACAACCATTTCTGACATAGACTATCTGGTGATTTTCGAAGCGTATCTTAGATATGGCACATATTTATATGGTCGGTACTCCACTATGCAAATTAGGTGGATCCTACCACAACATATATATATATATATATATATATATATATATATATATATATATATATATATATATATTGGTGGTAAATTTACACATACATATGCAAAATATATAAATATATATACATAGATGCATACACATACATATATATTTTTTTGAATAAAAAATTCCAAGAGGATAGAATCCAGGTAGAACTCAATGTCCAGGACAGAGTAAGGATATAATAAAAAGGCTTAAACACTAATAGTCCATGGAATATTAGTATTTAAGCCTTATATATATATATATATATATATATATATATATATATATATATATATATATATATATCTCAAAATATCATTCTATGTTATCAAAGAACACAGCGTTTCTTTTCCTAAAGTACAAGACCCAAGAGCCACTCAAGGTAGTGTTACTGATGAGGTCTGTGATATGAACCTAAGTAAGAGAAGCAGAAAATGAAGATTACGAAGCTATGCCGGATAGATAATGATTGATCCTACGCTTGAAAAAGTTATGATTTTAGTATTCGTGGAATCAATAAATGTTTTCCATAAGGTAGCAGTTTTTGGAAAGACGTTTTCGGAGGGGAGCGCCTTTCTTCCCAAACGATTGCGTAAGTAATGAGGACAATTAAACCCTGTGAACATATCAAGACCTCGACAATTCTGGAGAATGAACATATGAAATTGTCATGAATTATTATTAAAATTGCTATGTATTACCAAGACATAACCACTTCATGCAATTTCATTCACATTCCACAGATATGCATAATTCCAAATGACCAATCCGTGGATTTAATAGTCCTCCTATCTTCGTAAGCTGGTGCTCAGCATTGCTATAATCATCAAGTCACGAGGACCATCTTTTAAGATCACTGGCTTCTGTTACGTGATATCTGGACAATCTCTTCAAAGATGAAGTAGAGATTCGAAGCAATAGAAATGTGGTTCTACAGAAGGATGCTGAGAATACAATTGGCTGAACATATAAGAAACAACGAAATTTTGAAGACAATGGAAACGAAAAGTAAAGAGGCAGTTGAAATTTGTAGGTTAAGTAGTGAGGAAGGAGGGCTTGGAAAACCTGATACTTACAAGGACAGATTAAGGGAAAAAGGAAAGCAGCGCGTAACATAACTGATGATAAATGGATAGTAGAACAGGGTTTCGGAGAAATAACTGTAAGATAAAACTTAAGAGCTACAAGGGTCAGGAAGGTGTGGAGGGTCATTATCGCCTACGTCATGAATGGTCTCGGCACATATAAAGAAGAAGGATTCAACCAGACATTCCCGTGGTTTTCTATAACCAGCCCAATTTTGCTTGTTTTAGAGATGGATCTCAAACAAATCTCTTTGTATACGCACCAAGTTAAAGAGACACTAATGTGGTGCACTGATCTTTTTTACGGATTATCAACCTTTTGGGGGTTATTTCAAGCCATAAAATAATTTAAGAACTTTTTGAGATAATAATGATTTACTGATACAAGTACTACTAATTAACCCACAGCTGGGGGAGAAGAGGTGGAGCCATACGTTGAACAATACTGGTGACAAACGCCTTCAAATAACACTCGCACTGATATTACTTGCTCGATAATACTCGGTCGAATAGTAATCAGTATTGAGAAATATTAGGTTGGTGCAAAAATAATTTCGTTTTCTCACATAGTAACATATGGTAGAAAACGAAATTATTTTTGCACCAACCCAATAGTATAGTGAATAGAGTAGAGAATAGCGGTCCATATAGTATTGGAGAAATGGAAATCCGAATAGTAATAGAGCTTAGACTAGGAAGGGAGATCCATCGAGATGTCGTGCGATCCTATATATACGTCTCGTCTATTGTCACGTGGTCTACTTAATTCAATAATGGGATCCCCTATGTTTGCTAACTGGCGATCTATGTTCAAACTCAAGTGTCGGCAGCGACACTTTATTCCTATGTAACAAAATACTTAATAAATAAATAAGCGCACTTCAGGTCACACGACTATAAAATACCAATGGAATTACTCCTATTGCGTCATTAAATATTTGAGCTTAACAACTTTAAGTAAATATTGCAATAATCATAAGTTGAATGCAGGTACATATTTTAAGAGAGTAACAGTCAAATGTTTTGTTTTGTCTTACGTTATATCAACCCCAATGGTTTATTTAATGCCGACAAGATTTTTATTGCTGGCAATAATTTTTTTTTCTAAAAATGTATTGTTGGTAATGTTTTTTTTTAAATGTATTGCTGGTAATATTTTTCTTTTTCAAAAATGTACTGCTGGTAATAATATTGCTAGTATTAAAACCTATTTTTATACTTTTATAGTGTTTTGACCTCTTTGAGGGGTTAACTATTTACCCATAGCTGGGACCCTAACAAGTGCTACCACACCGGGCCAGGGTAGTGACCTGGGAACACCAACAATTAAGAGGCGGTGCCACGCTCCTCAAAACCTCCTGATCAGAGGCCTTGTGGTTGGATATCGTTTATTGTCTTACTCTGGACGGAACAGTTAAATGGCATTAAATATTGTTAGGTGTCCCATAAATGTCCAATCTTCCAAAAATGGCAATATTCTCTGGCCCACATAAGATGTAATAACTGGTCTCTATAATGATCTGAGTAACGTACAGTGATTTCCAAACTGAACCCTTTATTTAATCTTTCTTCTCGTTCCACTAACCATGTCTAGAGATATCACGTCTACTTCTTAATTTTAATATTGCTCAGTTAATGCTTGCCCATTTACAATAAGTCCAAATAGTACACACTGCCCGGGCCATGGATTGAACTCACAAATATTATATCACCCAAATTCACAAACCAACACTTAGGAGTACAAATGAAACGATTTAAAACTGACAAACCTTTCAATTTAGACGTTAAACATATAATATTGCCATCCTTCATCTTATCTCTCTGTGTCTATGCCTTTTTTTTCTCTTTCTTATTGAAACCAAACAGCATCTCTGATAACTCCTTTCCGTCTTTGCTCGCGATAAAAATAGAATCTTTACGAACTACTGGTTGGAGGTAACATACATGCCAATTAAGTAAGGAACGATACCCTGAAATTCGAAGCTGCCTTCCTAAAGCTAAGCAATACTAAGACAAGAACATTTCGTTCGAAACAAAGAAAAGAGTACTGAACTGCTATGTAATATCAGTCCTCCTTTATGGCAGTAAATGATAAAAAATTTCCCCACAGATGAAGAAGAGACTTGAGTCAATGAAAATATGAGAATACCATGGATTGAACATATAAGCAACGGCGAAGAAAGAGACAGTTAAAATTTCTATTGCCCATAATGAGGAAGAAGGGCTTGGAAAATTCAGCACTCACAAGATATATTGAAGGCAAGCGGAACAGAGGGAAGCAGCGCATGACTTACGTAAAATGCTTGTGTAATGGATGGCCGAACGAGATTTAGTAGAGATAGAAAAAGTACGAAATTTACGACGACGACGACGAAGAAGAAGAAGAAGAAATTTATAAAATATTTCTATTAAATAAAATTTCAGGAAAATAGTTTTTTCGCGTCCTTGAAGAGTTATTGACTTTTCATTATTGATAGTAGTTTCCTTCCTAACTTTTTGTTTGAAGTGGTGTGGAATAGCAACATTTTGACCCTGTCATTTTGAGTTACATATGTTATCCATTTGAGTTGATGCTGTGGCTGAAAGACCTCAAGAGATATACTTTCAAATATTTGAAGCAGTTTCTTGTTTGCGATTCTGTAGTGCCAACCCATGGGGGGTCAAAGAAATAGGGTTCTTAAGCAATTCGTATCTTCTACTCTTTTTTAGATACTCAAAGTTTTTTGCAAGACGCTGACGAGTGTTGAAATTCTCCCAGTAATTAGTAATGTTGAAGTCATCGCTAACATTTTTGTCAAGATTTACAAACTCTACGTTTTGTTAGATTTCGCAAACCAATCCATGAAATTTGAAATAAGCTGATTTGTCTGGAAAATACTTTGATAAAAACCCCTACTTTCCAGTTTAATAATCTCTTTAATTTAATTTTATCGGACTTCATGTTAAACAATATTTTTTAAGAAAATTCCTTTTTTTTTTCATTTTTCCTTTTTAACAGCAAATAATGCATTTTTAGTATTTCATACTCTTGAGCGTGCGAGATTCAACTGGCCATGCGTAAATATTTATTTCTGGAGCCAAATTCCAACTTTTCGAAGGGATTGGTCTTGTGATTTGTTTATAGTTCTGTCAAAGGCAGGGCGAACTGGAATTGGATTCTTGTATGTATAAAAACTTAAACAAAAGATATGCAAAAAAAATATTGCAATTTTATTAAATAAGTATTTGCTATTTTAATCATTAAATTATTTTAAAATAGTGGGAGCATTTTGTATGTTAAATAATAAAATATTAAATTTTTCCATAAAAAAAAGATGAATATTTATTGTACTAAACTATGCAACCTAGTAAAACCAATTGTATTTAGTACCCACATACCTATTTGCATCACTTCCTAAAAATTGGTTTCGATCGGTAAATATATGGCTATTTAGAGGGTTTGATGGACGGGCTAACGGAAGTCACAAAACTGTTTATATAGATTAAATATATTTCATGAAAAAGTTGAAGACGCGAATGGAAAACATGATAAAAGACAACACGCAAAACGTGATATTTCCAAAAATTAAAATGTCGGCATAACAAATAACAAACATATTTGAACGTCACTAGATAACGGAAAAGTTTTTAGACATAGAGATCTTTAAAAAATGTTAAATGCTCTGTTTTATAATGAACAGAATTAAACAACATTTACCGGCCTGAATGTCCGAGAAATTTTCATAGAAAATTATCGTCCTCCGACAAGAATCGAACCTGTATGCTATACGGAACCGTCATTTTGTTTTGACGCGCCTTTGTCCGAAGTTGATTAATAGATAAAAATTCAAATTTAAAAGCCCGCATCCTCAAATGTATGTATAAAAAAAAAAGAAAAAAGAAAAAACAGAAGAAAAATACGCTTATCTCGCTAACGTCACAACACTATTTTCCCTACGTGGCAGCACTCAATAGTTTTACGAAACGGACCAATTCTCTCAATCAACCCTGATGATAACTTACGAAAGTCGAAAGGTTGGAACATACTTTTACGTTTCTTACAAAATTAATTACTGACGGAATTTCCTTCTTTTTTAAAAAGGATTGAATCGTAATTTGGAAAAGTTGATCATTAAAATTAACCGGCACAAAAACAAAAATATATGTTGTCTTTAATAATATTCGTATTAAAGAATACACAGTATATATATATATATATATATATATATATATATATATATATATATATATATATATGTGTGTGTGTGTGTGTGTGTTGTGTGTGTTGTGTGTATGTGTGTGTTGTGTGTATGTGTGTGTGTGCGTGTATATATATATATATATATATATATATATATATGTATACTAGGAAAGTTTGCATTACTTTCAATCAAGGATAACAAATCAAACGCATGTGCCCACTAAAAACAACGTTTATAGCAATAAGAAACAAACCTAACAAACAAACCTAATGAGCTTTCATGGTGCTGAATTGTGGGCCATTTACCTTTTCCACCGCTCTACTTCCTTGAACGATTTTTATTGCCATCACACCATTCACAGTATTGACCAACTTCATTATTAACACTAAAGTGATCAAAATTGAAAAGATATATGAAAAGTAGATGCAATACCATATACCACCCACGCCGTATAGGTCTCATGTCAAAGACTTATAATTTTCAACTAAAGAGTTTAGTTCTTGATGAAGCCACACAGAAAAAATGTCATTAAAGAGGTACAAGTATTCCTTTCAAAGAGCGTGTGTCTTCGACAGTTGAATGGTAAACATCACAACCAGTTTTGAAGGTAAGAGACCCTGACCTAAAATTCTAAACTCTCGTTAACTTTTCAAGAACACTAGCAAAGATATCTGTCTCATATTAATCTCATAAGCTATCAGTAGACCTGCGTCAGGAATGACACCATTCGTTCAGGAAGTGAAAACTAGTAACGCCTGAACTTATTGTTCATATTCAACTTCTATTATCATTAAGGGTTAAATTGTATTAAAGTTAAGAGTTATAATTATATAACTGTCACCGAAGACAAATGAAATAAGAAATGTTACATCGTCTTTATTGTTTACTAGTATTTCTTTCATTTCAAGTTTTTGAATATATTTCAATACTATTGTTGTTCACTCCGACATCAGCGTTTAAAAATATTACGAGTCGTCGTGTTTGTTCTGTTTGTCATTGACTATTGGTTCAGTATGTTTGATTTTTTTCCCTATCATTTATCATTCAAACATTTTAACAAGATTTGCCAATAATTTTATTCTTTTATCATTTTCTTATTAATCGATTGTCGCAACGTAATATTTTTCAAGGTCGGGGACGTATTTTCAAATGTGTTTCGGGTCGTGACGTTATTTGATTTCCTAATTTGGCACTCACATAACATATTGCAGGAAGCAGAACGGATGAAAATAGTGAATAGTCTACATCACGAGCCTGTGTAAACTGTTGACAGGACAGGGTTTAGAACAGATAGCAAAACGACAAACCTTACTAAGAACTACAGAGGACAGGAAGTTGTGGGATGGCATGATCGCCCACGTCTTGAAAGAAGAAGAATATCTAGGTGTATGGACTAGTTGCAACAAATTTAGTATCAAAGATAAGGAAATTAGACACAGAATAGGTTGCGCTAGTGGTAGTTTCACCCAAAATTGCAGAATACAACAAAACAAAAACATTAACTTGAAAACTCTGGTAGAGATAATAATAACGATCGCTTGACGTTTGACAAGGGACTTAATATGCTCGTCTCCTTCTCTCTGGTGACAGGCGAACTTGCCCGTCTTTTATTTTGTTTGTGGGGCTTGAAAAGGTCATTTGAGAATTCACTCCCGGATATGATTCGGGCCATTCCATTGGACGACAAACAAACGTCGCATCGGCTCGCGAAAAGGTCCGGTTGTTTCTAAGAATTGAAGATTATTTGAGTTTTGTTTTTAAATCTTTCCTGGCTTTCTCTTGGCCTAAAAAAACACTTCGCATCAAGGTGTGAAATTTCAAGAGTTTTGTTTTAGATTTACTTTTGCGTGTGTGTTAGGCGAATTTTTTAATTTCGAGTCTTTTCAATTTCTAACAAAATCAATGAGTCAGTGCTTAGCATTTGAATTTTAAATCTAGATCTTGTTTTTGTTCACTACATACCTACTAAGACCGAGAATTTACACTGCTTCATCGTGGTTCGGAAACAAAGATGTAACTATCAGCGAGTCTCGAAATCACCTTCGTGTATGCGGATCGTTTGAGCTAAGGGAAGTTGCTGGTGGGGGATGATCAAATTTAAACATTATTTTCACCCAATGACTTAGTGCTATATTTGATGTTGTTACTTTTACGTATAACAAATCTATTATTACTAGTAACATAGTGAATTTTATTATTAGGTGTAGCACTGTTAAACGTTAGTACGGTTTGATGAGTATTTATTTCATGTTGTATTAGGTTGGTGCAAAAACAATGACGTAATAATATCGTTTTTTGACGTTAAAATACGTCAAAAAACGACATTATGATGTCATTATTTTTGCACCAACCTAATACAACTATGTGATAAAAAGATAGTACCGCTAGTAATTCGTTGAATATACGAATAGATAGGTTTGCCAATGACCCGTTCACACTCTTTTCCTCATCTTTTTAATAGAAGTAGCAGTGTATCTCTTATTTCCTGTAGTGGATTAAATTTCCTTTTAAAATCTACTTCAGCTCCATACTTCTGAAGCCTCCGTTTGAACTCTGAGATTTTATTTACTACTTATTTATTTCGTCCTCAATAGAAGTAGATGGCTTCGTCTGTTACTCTGTTCACATTCTTCCTTAATTTTTTGAACACGTGTGGAGGTTTATTCCTTGTTTCCTGTTTAGGATTGGGTTTCCTTATCCTTCTAAAATCTACTTCAACTCTTTACGTCTGACATCTACATCTGAACTCTGAAATTTTATCTACCAACTAGCAGTAGAGCCCGGCTTTGCCCGGGGATGTAACAGTAAGAGATAGATCAAGTATCGATCATCATAAAGACTGAAATATAAAATTGACAAAGATTATTGTTTAAGGTTGACGGACACGCGTGTCTTAATTAGTTTTATTTTTTTTATTTTGTTTTGTTTCGTTTTACGAATTGGTCAAACTCAAACAAAAACATTGTTTTCAATCGTTATGAGTCTACCGATTGAATAGAATTTTATTATAAACAATTGCCTTGTAAATGGAATTTTTAAAGCATTCTGAATGTAAAAATAAAGAAAAAAGTGTGCAAGACAATAAGAAACACTACCTGCCAAAAAAAAGTGAAGTTTTGTTGAAATCGGTTGAAAGATGTAGGGAATCTGATGCCATATATAAACGAACACACACACACACACTTACACACACACACAAACACACATACACACACACACACAACCAACCTGGGTTTTATAATAAGTATAACTCGATAACTCGATATTTATAAGTATAACTCGATATGAGTTGTCCCCCTTTCATTCTCGCGATGCCTCTTAATCGTGCTTTCAAATTGATTTCGTGCAAAAAAAATTGTGTTTTTCCAATTTTTGGCGCTGTCAGAACCACCGCAAGGTAATTTTACGTAGTCCTGTGAAGTTTTGTTGAAATCGATTGAAAAATGTAAGAAATCCGATCCAATATATCAACGCACACACACACACACACACACACACACACACACACACACACACACACACACAAAAAAAATCTGCGTTTTATAATAAGTAAGATTATATTTTCCTCCTCAATAGGAGTAAATAGATCATCTGTCGCCCTGTTCACATTCTTCCCTGGTTTTTGAACACGTGTAGGTGTTTATTCCTTGTTCTTTGTTTAGGTTTGTTTTTCCGGTTCTGTCTTCTAAAGTTTTCTCATTTTCTCTCCGCACTAAACACTTGCGTCTTAGTGGCATTATCGCCTTGGTTGGAGTGAAATTGTGATAAACTGCATAAAATTTTCCGTAGCTAAAAGAATATGTTGAACCTGTCTAAAGCTAGCCCTATACTATAACAGCAGAGCTACACACTGAATTGTAGAATTGCTCTTAACAATCAACTCTAATCGCAAAGCAAAATATAAATCCGGTTCGTGTTCTAAACGTGACCTTCGCCGCTAATCCGTAAAAGTTTTTTTTTTCTCTCTACATGTAGCCTAAGAGTAATTTCAAGTGCATCTTTCACATCTAACCTCAACGCAGTAAAAGGAAAGGATGAGTCATTTTGGTTTCATTAATATCTCTCAGATCAATAACCCAAATCACCCGCTTGCTCGCTTTTTCACGGCACAAGGAAAATCATTGAAGCCAAGATCCAGAGATAAATATCCTTTCTCATTGAACGCTACTCTTGTTCAATGACCGAACAAGACAGAACGACGCATGCGCACAGTATTGTTCCAGGAATTATCAAACATCCTTGGACATACGTTTTGTATTGGTTTGGCTTGGCTTGCCACTGTGAAAACCCGAGACGGAAGTTGTTTTGAATGTATCTATCTGAGGAGAGGAAAGTAGACATTTACTTAGCTAAATGGATTCAGCACAGAGTCAACCAGGATAGCAAGAAGATTGAGTAGCGTTAGTTTTAAAAAGTGAGGAAGTGGTATCATTTCTTCTTTTTTCCTCATGGGATTGGTCATCGGCCAATGGTATCAGACGGAAGACAAACTCTAGTGTTTGAATGTGATGGCTTTTTCGAGTATGACTATCGCTGACAAGTTTGGTCAATGTTTTTAGTGCTCGTTAAAACAATAAATCATGAAAGCTGCAAGCGACTCGGAAAGCTAATTTGTTCTGCACATGGCCTGTCTTGTTTTGTAAATTCTGTTCAGCTTGAATTTACATGCGAAGGGTGAGACAATCGTGGTTTCAGTAGTTTTTTTTTCTTCTGCCATACCCTGCGTGAAATACTTCCGAACGTGTCCGTCTAAACTGTTCGCTATTTTCAAGAATTATTTTTTGATATACTACAATAATAAATGGTGAATCAGTTCTCTTGTAAATGGCATAAAAGTTTCTGAGAGTAGCTATATTTGTCATTTCCAAATACGGCCATTACCATTTTAGCCGTATTCATAATTAATGTTATTAAGGGTTGGTTTCTTGTTTAATTTTCTTATAAGAGCCTCCATCACCTTTAAAACCATTTTATATTGGGAGGTACGTATCATATTCATGCTCTGTACAAGTATCATGTGTACTGAGATCAGTTTGGGTCTTTGTTGATTAGACTGTGTCCGTATTAAGCTTTGATCAGAGAAATGTAGCGCCAGCTCTTTTGTCAGGTGGGTTGTGGTATGTCAAACAATTATTTAGATGTTTTCTATCACATAACCAAAATAATATATATATATACATATTTTTCCTTGTTCGATATATATATATATATATATATATATATATATATATATATATATATATGTATCGGATAAGGAAAAAAAATCTGTCAATCCACTATCTACAAGTATCCTTAAGAAATATTCTGTTCGAAAACATTAGAATTGTATGGAAATCAAATTACCAAAAACATCTTGCTATAAGAGAGTTCCTGTACATCAAATATATCCCGCACCTTGTTTAACAATAGGAGCTTTTGATTGAAGGTCATTAAAAGTTCTTTGTTTAGGAGGTGTTTGTTTAAATTCTCTATGATTCGGGGAATTTTACTGTTTTCCTGTGAGAAGTTCAACATAAGTTATCTCGTGTCTTCTCTGAGCTATTGTCTTTCAGAACCATGATTTACTCCTCATTTCGCGGGCGCTCCATATGGAGATTAAGTGAAATGGTAGTTTTTTTTAAAAAATTTAAGCCTAATGCTTTGGGTTATTTATAGTTATTACCTTTGACTGTCTGTTTTATTTTATTTTTATTTACATATTTCTTTTATTTATGTTTTTATATATTTCCTTCGGTTTTAAAATATAACATTTTAAATAAAGTTTCTTAGATTTAAACTATTGGGTTTTATTCAATTTTCAGAACCATGATGTGGTTGTAGATATCATAGAAGGAATTCGTTTTCATGTCTGCAGTTGGAAATGAGTCTTGGTTTCTGAGAATGTGATTATTGCTATATTCTTAGCTAAACAAATGATTTTCTTATTTCCATATTTGATGTGCTTTGATTTGTGTTTCCAAGATCCCATACATATTCTGTGACATTTTTTGTTTTTAAATGATATTTGTGTGAATAGCGTCCTCTTTCATGCTCTCGTTTATGTTTTGCTGAATCATTATTATTATTATTATTATTATTATTATTATTATTATTATTATTATTATCATTATTATTATTATTATTATCAAGGCCATTAGACTATTAGTATCATAGCGAAAGATTTTAGCTGTTGTAAGATGGTGCTTGTATTATTATCCCATGTTATATTTTGTGTGTTTTGGTTTCTGTTTATTAAGTTCCCATATATGTTTTGAGAGTGTTGTATCATTTGTGTATTTTTTGTTTTAGTATGATGTTTGAGGGTGTAGCGTTTTCTGTTTCGTGTTTCTGTTTCATTTTTGTTCGAATATTGTTATTATAAAGAACTTAATGCTGTCATTATCAGACAGAACATTTCTTTTAGTTTCATATTAAAATGTAGCGTACACAAATATGATAGAATTACGCTATCAGATTTTTCGCTATGATACAGACAGCATTCATTTCCAGATAATAAACGCGGCTATCTTTGCTGGCTGTATTGTTATCTGCACGAGTCGAGGCTCAGTCAAGACAAAGAAATCTGTTTGATATGCCGATCTTATTTGATCAAACGTCCATATCTCACATTTGACGCACTTGATTCTACTTGAGGTTAAATTTATACATTTCACTATTTGTTATCTTCAAGTGCATATATTTCCTCAATTAATCATGAGTATAAACAAGTTACGCAGTGAGAAAGTTGATCGTTGTTCAATAATATTAGACTCTTCGCTTTGGTGAACATTTTAAAAATTCTTTCGTCATTACGAAATTTTGAATCTCATTAAAAAAAAAAAAAAAAAAAAAAAAAAGAAAAGAAGAATTTAGCATTATTCATCATCTGCCTTCTTGGAACATGATTTTTTATTGTCTTTTGCTAGCGTCTAAATGGCTTTATCGGTTTCCTTGGAGTTAAATAATAAAAGAAATAAAATTCATGAAATTTGAACAATATATAAAACATAATATAAACAGCCGACATTAAATAAAATATAATTCACCACAGGTGGTTGTATATGGAATTGCATATTATACATATATCTAATGTGCACACACACGCACACACACGCACACACACACATGTGTGTGTGTGTGTGTGTGTCTGTTTGCAAAAAAATCAGATAGAGTATATTTGTAAAAGGGAATTATGGAGAACAACATATGAATAAAGTCGATATATATATATATATATATATATATATATATATATATATATATATATATATATATATATATATATATATATTCGTGCGTGTAAATCGTATTCATTTTACTTCGACCTCACTCCCAATAACCGTTACACATAACGTCACTGTCGACTTTTTCAAACTTTCTGCTTTCAAAAGAATACCAGGATGTAGACAAACGAATTCTGCTCACCATAACGACACCATTTTGGATTTGAAACTGACTGAGACGTTCGAAAGTACTTGCAGAAAACAATAACACCACAAGAATTTCGAAGAGTTTATCTAATATTTTGATCATAACACACACCACCTTATTCGAACACTGTGTAATACAATAACAAATACAATACCAAATGCAACAACAAATTAAACAAGCGGACGTTATATAGAAAGACAGAAACCTACAGTGGTTAAATGAATGACAAAATGAAAAACAAACACCTACGCAATACGTTTTGTTCTTCGAAAGCATATATTTACCGATGGAGTTATATCTACGAGGTGTCCTCCAAAATTTAAAATGGGAATATTTAAGTAACTTTATGTTTCAGGAAAATGAAGTTAAATAGGCTTCATGTTTAAGATTTATTTATCAAAATGCGAACAAGATATTCAAAGAGATGTAGGTTTTATAAACGATTCAAAGCTTCACAAATATTCAATATGCACACCATCTGTGACACGACACACATCATCGGTAATCCAGCTTCTGCCAAACACGCTGTAGCATGTCTTGCGTAACATTCTCCAGCATACCTTAGTGCGGATTTATCTCAGTGAGAATCTACCTGAAAGATGGATCCGACGTGCCAGTCATAATGACAACGTGCTATTGAAATGGCCACTACTTTCACCTGACTTGACACCATTGATTTTTTGTATGCGGAAGGTCTGGTCTATATTCCTCTTCCAAGCTACAGCGTGTTTGGCAGGAGCTGGACTACTAAATTGAAGTGTGTAGTGTCATAGATGGTGCGCATTTGTGAAGCCTTGTGAAATCGGTTATAATATATATATATATATATATATATATATATATATATATATATATATATATATAATTATATATATATATTATAATTATCAAATCCTCCTAATGTACATCATTGCTCGAACCGGCTTTTAATGCTCTAGAATGAGCGGCTTGGTGAGAGTAGTCGTGGCTCCAGGGGGCACTGTCCTATGGTTACAGAGAACTCAGTAAGAGTTCCACCACGGAATATGTGAGCGAGGAGCGCTTTATTGAGTCTGATTTGCAATCTCTTCGTTACCGAGGCCCAGTGGGACAGTTAGCATGATGTTTGCTTGACGACCTAACTGTCAGTGTTTCAATTCTCGGTAGTGTATGCGCACTGCTGATGATCCCCAAATATAGGACGAAACGTCCGTCCAGTGCTTTCTGCATTCTGTTGAGATTTCTATCAGACTCGATGAAATATATATATATATATTATAAAAGATATTAATAATGTTAAGATGTTAGTAATGTGATACTAACATTATTAATATCTTATTTTGATTTTGATGAATAAATATTATTTTTTTGAACACCCTGTATATATAAATGGTTAAAACTTGAGGCAAACAAACATCGTAGCAATTTGCGCTGGATAACAACAAGGATCCATGCGATGTGACCTGTATCATATGACCTGGATAATCTTTTGATATAATGGAATATGCATCCACCCGAGTTCCATCTCGCCGAAATTCACCTGGAAGCGAAACCATTATGATTATTAAATCTAACCATTAAACAATGTTCGAATAGAAGGATGGTTGGTTGGTTCGTTTTTTTTCTTTTTGCATATCAACACCTCTATGGGTTATTTAATGACAGAATTTAAATATTTTGTACGCAATTTATATTTATTTTTGGATAATAATGGTTTTAGTGATACAAGTTTTACTAATTATCCCATAGCTGAGAAGAGAAGAGGGGGATTCATACCTTTCCCAAAGGCATTTGCGCGAGAGTAAATATAAAGAAGCTGACTAGAATTGGAACTCGGCTATCCGATTAAAGATTCCCAGCCATCAACGGTCAACTCTCTAGGTTACCGATCAGGTTCGACGTTGCTTAACCTCGATGACCGTACGGCAACTGGTTTTTCAACGTGATGTGGCCGTAAGATTTGCCGTAATACGATATTCCTATTCTTATTTTATCTCATCTACCCCAAGTAAATTAAATATCGAAGAGAGTTTTCGATCTCTGCTTTACGATAGACTCAAGTGTTCAATATGGGTAGTGAGGCGTGGGCGTTCATATTTTGGAGGCATTTTCCCCACCAATCTCCTGAGAATATCAGGACCACGCAATTAATCAATTTTGGACTCTTTTACTTTACGTTTTTTTGTATATTGAAAAACATCTTATACAGCCCAATTATTAAAACCATAACTCTATGGGTTATTTAATGACAGAAATTAACTATTTTGTACGCAGTTTTATTTATTTTTGGATAATAATAGTTTTAGTGATACAAGTTTTACTGATTATCCCATAGCTGAGAGGAGAAGAGGGGGACTCATACGTTTCCCAATGGTATTTGCGCGAGAGTGAATATAACGAACCCAACTAGAATTAGAACTAGGCTCTCCGATTTACAATTCCGAGACATTCTCCATTACACCACCCTTACAGAACCTGCTATTTCTAAACGTGTTTCAACGTGATGTGGCCGTAAGTTCGAACAGGAGGAGACTGCGTTAGGTTGGTTTTGTGCGCATTCATATTTCTACAATTGTCGTCTTGGACTCAGTGACTTACATTTTTTTTTGTTTAACAAACAATAGCAGAAGGAATTCCGTACTTCTTGAAGCAACAGAATGAGGCGAAGATTTTTTTTTAAGCATCTGTAGCAATAGATCGTATATATGAGTTGCACTGATGTTCTGGCGTGAACATCAGACCGAACAAAATGTTCAAAGCATAGAGCCTCAGTGTGGCGGGAGAATATTCGGGGTCTTTACGGTGAAAATGAAACGATGTTCGGTTTTTGATGTATTGAAAGTTGTAAGGTAATTTTTCCCTATTCAATGCAATAATCCCATGTATCATGACACAGCATATTCTAGAAAGGTGGAATCGATCAATAATCAAAACCTGATTGTATTCACGTGACGACTGAATTTGATTCTAATAAAGATAAGCTAGGCTTTGGTATTATTAGCAAACACTTTCCCTTCAATCATTTATTGCATGAACAAAGGGAGTATTTTAGGGGCATTAGGATTAGAATTCGATGATTACGTTTCAGAGTAGGCAGAAGAAATTATAAATGGCTGAATGCTCATGCTGTATTAATAAATTGAATATCAGGAAAATTGGATACTGAGCGGTCAGAATTAACACAAGTGTAATTGAAAGAATAACTATTACATGTAGGATGCAAATTCAACGATAATGATTTTAGTGTGTAAATGATTTCAGGAGAAAGAGTTTGTCAAAGGACAGGAATTAAAACAGTACTTGAAAAATAACGCTATTATTTGTAGAATAGATACGCATTGAGAAGGGTTTTAGAATGAAAACTGATTTCAAGAGAAACTGGCTGTCAATGGACATATATAAATCTAAGCGTTACCGATAGAAGGTTGGTATTATATGTAGAAGGGAAATGCATTGATTATACATTTAGTATAGAAATTAATTCAGGAAGAAATGGATTGTCAATGTTCAGGAATGTGCTATTGATAAAACAGTAGTATTATGGTTTTATCTCGTATCAAAGAATTTAATTTCTTCTTTGCTGATCGGTTCCTTTATGGTCAGTGGTCATCAAACTTTTTTCACAGCGGTTAAGATAATTGAGAGAATGACGAGCGCGGGTCGGATAACGATGTTGTTCAATACAATACACTGAATGCATACACACAAAAAATAAAGACAACAAACATATTTACTGAAAAGTTATGTAAGGAGGCGACAATAGCAATAAAATAGTTATATCACACCAAGTGCACACATATCCAAATCTCAAAAATGGTAGCTTTTGAAATAATTTTATTGCTGTGAGCAAAGGAAAATAAACTTACTCTTTGTGAAAGTACGTTTAGCAATGCTTGCGTGTGCAGGCTCTGTATTATCGAAACGTAGGATGACATGATGATTACCATCTCGCTATCGAGTATTACTATCACAAAACATTGTTTGACTCAGATTTTAATTTCGATGGATATGGTACTTTAAACCGGACAAAGCTTGAAATCCTCTGACATAAAGTTGGCAGACATGAGATATATACATATTGTGATTAGATCTATTTTTCCAACATTTAATCCCAAGGAAAGTAATAAAGTCACTAAGACGCAACTTTTCCAAATAAACTATATGAATCCTCAGTATTCAATGCAGAAGTACGTAAGGAAGGCCGAGAAGAAACATTACAGGTGAGGTCATGCCTATCACCTATATCAGGGGTCACCGAAAGCGGGCCAGAAAACTGGTAGAATGACGAGCGCGGGTGGGATAATCATTTTGTTCAATACAATACACTGAATGGATAAAAAATAAAAACAACATATATATTTACTTAAAGTTATCAAAGAAGGCGACATTAGCAATAAAATAGTTATAACACACCATTTGCGCACATATCCAAATCTCATAAAGCATAAGCAGCCCAAAAGTTTAGCGAGATTTGTGAAACTGGCGTTTACCTTTTAAGATATAATTAATATTTGTTTTGTTAATACTGCATTCAACCAAGAGAAATGTTTTCTAATATTCATCACTCAACCTCGTTACATGTGCTGACTTTTCATATTTTAGATTTTATAATAAGTTCAGGCAAAATATATGACATAATTCGCTGAAGTCAATCCTTTTTATATATGCCACTCTTCAAACCGGTTTAAATACGGAAATGCAAGTTAAAACATAATTTCTGCAGGAGGCTTGTAATCGTTTTTCTTATAAATTTCATTGCAGGCACTTAAAAAAAAGCGCTCGGATATCAAAAGTTGCAAAAAGTTGCCGAATTTATTTTTGTTGAGAAAGAATAGCTATTCCGTCTCTTTGGTTTTGTTTTGTCTAGGACAGGGGTCACCAAACTTTTTTCAAAGAGGGCCAGATTACTAAAAAGTTATCCAAGAAGGTGATAATAGCAAAAAAAAAAAAAAAAAAAAAAGTAGTTATATCACACCAAGTGCACACATATCCGGAATCTCACAAACTAAGCAGCACAAAAGGTTAGTGAGATTTGTGAAAGTGGAGTTTACCTTTTAAGATATAATTAATATTTGTTTTTTGTATTGCTGCATCCAACCAAGACAAATGCTTTCAAATGTTCATCACTCAACCTCGTTACATGTGCTGACTTTACATAGTTTAGATTTTATAATAAGTTTAAGGAAAATATATGACATGATTCGCTGAAGTCAATCCTTTTTCCATACGGCACTCTTCAAACCGGTTTAAACACGGAAATGTTAGTTAAAACACAATTGCTGCAGAAGGTCCGTAATTGCTTTTCTTAGAAACTTCATTGCAGGCACTTACATAAAATATCTCGATATGAAATGTTTCAAAAAGTTATAGAAGTTCTTATTTCACTTATTTTTTCTTTAAACTTATATTACTGTTAGATTCAAAAAGTCAGATTGGCCAAATTTTGGCATTTTACTTACATTTATTTTAATCTTTTCTACATGGTAAGTTTAACTACAATCTATTGACAATTCCATATAAATAATTATATTTTAGCTGATTTTATGGCACAGTGAACTGACATCGGGGCCGGATCAGGCTCGCGGGCGTAGTTTAGCGACCCCTGCTTTAAGAGGATGATGTTGATGACTACATTCATCGCCAATGTGCAGGTTCAGGACTAGAAGCTTCCAGTTTCACCGAAACCTGATCCCGTCCTCTATTCCCTATCGCCGTTTGGTTTTGCTAGTGTCTGTTGAAATTGAAAGAAAATCAGAGTAGAAGAAAGTGCCAATGGCGTGATTTTTTTTGAGGGTCTTAACTTGCCAGGAAGAAACCCGCACACTTGATTTCATGAACTTCCTCTCCGGCACTTATGGAATGAAACTGCAATTGACTGCCGCTGAATCTGTTAGAAATTCGAGTGGCGCCTTCTGTAGCGTGTCCGTCATGCGTAGCCCTTTTCATCTGCTGATCCAATCGTTGAGATCCGTTGTAATCACCATTTGGGGCTGTTCGCGCTTCGTCTTGTCCTCATCTTCGTCTTTGCTGCTAATTGTGGCCCTTCCAGTTGTTTAGATCTCCCAACGACATCGCTCTCATTCAAAGATATTTCTAATACGATCCATCTTCAACCATACTTTATAACAAGTAATGTTCACTTGTAATATAATCGTTGTTGTCAGCTTTATTTCGTATCCAAGAATTGAATTCCTCCTTTGCTTATAGCTTGAAAAACAGCGCTATTATAAGTAAAATAGATACGCATTAATAATGGTTCGGAAATGAAAACTGATTTCAAGAGAAAGGGTCTGTCAATGGACGTATATTAATGTAAGCGTTACCGATAGAAGGGTGCTATTATATGTAGAAGGGAAATGCATTGATAATACATTTAGTATAGAAATTCATTCAGGAAGAGAGGAATTTTCAATGGTCAGGAATTAATATAAATTCTATTGAGAAAAGTGTATTATTACCGTCTTCGGTTTTATCTCGCATTCAAAAATTTAATTTCTTTGCGGATCGGTTTCTTTATGATGACGGTGTTGACTACTTTCACCGCCAAAGAATCGGTTGAAACATCAAAGCAAATCAACAAGGTCAGGAAAAAGAAATTTCAAGTCTTGGAACCCCACGTCAAAGTTCTGATCTAAACCCAATTGAAAATTTGTGGTTCAAGTTAAAGAAGCCAGTGCATGTAAGAAACCCAGGTAATAGTGAGCAATTGTGTGAGTTTTACCAAGAAGAATGGTAAAAAATCGACACTTATTACTGCTAGAAACTTTTAAAATTTATAGAAAAAAACTGGTTGACATTGTAACCCCAAAAGGTGCAGTAACCAAATATTAAATTTAAGGGTTCACTTACTTTTGCACAACTTAATTTTGAATTAATATTTTTATTCCAGCTTCATAATTGATTTTGAAAGTGGTTGTAATTGACTTTATAAAGTTGTTTTTTTTTAATGAATATACAGTTTAATTAAGATTTGTTAATCATCTGGAAAAAAGAAACAATTTTTAAAAACATTACCTTACGGGTTCACTTACTTTTGCACAGCACTTTTCGAACGGGCGTACCAGGCACATGGACATTTATGTCTGTGCTTTGTCATTAATAAAATAGTGCTTCTATTTTTTTCTATTTTTAGTGTATTAATTATGCTTGGTTGGGTTAATAGAATTTGTTGCTTGCCAATCCAAGACGTAATTTTCTTAAAAAAAAAAACAACTTACGTTCATAATGTTAATATCCGGCTTGAATCGGTTGGGCCTTTTCCTTTTTCAGACAGATAGCCTCCGTCCTCCCCTTACCACTAACATTTTGTTTGGCTGAGTTAAATTCTAAATCTCTGATTCCGAGAAGATCACAGTCCATCCACCAGGGTTGAATAAAACCAACTTACTTAATGCTGGTTGAAATAAATCTATATCCAAATGAGGTAATTTGGGATTTTTTGCCGTGGAATATATATGCTCTGTTATAATAAATACATTGAGCTCTCTTTGTGGATCAGTTTTAATATTTGATATTAGGATCCACCTGGATTATATACCAACGTATCTATTATCTGTAATAATATATATATATATATATATATATATATATATATATATATATATATATATATATATATATATGCACTTCCACACCCTCACGCTCGTAACGTACACACGCTGCAGGCACGTATACATAATTATTGAATAGTATATATGTATATATTAAATAGTATATATGTATATGCTTTATCTCATATCTAAGAATTTAATTTCTTCTTTGCTGATCACCTTCTTTACGATGATCGAGTTGATGACCAAATTCATCGCCAAGGTTCAGGTTCAGGGCGAGAAGCTTCCAGTTTCACTAAAATCTGATCCCGTCATCCATTCGTTATCGCCGTTTGACTTTGCGACAGTTAGTTCGAGGTGAAAGAAAATAAGAGTAGAAGAAAGTGACAATGGCGTGAATTTGTTTAAGGTGGATCTCAGCTTGCCAGGAAGTGACCCACACACTTGATTTTATGCCTTTCCTCTGTCGCATATACTAACTGAGACATGTAGAATCCTGTTATGAAACTGAAAGGAACGGTCGCTGAAACTGCTATAATTTCAAGTGAGGCCTTTTGTAGCATCTCTCTCTCTAACTCTCTCTCTCTCTCTCTCTCTATATATATATATATATATATATATATATATATATATAGTAATAATACAATATGTTAATCCTTATGGAATTTTCAGGAGGGCATAAATCCAGGGAGAGTTCTATGTCAAAAGACAGAACAAAAGTATTAATTAAAAAAAAAAATAATAAAATAAATTAATAATAATAATAACATAAATATATATATATAATAAATAATATCAAACACTTAAAATCCCATAGGTAATAATTTTTATTTGATGAGAGCTCTAAAAGACAGCGTCTCTCAATCAGGATTTTTTTTTTGCAGGTCTTGAAGATTAAGAACTGCTGCTTTTAGTGCTCTTATAAAATAAAAATTATTACCTATGGGATTTTAAGTGTTTGATATTCTTTAATTAATAATACACACACACACACACAGATATATATAATTATTTATTTAAAAATTATAACATATATATATATATTTAAAATTATAACATATATATATATATATATAAAATTATAACATATATATATATATATAAAATTATAACATATATATATATATATACATATAAAATTATAGCATATATATATATATCAAATTATAACATATATATATATATAAAATTATAACATATATATATATATAAAATTATAACATATATATATATATATATATAAAATTATAACATATATATATATATATAAAATTATAACATATATATATATAAAATTATAACATATATATATATATATATAAAATTATAACACACACACATATATATATATATATATATATATATATATATATATATATATATATATATATAATGGAAATTCATTGCCGGGGATTTTCAACAGATGTGCGTTGAAAATTTGTCAAAATGGGATGTTAATACTTTCATGTAGGGGTTTACCGGCAAATAGAACATGAGTCCTGGGTATGACGATTGTAGTGGAAATAAAAGTCCACCTACCACTGAAAAAGAATAAGCGACTATATGAATTACCAACGGCAAGGGTTCACATATGCCTTGCAGGTAAAATATCCAGAAAGGAAAATAGCCACCACCTGAGTCAAAATATTTAAAGACAATATTGCCACGCGAGACTTATCGAAATGTACGAAGTAGACTCTATATAACGCGAAACCAAATTACCGTCTGGGTGGGGAGTTTTAATTTCTTTTTCTTGACTCGTGACTAGTTTGAGCTGTTATTTGCTGGTATGACATGGACGTAGTTTTTTTTTTTTTTTTGGCGCGGACGCAAATTATTTCCTTTGGTGTTCCCAACGAACTTGTTTACTACTGACGGTAGAAAATTTATCAACACATTTAGTTTCAATGATAAACAATATCTGGCAGCAAGGCCTTTGATCAGAACTTTTGAGGAGCGAAGAACCACCTCTTAATTGCTTTTGTTACAATGTCCACCAGGACCTGGGTTGGTAACACCTGCTAGGGTCCCAGTTAAAGAAATATGCTGACCCTCACAAAAGAAAAACAAAACACTACGAAAGTATAAAAATATATTTTCATGGTGAAAATACCAGCAATATATATTTATAGGAAAATTATTAAAAATACATTTTTAATAAAAACATGCCAACAATATATATTTATCATAACATTACCAAATTACTTCAAATTTCTCCAAGAAAATTAAATTTCGGTATTAAATGACCCATATGGAGTTGATGTGCTATTAGACAATCAAATCAAATCAAAGCTCCCAAGAAAATTAAATTTCAACATTAAATGACCCATAAGGAGTTGATATGTCAGTAAACAAAGAAAAAAAAAGAACATACTTATTGTTTCTTTCCACGTACAAGGATGGACTGAAAAGTTCAGAGACCGACTATGAAGGAGTATTTTTTTGTTTTATTCATTTCACCCCAAACAAGGCAGGAATGCCACTACTACGTAAGGGGTTACAGAGAGTGAAAATGAGAGAAAAACTGAGTTTGAATAAAGAACAAAAGATGAACGTGATTCAAGAAGATAGAAGATGGCGATTGACGTTGCATTTTAATTTTTGAAGATTATTGTTATCAGGGAAGCAATTTAACAGAAAGAAGTTCCACAGGCAGGAAGTGCGAGAAAATCTGTTAGAGTAGAAGTGGCGGTTGCATTTCGCTGTTTGAACAGTAAACGGGTAGGACCTAAATTCCAATCTAGTAGCACGCTCAAATTTATGTAGTCGGCGTAGCAGGGGGAACAAGCTCGTCGGAGCAATTACCATGAAAATATTTGTAGAAAAGACAGAGAGAAGCCACGTCAGGTAGGTGAGAAAGTAACTAAAGTCGAAATGCCAAGTCATGATCGATTACATTGCAGATTCTTCTTTGGATTTTGGCAACAACCACGAGATGAATAGCAGAAGCACTAGACCAGATATGGCATCATTATTCAATACACGAACGAATGGTAGATCAGTAAATATGCAAGATGGACTTTAACGAGAAACGTTTTCTGACTCGACACATTGGCCCAACTTGCAGTAGATGCAGCTATTGATTTGAAGAGTTATGCTAAATATCAAATCTTGTTAATAACCACATTGTTTATTTTCAGCTAAACCCTCATCTGATTGTCCAAAGAAGACTGTTCATCCTGTTGGTCAAAAAATAATCAACAGCAGATATAATGCCACCCTCACTGTAATATTTGTTTCTTGTTATGTAACATACGGTATTCAAATCAGGAAAATAAGGAGAGGAATAACTGGTTCAAAGTTAGCCGCACATCAGACGTTGAAACCAAGGACTTGTGTGTTGGAGCATTGTCTGGAAACGCATTGAATGAAACAAGACCACTTTCGACAGTTTTCCTGGGTGTTTGGTCTTGAAAACCTTTCGTAAGTGACTCAGTAAGTTGGCTTAGTACCCTATATTGATGGTGTGGCGCTTTTGGAGATAGTCATTTTTATGTTTATACATTCTTTTTATAGATACAAATATTTAAGTAAATGCTCTGTTGATAATAATAAACAGTATTAGCAACATATTAGCAACAGTATTAGCCTAAATGTCCGAGAAATTTTCATTGAAAATATTCGTCCCCCGACAGGAATCGAACCTGTATGCTATAAGGAACCGTCATATAGCCTGACGTACCTTAACGGATTGGGCCACAGAGGATTAGCAAGGTCGATTTTACTGCTTTTAAACTACAATCATTCATGATTCTCTCACGTACATTCATATCTGCTCAATGCGTATCCAAATGTAAACAAATGGCGTTACACTTTGTGAAATGGACAAAGTCCGACAATTATTTTAAGATATTTTTTATGTTTATACGTTTTTTTATAGATACAAATATTTAAGTAAATGCTCTGTTTATAATAACCTGATTGTCCGAAAAATTTTCGAGAGGAATCGAACCTGTATCCTATACGGAACCGTCATATAGCCTGACAAAGTCAAACAATAATTGTCTTTAGTATTGAAAAGCTGAAAAGTAAAGAAAGCGGCAAAGGATTCAATGGTGCTGCTAAAAATCGAGACTATTTCCCATTGTAGTTATTAGTATATCCGTAATGATAACAGATTTATTAAACAGACGAAAGGACCATCTGAGAAAAAAAGTAATGACATACACGCGTTGTTCTCAAAGTGTTTTTTATATACCGTTGTCATACAGAATATTGTATGTAAATATATATCGACCTGTCACTATGTTTTTTAAGCAATTCACCCTAAGCAAGGCGGGCCGTCCTGAGTAAGACGTTAAACTACATCCGCGTTCTGTATAAGACGTTAAACTACGTCCAGCAGCAAGGCCTCTGATCAGGAGGTTCCCAGGTCCTCCCTGACCCGGGGTGGTAGCACCTGTTAGGGGTTTCAGCTATGGGAAAATAGTTAACTATTACCAGCAATACTTTTTTGAAAAAGTATTACCAGCAATACAATTATGAAGGAAATATATTACCAGAAACAGATTTTTGACAAAACAAAATATTACCAGTAATAAAAAATGTTGTCAGCATTAAATAACCCATTGAGGTTGATATGCCGTAAAACAAAATAAACCAAACCAAACCAAACCAAACCAAGCAAGGCGGGAGTACCACTAGCACGCAAGGGGTTACAGAGGATTGAGAACAAGAGTAAAGAGGCATGTTTGCGGGAAGGATACAGAGAAGGATGGGCAACAAACTCAGGTTGTCAGATGTCAATTGACATTACACTTGAATATTTGAAGATTATAGTCATCGAGGAAGCAAGTAAGCGGGAGGGAGTTCCACAGACGGGAAGTGAGAGAGAAGAAGCTGTTTAAGTAGAAGAGACGGTTACGTTTAACCGTTTTGACAGTGAAAGGGTGGGACCGAGATGCCAGTCTGGTTGCTCGCTTAAATTCATGCAGTCCGGGGAACCAGCGAAAGTAGCTCGTCGGAACAGTTGCCGTGAAAATACTTGTAGAAGAGACAGAGGGAGGTCACAGCACATCTATGGGATAGCGATTTCAGACTAGATGGCTTATCATCTTGCATATTCTTCTCTGGAGGACCTCGAAACGTACAGCGGAAGTACCAGGCCATATATGACAGCAATATTCCATGCAGGGACGCATGGTTGATTTATAGATTTGATGGATGGACTCAGACGAGAAAAAACAATTTTTATAAAACACATGAATGCAACAACCAGTGAGAACGTGCGTAAATCGAGGGGGTCTTACTTGTAATATTACCCGACGGAAAGCGGGCAGGATAGTGGTGTCCTCTATGTACCTTTATGATTCGACGTTGTTTCCACTTGTTCACTCTACCACTGCGGGCTTACGGCGACGTTTATCTTCCTAGCTGCCAATGTCGTCACGCCACACACTGACATCATTCGCCGGCCGTCACGTGACCCTCGTGTATTCATCTTACCCAAACATTAATTGGCATCCGTGTGGCCAGAATTGAATTTTATAAACGCATACAACAATGGAATGAGAATATAAAAACGCTCGAAAATATGGGCATGGTAACGAAGAGTACATAAAAAAAAATGAAATAATTTATCATGGCAACCAAGAGTAAGTGTATCAAGACAAACTATATATCAAGCGAACATGGACAAAAACCAGATGAAATCTGATGCCAATTCTGCAGAGGAAAAGACGAAATGCTAACGCAGATAATCAGTGAATGTAGCCAGCTGGCTTAAAAAAAAAGAATGCAAAAGAATACTTGAATGGGTGGCAACAATCATACAGTGGGAACTGTGCAATCGATTTGAATTCAACTATGTTGACAAAAAGTATCAACACAAATCAGAGACTACGTTGGCAAACAAGAATTATAAAATATTTTTTTTAGGATTTCGACGAAGACCGACAAATCCACACACACAGACAAGAATACCTGTTGCGATAATCTGGAATAAAGAAAAAAGAACCTGGCGTATCGGGGACGTAGTTGTGTCTAAGAAGGATAGAGTGGGTATGAAGAAGAGCGGGGGATTGAAAAATTACAAGGACCATGCCCCGGAGTCGAGGGAGTTATGGAATCTGAAGGTTAGAGCCATGTCTATAATAGTAGGCGCTATTGAACAACAACAACAACAACCAGAAAACCAAAAAAAAAAAACCAAAATACAAAACAACATTGAAATCGAGATTAGATGAGTTGTAAATCCAAGAAGGGTTTGAGACTACAGTGTTGCTGATGTGCGTGTTGATAGTCAAAAGTGTGCTGGAAACTTTCGAAAATTTGCTGCTACTCAGCTAGGAATAGCAGATACACAGATATAATAATAATAATAATAATAATAATAATAATAATAATAATAATAATAATAATAAATAAATAAATAAATAGATAAATATTGATTTGAATTCACAAAACAGAGTATCAGTCATAAACACTTTGGATTTCTGGCATCTCATACATTAAAGAAATACAAGAAATTATTCTCACAAGTACAGCTCACATATTACAAACAGTTTTGCTCTTTACCCTGAGCTCCTTGATAAAATCCAAAGAATCAGCATTATTATTGGTCCTGATTTGGCACCTTGGTTTCAGTTGCTTGACCACCGCCGTAAGGTTACCTCTCTGTAAGGTTACCTCTCTGTAAGGTTACCTCTCTTTTTTATAAATACTTTCATGTTAATTGTTCGGATCAGCTCTTCGCTATGGTACCAAGACATTTTGAATTTAAGCACAGTACTAGATTGGCGACAAGGTCTCATCAATTTAAAATCGAGCTGGCTAGATGTTACCGTAAATTCTATGCTAACAGTTCTTTTCTCGCACTTATCGCTTGTGGAACTCTCTTTCGGCTTCATGGTTTCCAGCTAACTTTAGCCTGCAAAACATTAAATGCAATGTCAGTCGCTATCTACTGTCCTCCTGAGTACTCTTTTCTCTTCCTGTTCATAAGTAGTGTTTATCTTCCTAATTCTTCCACATCCAGTAACCCCATGTGTCTTAGTGGTTTTACAGCCTTGCTTGGGGTGAACTCGATTTTAAAAAAAAAGTTTAATTTCCGTGTCTGCTTGATTCTAATGATTTCAATTTTCAGCTCATATTTTTGGCTCTCAATCTGGCTAACAGCTACACATTCTGCCTTTGTACAATGTCTGGCTACTCTTCACTTCTGACTTTACTATTTTATCTAGGATTTACTCAGATTGCCTTTCGTTATCTTCTATTAACACAGTATCTTGGTTTCAGGGGTTTTTGCATCAACTTAATATTTGAAATAGAGGATTATTAAGATTTATATTTTCAGTTGAACTGTTGGATATTTCACGTAATCAGTTGCACACGTGATACTGACCAATTTATTTCGATTTGCAACCGAATAGTCGTGTATCTCAGCAATCATTCCAGCCTAGACGTGATGTATGAATTGAAACTATCGATTTCAGATTATATAGTAGGTTGGTGCAAAAGTAATGACGTAATAATATCGTTTTTTGACGTATTTTTTAACGTCAAAAAACGACATTATTACGTCATTATTTTTGCACCAACCTAATATAATTCTGTCATTTCCATAATACTTTCTATATCCAACGTATAACTCGAGGCGTCAGAATTCTACAACTGGAAAAAAAAATAAGGCACAAAACGTTTGATATGAAGACTGATATTCTGTATTTTTTCCTCTTATCCAGCACCTTGCATGCTGTCAGCTCTTTATAGACATAGGCATGATCGTTTCAATCAGAAATGGCGAATCAAAATATTTGTTTTCTTTTGTCTTCGTATAAACTTAATAATGTCGTTGATTAATAATTACAATTGAAGTCAAGTTAATTTTAATGGAAGCAATATTTTCTTATTCAAAGACAATTCTAATATCGTCTGCCATTTCAAAGTTTTCGCCTTTTTACCCACTTCCGCTCTTGTTTCTAATTTTTATTCCGAAATCGTTCTGTTTGATTGGTTATTTCAAAATCATTGTCGGGTCAAAGGTGAAATGATTAATATTTTACAGGTTCGTCGTTTTCGTACACAGTAGCTCGGATTGAGGAATCAGAGAGCCGAGTTCGAATTCCAGTCGAATCCATTACCTTCACTTACATGCTAACACCCTTGGTAAAGGTACGAATCCTCTTCTTCTCCCCACAGCTATGGGAAAATAGCAGAACAGACCGAATTCTATAGGCTTGGATGGCAACTGGTCTACCGCAGAAAGAAATGGCAACCTACTGCGGAAAAAAATCTGCCACGTCAGTCATGTATCGAAAGATACATGATCGCCTAAGCGTGCATCACAATCATTTAACATGAGATGTTAAAGCTCGGTCAGATGAGAGATCACCTGCCAATCTCTGATTTTACAGGTGCACCCATACATAGATCATTGTATCATCAACGTAGATATTCGCAAATAATCTGAGAATGCTCTTAGGAAGACCATTAATGTAAAGTAAAAAGGGGACTGGTTTGAGAAGGCACCTGCGTTGATTGCTAGTGCCTCGTAGAAGTGGGTTGTAGACTTTCAACTGCAGCAACAATTCAAATGGATATCACACTTAGTTCAAAAAGAAAATAATGACGTTGAAATTACTCATGAACTCGAACAAAAAGCTAGAAAGGAAACCCCCTTCAGTACTGTAATATGTAATAGCAGTTAATGGATTTGAGAAATCTATTTTTCTGAAAAATTATTTTAAGAGAAAGGTCTTATAAATAAGAACTGACAGTAGTGTAGTGGTATGTAAATGAATGCCTAATTAGCATAGCTAAGTCATAGATTTTCTAAATGCCAAAGCAGTAAGGGTAGACTAACTCTCGGTATGCAAGATAAACAATTACCGCTAGACTGATGAAATACGAAGGAAAACACACAAGTGTGTGTTCGGAAAATGAATGCCAAATATTTCCAAATAAAGAAACGTCTAATCTAATTATCATTACCATTTAGCTGCCCTTTGTGAGAAGGTAGCGAAGCCGCTCACGTCAGCAGAAGAAAAAAAAGAGGAAATTACGCTCATTGTCTGAAAGACGGTTTACTGAAAATTAAATCAGTTGACAACTAAATTTTCCTCTAACCTCTTTCTTTTCACCCTCACTTTTCTCCCTAACCGTTGTTGTCTGGCTCTTTTTCTTTGTCTCTCTCTCTTTTATCTCTCTCTTTCGCTTTAGTTGTCTCTTCGCTTCTCCCTCAGTTCATTTTCCTTCTCTTTTCTCTCACTTTCTTCCCCACCTTTCTCTCCCCCCCGCACTGCTCTAGATTGTGTTTCTGAGTTCCCTCCTCAAAATGCCGTGGAATTTGAACAGTGCCCATAAACTAAATAATGCACCAACTTTTGCCGCTCGATCTTGTGAGTAGAAATCGTTGTGCACCACAGTGCAAGCGACAACCAAACGATAACGTTGAAGGAGGTTGTGAAAACTAAGTGTTCTATGGCGATTTAAGCCGCAAATGATATCAATACATGAAGAACACGGAAATCAAATTGAAAGTTAAAAGGAATATTATTCAAATTCATATATACAAATATTACAGAAATAATACTTCTGCGGCAGACAAATTGTTCTGTTTGCGGTTATATTATAATGAAACATTTTTCGCGCGTACAATACCCTGTCTTCATCAGCCGCCGACCAGGGGTGATATCACGGTTTTGGTGGCTATGGCGAGAGCAGCGTTTGCCACCATGCAGGGTATAAAGATAAGCTAATTGATCGTTCCTTTTTGTAAATTTTTTTAATGAAATAAATAAAACGTTTGTTCTTCTTTGCAGCTTCCATCCGTAATGAAAGTTTCCTGAATGCGTTTGCCGTTATTGACGCGCTCGTAAAAATCGTTATAGACGACCACACAAATGTTTCACTTGCGCATGTTAGGTCGTGATGTTGCGCGCATTTTATTTGCTTGTTTTGATCTCGACCAAATCCAACTTGACGCGTGTTAAACAGTTTTTTGAATGCGATGCGAAACGCTTTTCAACTAACAACCAGTGATGCCTATTTTTGAAAGGAAGGAAATGACCGAATGTCCCAGAAACCCACGACTTTCCAATCTCAATAGGCATCACGTGACACGTCCAACCATTTTCCACACATTCGGCACGCAGTGACTCGTACCGGTTTTTCTTTAGTTCAATATAAGTTCACTTAACTGAAGTCCTTGGTGTTTGTAGAATGGTTTCGTTTACGTACTAATATAGTATGGTGCTCATGTCAAAGTGCCGGCGGAATCAGAGACGATTTTGACGTCCTGGGCCTGGCAAAAAAAGGCAGAGTAAAAGAACAGAATAGTGTTCTTTATAATTGACGCCAACATATTCTAACTAGCGATTGGTTGGTTTGACGATATACTTAATCTTAGAGAGTACAGTTTACCAAGGGCAACAACTCACGCAACATATTTTTCTTATAGTTCTAGAGTAAAAAATGTTTTGTTCATGGGTAAGTTATCATTACATCTATCAATCTAGCAAAACTAACATTAGAACGTGATAAATGTAAAAGATTATGCATAAATAATAATGTCTATGTAAAAATTAGAGAAATAAATAAAGGAAATAAATAAAAAAATTGTTTTAGTGTCTTCTCTCTAATGAGTCTATAACGCACTCTTCCACTTACTATAAAGTTAATAGGAACAGTAAGCTTCGGGGGAACAGTGATAGACTGTTCTACCGAGGCTGGTCACAGCTCCTGTCAAACTCTCTGCCTTGGGCAGAGAGCAACCCGGACGAGGCTGTGCCGAAGGGCAGAGTTTCGTCCGGGGAGTTAGACAGACTCGAACCCATTTATGCTGGTTCTACGGGGATATTTTGGTCCACCCTACGGGCTCGGATGACCCACGTTAAACTCGACCTTGTGCCACATATAACCCTCGTGGTGGGGGCTGTTAAATATAACGGTGATATAGACTGAACAATGGTCAACCGATACACACTCCCAAGTCGTGTAACACTCTTCTGTTGTATTTGCTGTTCAATACACTATCTGCAATCTCTTGTTTTGTCATTCCTCAACCAATTACTTGGTCACAACTAAAATAAACACATAAACCTTTATATATATATATATACGCATACCTACAAGTCAAGTCAAGATCCGGTGCTTCGATTATACTGCTACGTGTTTTCCAGTGACTGGGGTATGTAGCAGTCGGCTAACTCTCAGTCTTCCTTTCAAGCATCCCCGTCAAGCGAGCTAATGTGGGCAAGGCCGCACTCCTGCACATCTCTCATTCCAAGCATCCCTGTTTGCAAAGAACAGTTGAATCTGGTTATCCTTAGAGAAAGTTTTCCCCATGAAAATATTTTGCAGCGACCCCAAAAAGATAATAATCAGTTGGTGCAATCAGGTGAATATGACGGGCCGGATAGAAGAGGCAGTTGCATTTTTCCCTCTATTATTCTGGCTGTATGTTGAATTGTCTTGTCACAGAGAAGAACGTATTTTTTCTTTGATCCACTGTTAAGATACCATATATAAATTAACAGTGGATCCAAGAAAAAATCCAAGAATATATATATATATATATATATATATATATATATATATATATATATATATATATATATATACATCCTAATGATTGCGTTTAGCACGAAAGAGTGCTAGGTGTCGATTTCAATGCCTACTTTTATATGTATTAAATCATGTCGTCAAGATCCGGAGCTTTTATTATACTGCTACATTTTTTCCAATGACTTGGGTAGGAGCAGTAGGCTACCTCTCAGTCTTCCTTCCAAGCATTCCTGTCATCGAGTTAATGTGGGCAAGGCCACACTCCTGCACATTCCTCCCAATGCAGTCTCTCCACGTCTTTGTAGGTCTACCTCGACCTCTGTGACTAGGAACCCTGAACCCCAAAACAGTCCTGACGCAAGACGAATCTCGTGACCAAGCCATTTAAGACGAAGGGTGCGCAGCAGTGATGTTATATCCTGAATATCGAGCCTTGTTAACAACACAGATGAGGGGGTTTCATACTGAAGCTTGGTGTCGCAGATCCAGCGAATCATCGAGCGGTCGTTGCGGCAGAGCCATCGCAAGACCGAATGCAGTTGATAGCCAAGTCTCACTGGCGTGGGGGCAGTGTAGACGCAGAGAAAGATTTACTGCGAGTTCTTAAAGTGTTTGGATGTGAGAATAGGTAGGAGCTTTCTGAATTTCCCCCTAGATACAGAGCACCTGATTATAATGGCGAGCTCGCAACCTCCACCTTCGCAAAGCATATCCCCAAGATAACAGAAACTGGGCTCAATATCCATTATTGAACCGTCTAATGTGAATTGGGTAGTGAGCCTGTCAACCAATAGGACGCGCTTCGTCCAGTATCTAGGGCAGAAGTAATCTAGTAGTTCTGTTAGCCTAACTGTGACGCCATTGCATTTCTTGTGCGCCCAGATGTTCCGTTTGAAGCACAAGAATTAGTACCCACTCAGCTGCAGCAGACAGAGCAAGGAAATGCGCCAGATTCCCTCAACTTATCCACGTCTGCACCAGAAATCAGAAACTTGATCTTTTTCCTATTAACACGGAGCTCCTTGCTCTTCATATCCGTCTTCCAGGCTTTCAGCTGGCAACACATTCATTCAGAGTGTCAGCGATTAACACAATCATATAGAAGATCCCATAGTACACTAACGCGGAACTACCGAGCGAGTACCTAGAACACGAGAATGAAGTGCAGTGGATTCATGACTGAATTTTGATAAGCACCAACACCTACATCTATCTACCTGCTATATTGTTCATTGACTGACTCGACTCCGGGTATTCCTCTGAAACACCAGGAATAGCCCAATCCTCAAATCCAAGGCTTCTCATTGCCCACCAGATTACCTTTCTTAGAACAACTATAAATTCAAGAAGTTATTAATAAATAAATACAGAAAACTGTTAAATAAATGCATACCTACAACTATAAAAATAATTATAATAATCAGTAGTGAATAATTAACGAATAAATAGAAATTACACTGAATAATCAATAACACTACATTTGAAAGAAAACTCAGGCCTTAAATTTACCTACGAATCGCATCCAAAAAAATATATTCCAATTCTGACATGTTCTTGTAGAATCTAATAATAACCCATTGATCACTTTGTTATATACAAACACCTACAAGTAGAAACTCTTAATTTTATGAGTGAATGTCCCCTTAGATATAAAATAGGTGTCATATTCTTGTTCAACAACTTGAAACAGAGGCTTGTTAATAACGGTTTTCGGAACTGCCTCATTGGACAGAAAATTAGAATATTTCTTAATAAGGAAAGCAACGGCAGCAATGAACGTACCGATATCAACTATGAACACGGCCACGGCGTTCTTACTTTGTTTGACTCCCCCCCCAAAAAAAAATACACATTCCTCTCACTATAGATAGACATGTGTAAAATCCGTGGTGACTGTCTTTGGAAAACATCTACGCATATATGTGCATATTCAATTAAAAATGGAATAAAAAAAAGAAAAGATAATTGCTAATAGAATAACTGAAAGCGTATGGATATATAGAAAATCTGTGCATTTTTTACACATTTCATTGACTAAAAAGCTTAATTGCAGTACCTTAACAGTCGTCTTTAATAAAAGTTATATCTATATGTATGTGTGTGGGGGGTATATATGTATTTGTCTGTGTGTATATATCCTACCTGAGCTGCAAAACTAGACACTAACGTTGCAGCTCAGGTCTGATACCAGCTTCGTTCTCAGGATGCTTCTTCTTCCAGTCAAGCGCTTGTGGCTTAAAAATCACTCTTTGGCCAGATCGTCACACACAAAATAGAACATTACACTATTCGTATTAGTAAGCCATCTTTAGTCCAGTTATAACCTACTGCTATAGACGAGCAAGGCATAGATCAGCAGTTTAACGGGCGTCTTTCCTTTCGCGTCGCTGCGAGGCTGTCGTCTGTCCCTCTCCGCGTCTTTGCATGGGTCTCCCTATGCTTTCTGCTTGTAGTGACCACTATCTTATACATAACATTGTTCTTTCTCTTGTCATATTTGTCTAAAAAAATGATCTATCACGGTGTGGATTCATTCAATGTCCCTCCCTGCCAGAACCGCTTGCCATGGTTCTTGCGAAGTCCACTTAGTTGATCACTAGGAAAATAAATGCCTGAAACAATTTTTTGACAACTCAAATATTGAATAACACTGATTTCGATACATAAAATTTCAGTAAGTACAGTGTATTTACTTTTATTTTTCAGTCTTTCTCATAGTTCGTTTCAATACCAAAAATATTCAAATTTAAATTCGTCTACCTACAATACATTTTACCTTTTATGAATATTTTCTTGGAGAAACATATTTTGCTTTCACCATTAACGTATTAGTAGACATTTTGAAATGACCAAAATGTCTAGAGATTTGATTCAGGTGAAAGGAATCATGAAAAAAGAACAATGTCATTCGATTTTACAAAGACATATTATACCATCTCGTTTATACATGATTGGAAAAATTCAAGAATTTCAAGAAAACAACGACTTCGAAAAATATCCAGTCTTGAAAATTATGGATAAATTATTGGATAGTTGAGTTCAAAGAGAATACCGAAAGTGCTTGATGAAGGCTTGCTAAAGTCTGCCATCTACATTTTTTGAAAAATTGTTGGAAAGAATTCTAAGAATTTGTAAAGCAGTAATTAAGTCAGGTGGCAAGTCTATCGACGAAAACAAAATATGATGCTGCCTATCTATATCTCTGAGATGAGGTAATGTGATTAATTACATTATTTACATTATTCGGACTGTTATTCTCATCTTCATTGCCATTATCCAGAATGTTATCCTCATTTTCATTGCCATTATTCGGATTGTTATCCACATCTCATTGCCATTATCCGTCCTGTTATCCTCAACTTCATTGCCATTATCCGGACTGTTATCCACATCTTCATTACCATTGGAGAGTTGAGGTAAATGGAAATAACTGAGACACCTGGAAGAGGCATGGTATGTGGAACTAGAATAATCTACTCCGGTGGACGAAATAAAGGTTTCGATTCGAAATTCCAATCACCCGAAGAAGGCTGGAGCGTACAACGACCGAAACGTGAATATGGCAATGAAGATGAGCCAACTTTATGTATATTGCGATCCCTGATATTTTTGCATGAATTTTAACCACATCAGACAATACCCTGTGTATAGTGCAATCGGTTACCGAAAATGCATGATGTTTAAGCTCTTTAAAAAATTACCTATGTATAGTACGAAACTCTATTTTTTCCAAAAAAACTGTTTATAAAAACTCGCACTGTACACGAGTATGTAAGGTATGTTGGTTTTAATTCATAGCTACAAATTATGAAGAACCAACAATGATCGCACTAACTATTCAGAAGTAATACTTTAAAAAACAAGCTCTCGTACTGCTATGCTAGTATCATTAAAACAAATTCGATTCAAAGACTGTGGACGGAAGAATTATGTTTATTTGTTTTTTCACTTATTTTTTCTTGTTTACTGACAGAAAAAAAAAAACTTTGAATTCCACTGCATGTAAATTTCGCTACTTGTACGTCAAAGTGACACCCAGGCTCATATCGAAAACAAAGAAATGTAAATTGCATGAGTAAACGTGAAATATTCGTAAACAATTCGCCTTTTTCGTATGTATTAAACTAAAAAAAAAAAATAATCTTCAAACCATCAAATAAATTGAAGTCATTATCATGAAATGTATCATTTTTTGGCAAATGGAATTGAAACACTTTATAAATATTCATCACAATGAAGAAACTCGTTCACAAGTATGACGTCATAATCACCCGCGACTGTTTCAATCGTCTTTTGAACTTGATATAGAAGAAACAGACATTCGTTCTTCTTTCACATAATTCTTTTAGTGGGATTGAAGATCGCATGATGGCGTTAATCTCTGCTCGAAGTTCTTGACTGGCAGCCGAAGACTACAAAATATTGCGCGGGTCACCATCGGTCAGATTTGAATTGAGAGTTGTCGTTCCGCTAGACCGTTTTGCAGCCAAAGATAAAGGTTCCAGTCTATCCTGCTATTTACACATAGCTTGGAGTCATGACGGACAAACGCTAAAACTGTCAGATTCTATTAGGCAATTCTTCACAATGTCTTCCCAAAATGTTGGTAAAGATTTTCAAGATACATTTAGATGAGTAATATATATATATATATATATATATATATATATATATATATATATATATATATATATATATGTTTGTGTGTGGCTGTGCATGTATTGTTTATTTAGGAAGGAATCCTTTTTCTATACTATTTTCTTTGAAGACAACTAACAAGATACTGCGATTAAGCTTTTTGTCTTATTTTTTACAAGTGTTTCTTTAATGGGCACAAAATGTGCAAAAACTCTCCAAAAGTTCTACATATCCTAGCGCTTTCGGCTGTTCTTTTACCCATTATCAAGGACGATTTTATTTTTTAATTTTTAACTGCATGTGTTTTATACACACACACACACACACACACACACACACACACACGCACGTGTATATATTCAATATTTATGTATGTATCTTTGTCAGTCTATATATATATGTGTGTGTGTGTGTGTGTGCGTGTCTGTGTCTCTGTGTGTACATTATAAATCTTCCCCAATGCAATGCCCAAGAGCCACTCAAGGTACTTGCGGTTTTGTATGAGCGTAAGAAAATGCAAGAAGTTGTGATCATGAGGTTATGTAGAAAAGATAACGTTTAATTTAAAGAGGTCAATTTTGTAGTGATCGGGGAAAACATCACGCCTGGAGACTGTTTCGCGAAGCAGCAGTCTTTGCGAAGAAGCTGTTTGAGTGGATTACAAAGGGAATCTGACTGATTAATCTTTGTGTACATGGCATGGCCTGTACCTACTAGAAAGTTCAAGTTTTGTGGAACCAAGAAACGTAGCTTGTCAGCACATATGTCATAGAAATAGCGATAGATTAGAGAGAGGCTTACAACGTTTCGTCTGTGGGGAAAGGGTTTGTAGGGTAGTAAATAATTCAACGCCCACAGAGTCATGTAGATGCTTTTGAATTCTGTCAACACAGACAAGTAAGTACTGGTCAATTCCAGTCAATATATGGTAACAATATTCCATTTTTGGTCTCATCTGGTTGTTGTAGTGGTAGGGCATGGCAGTTAGAAACTTACTGGGCCGGTACAGTAGCGATAAAGTACTAGCAAGGATTCATCTCTGGGAAAGAGGTTGCAGGGTAGAAAATAATTCATTTTTCACAAGGCTGGGTAATCACTTTTGATCTCTGTCAAGATTGAACATGGAGGACTAGGTAGCGCCAGTCCAGTTTACTCTTAATAATGTCTTTTGCTCTATCATCACCATCACCATTTATTCAGTCACTACATTTTGAGCCGATGCAGTGGTCAACATTTCACCCAACCTCACAATTGTGGTTAATGGTGACATTCAAGGAAGAATAATTTCTACCGGCTCCTTTTGCACCCGAGATCTTGAGGTTACCGCGTCACTTATCTCAGAGGTTAAAGCGGCAGTACCTACAAGGCATCAAATAGTTTTCCTTCGTCTAGACCGGTAGCCAACCAAGGCTATAGAACCTGGTCTGTACTGCTATTTACCCATATGGGAGGAGATGGATTCATATCTTTCCTAAGGGTATTAGCACGTAAGTGATGCAATAAACTCGAGTTTTTTCTTCATATATGAGCAAATTTTTCATCATTCACCACCATATAGGAAGATTGATATTACACGGCTGTTCCCCAATCTTTTGTTGTTTCCTTTTGTTTTTCTGTTTCTTGATACATTAGTTAGTTTCCTTATGTTTTCCTGTTTCTTGATGCATCGTTTAGTATCATTGTATTTTCCCGTTTCTAGATACTTTCCTTTTGTTTTCCTCTTTCTTGATACATTACTTCGATTCTTTTTGTTTTCCTCTATCTGGAAACATTGCTTAGTTTCCTTTCGTTTTTCTGTTTCTTGATACATCGCTTAGTTTCTTTTTGTTTACGTCTTTCTTGATACATTGATGTGAAAAAGAAGATTGCGTATTATACACGCATAATCAGAGTACTAAGTTTAAATTAGTCGGTCACGATACTTTGAAGCATGTAAGATGTTGTGAGTTTGTGTTGAGAAACATTTCAAGTCCATTATTCCAGTTTCTGAGTCTTCACTTTTTTTTTAGCGGTGCTCAAATGTCAGTTCTGGTTTTAAAAGCGAGCTGCCAATACTTAGATTTTTCGTAATTCTTCTCAGAAAAAATTCGAAAATATTAACTTATTCGTCGATAGTTTTTTTTTTTAACTCTTATTTCTTTCTTTCTCTTTCATTTGCTTTCTGTTTTTCTTTCTTTCTTTAACCGATAACGAAGCCATATTGAATTTAAGTAATTTTCTCGGCACCATTACAATCCTTGTTGTCAAAGCAACTGCCGCTTTCATCCTAATCATTTTTAATGTCATCCATTTTATCATCATCATCGTCTCCATAGTCGTCATCATCATGACCATTAATTCTCTGTTCTGGGACGCTGACAACACGTTCTTTCTTTTGCCCGCAGCCATCAATTTACGTCCGCAAAACAAACGCTATGTCATGTCGAGTGGAGGAACGTGATAGCTGTCATTTTTGCATTCATCTATATCAGTGTCGTTGCTATGACAACCGTCTTTCTTTTCATATCCAATGTATGTGTTCCTATTTGTCTTGTAACTTAACGACATCCACGGTTAATAACGACATATTCGAAATATAAGTAAATATAAAGATATGTCTGTGCGCGCGTCTGAGTCTGTACGCGTGTATACGTGTGTGTGTGTTAGTTCTTTGTGCTGCATGATATCTAGCGTAAGATCAACTTACATTTTTATCAAGTTTTGACCAAATATATTCACTTATTAAAACATCTGGGATTTTAATACACCATTCCATCTCACGTCATTCTTGTGTGAAAACAGAAGATGCTAATGGTAAGAATTTGTTTTGACCCCACTCTAATCCAATTAAACCCAAAAGTAAGGAATTCCCAAGTCTTTATTTATTATAACTCCAACCCCCAAACACTACCTGACTTATTAGGGACGGGACATAGATAGATAGATAGATAGATAGATAGATAGATAAGAGGAAAGCCTAGAAAGGTCATAGACTGACCAAAATATAAATGTAAGTAGACAGATTAGTTGATACACTAAAAGACATGAAAATGTACACGAATACAAAATCTGGTTGACCAGCCGATCTTCGCAGATAGATAGATAGATAAGGATTAGGGATAGATAGATAGATAGATAGATAGATAGATAAGGATTATAGATAGATAGATAGATAGATAGATAGATAGATAGATAGATAGATAGATAAGGATTAGGGATAGATAGATAGATAGATAGATAAGATGAAAGCCTGGAAAGGTCATAGACTGAACAAAATATAAATGTAAGTAGACAGATTAGTTGATACACTAAAGGACATGAAAATGTACACGAATACAAAATCTGGTTGACCAACCGACCTTCGCAGATAGATAGATAGATAGATAGATAGATAGATAGATAGATAATCACGCTAGCGTGTGTGTATATGTAAACCATTACACATTTGACCAGTCTTAGAACAGAATTCTCTTCGCTAGGGGGTGGATTTAGGAATCGCAACAGAAATGTGACTCTACAGAAGGATGCTGAGAATAAAACATGTGACCAACGAGGAAGTTCTGAGTAAAATGAAAAAGCATTTTTAAGCATTTCACCCCAAGCAAGGCGGGAAGCCACTAGGACGCAAGGGGTTACAGAAAATTTAGAGCAAGATCAGATAGGAGTGATAGAAGAAAGGATGAGGGCAGTCGATAGATCAAGGAGATGTCGATTGACATTACACTTGAATAGCTGGAGATTATAGCTCACAGGGAAACAGGAAAAGGGAAGGGGGACATGAAGCTATTAGAGTAGAAGAGGCGGCTACATTTAGGAGTTTCGACAGTGAAGGGGTGAGAGCGGGATGCCAGCCTCGTAAGGCCCTGGTACTCATGACGTCTGGGAACCAGCGAATGCAGCTCCTCGGAGCAATTTCCATGAAAGTATTTGTAGAACAGACAGAAGGAGGCGACGTCGCGTCTGTGATAAAGTGACTATAGACGAGACGCCAGGGCAGGGCCAACTACATTGATATCCGCCTCTGGAGCCTATCAAGAAACCCGAGGCAAACAGAAGGGGAACCAGACCATATATGGCAGCAATACTCCATGCAAGGGCGAATTGTTGATTTGTAGATCTAGGGGATCGACTCCAGGGAGAAAAACTTACTGGCGCGGCTCAGGGAGCCAACTTTCCTTGCAGTGGACGAGGCAATTGATTCAATGTAATTATTCCATCTCAGGTCAGCAGTCAATGTGAGAACGAGAGAGTTGCTCTCGAGAAGTTGAGCGTCCGACATTCTAATGGAGGGAAGGGAAGGATCTCTGTGGTGATTAATAGAGAGCAGTTTTGTCTTGGAAGCGTTGAAGTTGACCAGCCAATTCATGCCCCAGTTCACAATCGATTGGAGGTCCTTTTCGAGACGCACGGCCAGGCGAGTTTTTTCAGCGAGACTAGATTTGTTTTTGAGGCAGAAATAAATTGTGGTGTCATCCGCGTAAATGCCAACTTGGGAAGTTATTGCGTCAGGAAGGTCATTTATGTAGATAAGGAATAGAGTGGGGCCTAGGATGGAGCCTTGAGGAACACCTGCGTTCGTGGGATAGGAACTGGAGGAGAATCCATTAAGAACGACCTTTAATTTACGGTTTGACAGGAATTATCGTATTAGGTTATATAATCGACTCGTAATGCCATAACCCTGGAGTTTGCGAAGAAGGCCGGCATGCCAAACCCTATCAAATGCTTTGGAGATGTCTAGTGCCACGGCTCGGGCTTCCCCGTTATTTTGAAGAGCTCGGTAGACTGTTTCAGTGATGGCCGTAAGCACATCGGCTGTAGATCGGGCAAAGCGGAAACCATATTGCTTGTCTGAGAGCAGATTATGGGATGTGAGGTGGTTAACCACCACGGTATGCATTAGGGCTTCGAAGACTTTGCCGAAGAGGGGAAGGAGACTGATAGGACGGTAGTTGGAAGAGCCAGAGGGGTCGCCGGAGTTCTTGAAGACAGGAACGATCGAAGAGGACTTCCAGCAGTCAGGAAAACAAGATTCCTTGAGGCAGTAGTTGTATAGTTTAGAAAGGGAGGGCGCCAGTTCAGATTCGCATTTCTTCAAGACAATGGCTGGTATCCCGTCTCCACCACTAGCCTTGTTGGGGTCTAAATTGGAGATAACGCCGAGTACCAAAGATGGGGTTATGTTTAACCCACTCAATATGGTCTCAGTTCTAAGAGGGAAGTCGGGTATGGGTACACCGGAAGAGTCGAGCGTCGAGTTGAATGAAAATTTCCGAGAAAAGCATTCAGCCTTGTCGGTAGAGGAGGTCAGGACTTCGAACTGGTTGAATAAAGGAGGTATAGAGGGTTTGCAATTGTTCAATACGCTTTTGCAGAGACGCCAATAATCTTTGGAGCCAAATTTGCGAGATGCAATACGTTGCTTCATCCGAGCCGCAAATAATGACTTAGCATCGTTGAGGATACGCTTACATTCGTTACGGGCGGAGGCAAAGAGACGTCTATTGCAGTCAGACATGTCGCTACGGAATAGGTGGAAGTAGTGGTTCTTATGGGCGATGGCGGCTGAGCAAGCAGCCGAGAACCAGGGGGAGGAGCGCGACTTGACCCTATATTTCCCTGATGGGATGAAAGCGTCGATTCCAGCTTTAACCCAGGAAGAGACTTCAGAAGCACATTCTTGGACGGGGAGCTTAAAGACTCCATTCCAGGGGACATGGCGGAGGAAATCACGGAACGCGTCCCAGTCAACTCGTTGATAGTAGAACGAAGTTCTAGTGGTAGGAGGTTCTTTATAGGGGGTGGAGTTGAAGGAGATGTTAACTGATTCCACTGCATGATCAGAGTTACTAAGAGGGCAGAGTTTCGAGGCACTGCAGGATTCGGGGATGGAGGTAAAGTACAGGTCGAGAAGAGAGGCTTTACCTTCCCGGTTGAAGGCAAAACGCGTGGGGAAGATAACTATCTGTGTGAGGGAATGGGAGATTGAAAAATTGAGCGTTTGAATGCCTGCGTGGTCAGTAGTAGCATTCTTAAGCCACAAGGTGTGGTGGGCGTTAAAGTCACCAAACACAAAAATGTGAGCAAACGGGTGGAGGGAGAGAGCCTTGTCTATGCTGTCAGAAATGCTATCGAGTATCTCACAGTCTTGAGAGGATGGAGAGCGGTAAAGGAAGAAGAGATAGCTTACCGCATTGAAGAGAGAGAGAGTCGGAGACACATGTATGACTGGTCTGGCGATTCGAGAGAGGACTCTCTGGCCAGAAGGAGATGTTCCTTGACGTAGACACCAAGACCGTGCATGTGGGTTAGAGAGTCTTTTCTGAGGAGAGGAAGATAGCCGGGGATCAAGAGATCAGAAGAGGGGATAGACGAGACAAGCTTTGTCTCACAGAGAGCCAGTATATCCGGGCCGTTTGCAGTGAGGAAAGATTCCAGATAGCAGAAGTTTGTCCTAATGCCCTGGATGTTGGAGAACAAAATGTTGAGGGGTTTAGGTGGTTTTTGAGAGGCTGGTTTAGGGTTAATCTTTCGGTTTTTGTAACTCATGTTGAATTTTGTTTTTAAGATGAGAAGGCCCGAAGTAAAAGAAACAGACAGTTTCGACCGTGACGCGGGCAGAGAGGAGTTGGCAAAATCTGCATCATTATGTGGCCTCAGGGCTTCCCACCGGAGGTGACTGCAGGGACACCTTTCCATGCGCGACATGGCACTACAAACACCCCGGTATTATACAACTGTTGATCAGAGCGGCCGCTCAAGACGCTACGCAAGAGTTAGGGCTCTTAACTACCAGTCGGAAACAGCAACCAGAGAACTGTCAACCGTGTACCCTCAGAATGAAGAGGTGATGCCACAGACATCACGGGAGAAAACAGAGCTGCACTAATACAGAGGCCGGAGAGAGAAAGAGTACCGGGAATCCCTTCCTAGACAAGAAACAAGGTGTAAGCCTCTACTCATGTCCAATAGAAGGGGGAGGAATGTTGACCGGGCGGTAGAAGAGACCCTCTACTCCTATTCCAGATAACACAAAAAAGGACGACACAAACAGAGGGAAGGATTGGGTGGGGAGATAACAGGTAAGGAGACCTGGATCACACTTGGCTATACCCTATCACATTAAGTTTTCTAAAAAGAAATTGAAAATAAGGTTACCCGGATTATTATCGCATCTAGCCAAAGACATTTAATTTTCCATTCTCTTTTTTTCTTTCGAACCGGGATTTCTTACTAAACTATCAAATAAGGGAGAATCATTGGGACAAAATGTCTTTGAGTCGGGGGAGAGAAAAATAGATAAATTCAAAAACCAAGAAAAAAAACAAAAAAACAAAAAAAACAAAGAAAAACGTAAATGGGTTTCTGCTAGAGCGAAACTATACTCACACGGACCAGCAAGTGGTTGTTTGTTTTCTTCCTCATGATGGTAACTGAATGTACGGCTTACCTTAGCGTCGCCTGGTGGTGGTGGGGGGGGATCAACGGCCAATCCTCCGCCCTCACCAAGTACTGGGCTTGGGAGATATGCTTTCAATAAGATTTAGAACAGGAGAAAGAAGCGGCTAGAACAATTCCAAGTTTAGACAATATATCAAACAAAAAGATACTGTGACAACATCATTAGAATACTGACGAGACACTTTCGCATCTAGCCAAAGACATTTAATTTTCCATTTTTCCTGTTTTTTTTTTCTTTCGAACCGGGATTTCTTACTAAACTATCAATGTTAGGAATCAGAAAACACTTTGAAGCACCGGTTCTCGTACGATCACAGAAGTTAAGCAACATCGAATCTGGCGGTAGCTAAGTGGGTGACCGCTTGGGAATATCAGGTGTATGCAAATTAGGATGTGTGGGTGGTGTAATGGATAACGTCTGGCAATTGGTAACCGGAGAACTGAGTTGAAATTCCTGTCGATTCTCTTACGCGCAAATACCCTTGGGAACGATATGGATCTAAGCTAAGAATTTTAGACCAATTACAGAAAATGTGATACCAAAGTCAAAAAATGCTTTCCAAAACTAAACAATGTATTAAGAAACAGGAAAATTTCATTGCCAACATAAGAATGCTGTATAGGTGTGTAATAATAATCCTCTTATACAGCTTTGAATGCTGGACAATTTTTTATTATATGAAGAAGAGACTTTAGGCAACAGAAATGTGATTGTAGCGAAGGAGGCTGAGAATAACAGGGAAAGAACATGTGCGCCACGAGGAAGCTTTAAGGAAAATGCAACCAAAAAGACGCTGAAGCGACATGGTACAGAGAAGAAACCGTCCTGGGTATGACGATAAACTACATGGAACCACCTCTTAATTGCAGGTAATCCCAGGTTCACTGTGACTCGGGGTGGTAGCACCTGTTAAGGTCCAACCTATGAGCTAATAGTTAATCCCCAAAGTGGGGTCAAAGCACTATGAAAGTGTAAAAATAGGTTTTACTACCAGAAATACTTTGTTAAAACGTATTACCAGCAATACATTTAAAAAAATTACCAGCAATACAGTTTTTGAAAAAAAAAATATTACAAGGTAAGGAAAATTATTACCAAAAAGATTTTCTGAGGTAAAAACTATTACCAGCTATACATTTTTGAAAAGAAAAACATTACCAGCAATTCATTTTTGAAGAAAAATATTACCAGAAATAGATTTTTGAAGAAAAAATATTAATAAAAGTACATTTTTGAAAAAACATATTACTAGCAATAAAATCTTGTCCGCATTAAATAATCCGTTGAGGGTGACATGCTGTAAAACAGAATAAACCAAATCTCATATAAGTCTGGGGTTTCGGGAAAAATACGGAAGATACATTTTTATGATTCATTATTATATATTATGATTATCAACGTTAATGGCATTGGTGGTTTTAGAGAAATGGTATTCTGGAAAACAAAATATTACCAGCAATAAAAATCTTGTCGGCATTAAATAAGTCATTGATGTTGATATGCCGTAAACCAAACCAAACCAAACCAAACCAAACAGAGAAGAAAAAGATTGACTGAAGGAACTTATATCTAAAGTCTATGTGTACTAATTAATATGAAACAAAGAGTTGAAATGATTAACACAACTCTGTATTTGCTTTCAAAATATATTCAACTAGATATTAAACAAATTTTGATCTGCCTCGTTAATGTTCGCATCAAAGGTAGACGGCATTTTTTTCATATATTCAATAATGCTATGTAGAGAAACGTCCGACTTTATCGACACTAATTCTGGACACGAACGTTTGATCGTAGAAACGGTCATCGCACGAGGTAGCATTTGAGTCGTTTCCTTTATCGCACTGAACTACGATCACGTGGTGGCCCTAATGGTTTGTAAGGGGCAGCACATGTACTGCAGTCGCAGGAGAAGTGTTACTTCTTGGGCAAGATAGACTGACGGAACCAAACAGATCGGTTTTGAATTTTTCTTCTAGTAGAGCCCAGACTGTCAGAGCTTGCGTTGGTAGGGTTAGCTGAGAAGACAATTGATATCTTTCCCATGTAATGGATTGGACTGGAATTCGAACTCGGGTCTCCGATTCCTCAATCCGAGTCGCTGTACCTTACTCCGTATTCTCTATTATTGTATTATTAATCCTTGTCTCTCATGTGATAAAACCTTTTCTTCATTAAACCTTTTTTTCCACCGTTTTCCTTACAATATTATTGACCAGGGGTACCCCGAGGCGGTGTGAGGATTAGCAAGCTTGTCTCGCTAGAACAATTACGAATGAGTAGTCAGTTCGATCCTCACTGGGTGCCCCATACTTTCGGCCTTGTGCCACATCTAAGCCACGCTTGGAAAATCGCTACAATATTATTGACGAGAACTACAGGCATTATATGAACTTTATAACAAATAATAATGAAATTAAACCATTACTGCATAAAGTTTCCTTACAATTTTAACATTTTTTGTCTAATATACCTTGCTCGTTAATGATAATCTTAGGGCGGGTAGATTTTAAAATTTAGGTAACCCCACTCTCTAAAAACTTTAACGCCATATACAAATGGCTTAAATAGTTTTAGCATCCTGGCTTAGTATGAGTTAATTAAACCAAAGAAGGCATGAAACTTACTAATTATTAAAGTCAGATTGTGGCCCCAAAATTTTGTCCTAGAATATAATTTCTTAATTTTAGTCGAGACAGATAAAAAGCTGGACAAATGTTATTTTGTGGTTAAATCTAATATCTGCAAATTCTAAAATCTCATCACGTAGTGTATCCCAAAAGTGACTTAGGTATATAAAAATATAACATGTCAGATTTTTCATAATTTTTACCCTTTTTTTTTTCATAACTTTGCATCTGTCGACACCTCCATGCTAGAAAACAACCATCGAATTTCATGATTCGTCGGTTGATTTAATCGTTTTAAGCAATATGGATCGGTAAGTGAAAGAATATTGAGCTCCTTCGGGACATCTGTCCTCATTTACGGCAGTTATTCTTGGACGGTCTCCTCAAAGATGAAGAAGAGACTCGAGGCAACAGAGGTATGGTTCTACAGAAGAATGCTAAGTGGTGTTGAGCGGTCTCTGACTGCGCGCGCCTTCTGTCGAACTCTCTGCGTTAGCAGAGAGGAACCCGGACGAGGCTTTGACGAAGGGCGGGGTTTCGTCCGGGAAGGTAGACAGGGCCTGAACTCAGAAGAATGCTAACGATTCCATGGACCGAGCGTGTGAGCAACGATAAGGATTTGGAGAGGATGCGACCAAGGAGAAAGCCTATACTTAATATCTGGAGCAGACAGCTGAAATTGGAGAAAGAGAAAGAAGGGCTTGGAGAATCTGATACTCACAGGGTGGATAGTGGGAAAGAGAGACGACCGAAAGCAACGCGTGACATATCTGGCGGGCTTAAGCAAGTGGATGACAGAATAGGACGTTGCAGAAGTAGCAATGGGACAAAAATTATTGAGAGCTACAAAGGATAGGGGGAAGTGGAGAGCCATGATCGCCTACGTCCTGAAGGAACACGGCACATAAAAAGAATAAGGAAAGTGATTTGGCACTATGATGATTCTGTTGATCAAGAACAAGAAACATTGATTGGCAAACGTTATGACAAGTTGCAGATGTTTTTGATGTTCTTGCATTGAATAATAAGAGATGTGTTGCAATATCGATACAAAGTGCAGTTGATATCAATGTTGCAGCCGACAAATCATCGACAATGCTTAAGTTACTCGGTTCAAATTTAAAATCTGGCTAATTAATATAACATTATGGATGTCGAATTTCATTTCCATTTGAATTGCTTTTGTTAATAAGTAGATATGTGGATGAGATAATTCTGTATTAAAAAAAACTAGATTTGAATAATAAAAGAATATTAGAATTACTAGATTTAAAATCCCTAGGTAACTTCGGGGGTTCACTGTATTATACATAAGTGTTTTTCCAATTATTTTGTATCCGAAAATAACGTGAGCATTACCTCGATTTGAAGCATTCATTAAAAAACATGTTGCTCAATACTTAGTGAAAAATTATGCGAATTGTACATAGATTTCATTTTGGAATTTAATTGGAGAGAACGTTGTTATCCGTTATTCATTTTTGATTAGTATTATTATATCTTAATCTGCAAAGGGTTGATAAACCGTAGAAAACGAATCAATCAATGAAATCTTCAGATCTATCTATCGAATGTGGTTATTCTTATCTTTCTATCTCAATTTCCACATGTCTATCCGCCTTTCTGTTTCAAATCTTTATCAACGTCTCCTTTAATCATATCTACTTGTCTCCTATTTTCTGGCTTTAAATAACCTGAAAAGGGTTTATAAACCCTAGAAAACGAATCAATTAATCAATATCTTATATATTTTGCTTAATTATACTGATAGTATTCGTGGCATTCATATTCCCTTCAACTTCAACTTTTATTTCATGAAAGATTATCTACTGTTATTAACTTTTATCTAGTGCTTCTTTCATCTTAATTAAAATTGCATTAGATCTCAACTTTAAAGACTTATTTTGTGACTTTTAATAAACATGGTGGATCGCAAATAAAAAAAAAGAATAAGCTCTTTGTGAAACGTGAATTTTATTTCATTTTGTGTCTTTCTTAACTCTGACAATTGCTCTTACCAATTGAATCCCGAAAACAGCATGTCTGACAGACGATCACATCTGACCGTATTCCTTCTTTACTCTGATCGATTAGGATCGCCATCTTTAACGTCTTTAAATTTGTGTTTACATTTGCTAGTCGTATTATTAGTATTATTAGTAGTAATGTTATATTGTATTTTATTTGATGAAGCATTCGTATTTGCTTCATCTTAATTACAGTTGTTATTTTTTTTAAATTTCGATTTGCGCTGCTGATCGTAGATTAACGGTCTGAGTAAATGCGAAGAAAGGTAACTGCAGTGAACATGAAATATGAATCAAAACTTTAATGATGGATTATGTCGTTGAACTTTTTTTTTTCAAATTTTTCTTTTTGAACCAATTTAGTTTAAAAACTTGGAAACAATTCTTAAGTCATCTAATTATAAGAAGGATAAAATAAAAAAGTAAAGTGACATATTTGTTTTATATATTCTGGAAAATAAAGTTTGTTTACATAAAATAAGGAACTTATCCTTATTTATTTACTCATAATCTAACATTAAAGAAAAACTATTTTATATAAGATATAGTAAGGAAGATCTATTTTACTTAACTGGAGGAGACGCATTCTTAATTCTGTAGTCTATGCTTTCGCATGTATTTTCTAAGTTTTATGACTGCTTATTTTATTTTTTAAACTTTATTTTATTTCTTGAATTTACATACCAGTAAACAGTTAATGGCATAATATTAGGTTGGTGCAAAAATAATGACGTAATAATGTCGTTTTTTGACGTTAAAAAATACGTCAGAAAACGACATTATTACGGCATTATTTTTGCACCAATCTACTACTACAACAACAACTACTACTACTACTACTACTACTACTACTACTACTCTGCCCGTGCCAAACAAGCTGATGTAGACAAACCTCGTACCAATTAATGGTTACGCAGTGTAGGATTAAATCCTAAAAAGGAAGTGCTTTATCTATGTAAAATGTGTGTAAGTTTAAGTTGTGTATTTTTTTTTTACTAGTTAATTACTATGTGGTTAAGTTTGGTTTGGTTTGCTGTGTTTTATGGCATATCAACCTCAAAAGGTTATTTAATGCCAAATAATTTTTTTTATGATCTACTTTGGTTTGGTTTGGTTTTTGTCTTGTTTTACTCAATGGGTTATTTAATACCCACAAGATTTATTTTTCCACAAATGTATTACTTGTAATTCTTAAAAAAATATATTGCTGGTAATATTTTGTTTGTAATAATTTTCCTTAAAAAATAATTATACAAATTCCAGACGATGTGTTGGAACATATACACTAACAAAAATTTCTACTGAAAAAAAGCAAGTTTGCATCAATAGACAGATACCCCAGCCTCCACCTTGACTTGACCGACTTGATAGCTACAATATATTAGATACGTGAGTTTTCTAAATAAGTTAAATCTTAACACCCCTGAAATAAAAAGATGTAATTTTCCTTAACCCCAACTTCTCAAAATATCAAATTTATCTGGGCTTATAAATTAATTAAATCAATTTCTAAAAAGTTATTCTTAACATCGCTTGATAATGGAACGGAACTTTGTATTTTAAGGTTAAATTTTATGATTGAATTTGAATTGAAGTTTCAGTTTTAAAATATGGGAATTCCAGTGTTGCGATGATTATATATTAAAAAGAAACAACTATAATATTATGCTCTACAGTTGTATCGAGCACTATTTTTTAAAAATAAATGCTAAGAACTCTGAATTATGAATCTCATTATTATTTTCTATTATTTTAATATATATATATATATATATATATATATATATATATATATATGAAGAAAAATATACGGAAAAAACAAACAAAAATCCTTATATGCAATAATGCTGTTTTAATGTTAATATGTCAACGTCGGACGTTTCGGTTTAATAAACCATCTTCAGGACATATTCATAAAATATAATATATAATTGAACATGACAAGGACGATGGACACAAGAACAAGACTCATCCAAACAGATTAACATTAAAACAGCATTATTGCATATAAGGATTTTTGTTTGTTTTTTCCGTATATTTTTCTTCATACTGTCGGATCTATATCCATATATTTGCTTACATATATATATATATATATATATATATATATATATATATAATCTTATAACTGTAAGTAATTATACTCGTCTGGAAAAAATATGGGTGTTTTGGCTTGTAAATGAACAAACCAATAACCAAGGAAAGATAAGGAATAAAAATAGAATGAACTAAGTAGATGTAATTCAGGCGAAAACAATCGTCCAGAATCCAAGCTCAGAGTCCAAAGACGATCCGCGTAGGTGAAACCTATGTAGGTTTGCCTGGCTCTTTAGGTTCATAGTTATATATATATATATATATATATATATATATATATATATATATATATATATGTACTGCTATAGATTAATATTGTATATTATATTTGATCCGTCTTGCCAAAATCGGATTTCACTTTGGAATACCTTAAGATTTGAACTGTTATTTTTATTTTTTTAAAACTGAAAATATTAATTAATAACCAATACGGATTGGTGAAGCATCTGACCTAGCAAGGTCTCCTTTCAGACATACAATATAACTCTCACTTCTGTAAGTCAGCTGCTGTCATTTTAATGGTTATGACTGAAAGAATTTTACAAGCTAAGAATGGTGAAGCTCGTGTTTTTGCTTTAGTTATCTCGAAAATGCTTGACAGAGTTTTCGCATGCCAGTCTTCTTCACAATTTCAATGCTTATGTTATTATTGAACGACTTTTTTTATTTGATTCAGTCTTTCTTATCTAATCGCGAAATGAAAGTTGTCTTGAACGGCCACTCTTCTAGGTCTTTTTCATAACACAACTATTTAATTTCTATCTCATTGGTAAATCTGATAGTTCCAATTGGATTAAATTAAACCATCAAGCTATTTTTGACTGGAGCAAGAAATTGTTTGTTAATTTTAACTCCTCCAAAGCGAAAACTGCACTCTTTTGATCATCTTAGAGAACCTTTTTTTCATCTTAAATCATCATAGGGGAGTGATTCATTAGTTTAACGTTTTCCACTGAGACAAAGTGGAAGTATTATTTTGCTAATTGCTAGGAAAGTAGGTTCACTATATTGTGCTAGAATTTTTTTCAAGCTAGAATCTATCTTACACATTTATAAATCTACCATTTACCCAGACATTGGGTATTACTGTCACATCAGGCCTGGTGATTCTGCTACTTGTTTAGAGATTCTTGACAAAATCGAAAAAAGGATCTGTGATATTTTAGGTTCTGATCTGGCATTTCGGCTCCAGTCATTTTTTCACCGGCATAACTTAGCTTCTCTGAATCTTATTCTATAAATGTATACATGGTAATTGTTCTCATGGGATTTCCTCTTTGTTTTTTTTTTGTTTTGTTTTTTTACGGTATATCAACCTAAATGGGTTATTTAATGCCGACAAGATTTTTATTTCTGGTAATATTTTTTTTTCAAAAATGTATAGCTGGTTATATTTTTTTCAGAAATATATTGCTGGTAATAATGTATTGCTGGTAATAATATTTCTTAAAGAAATATTGTTGATAATAATTTTTAACAATGTATTTCTGGTATTAAAACCTATTTTTACACTTTCACAGTGTTTTGACCCCAGTTTGGGGGTCAACTATTTACCCATAGCTGTTACCCTAAGAAGTTCTAACACCCTGAGTCAGTGTGGATCTGGGAACAACAGCAATTAAGAGGTGGTTGCATGCTCTTCAAAACCTCAGGATCAGAGTCCTTCCTATTGGACCTAGTTTATCGTCTTACCCAGGACGCGGATGTAATTTGTCGTTATACCGGGGAACGTCCTCTTAGGTATCTCGAGTTTACGAATTTAAGCGTAGTGCTAGATTAGCATTATTTTACGCTTGAAATTGCTAGATATAACCGTAAGTTTTATGCTAGCATTTTCTTTTCTCGCACTTCTGGAATGTGGAACTCTTCCGGTTTCATGAAACGTACAATATCAATCATCTTTTGTGTCCTTGAACCCCGTTCTTTTATTATCGTCCCTCCTTAACAATGTTTGTTCTCATATATTTTCACACTCAACCCCCCTCCCCCCCAAAAAACTTCGCATCTTAGTGGCTTTATTGCCTTGCTTGTGGTGAAATGATCAAAAAAGGAAGAAAAACCTAAATGAATAAAAATGATACACACAGTTTTTGAAGAATGTAATTTTTTTCCATCGAATGACAAATTAAAATTGCCTTATGATCCCAGATGAATTTTCTCTTTTTGGGAAGAATATATTTTATTTTTTTGTTTGTTTGCAACCAGTTGTTACTGGAGGGTCGAGAGCATTCTCAAAGTGTCTGAAAAAAACAAAACAAAAAAGAAGCGGAAACGGATAATAAAAAAACCTCGATATTATCGTATAATTGAAAACACCCTTCTTTTTTCTTCTATGTAACGTGTCCTTTCAGGATGTTGACGATCTTAGCTCTTAATAATTTCTTGTACTTTGAAGCTCTTAATAATTTTTCTCTTTTCGTTATCTCTCATAAAGCATGTTCTACCGTCCATTTACACAAGGTTGCTACAAAGGTTATGCGTTGTTTTCCTCTGCCCGTCTTGCCTTCAATCTGTCCTGTGAGTATCAAATTTTTCGAGCCCTCTTTCCTCATTATGGACATTAGTAATTTCAGCTTTCTCTTTCTAAAGTGCTTTTTGATTCATTTTTCTCTAAAATTTCGTTGCTTGATCCATGATATTATTCACATCCTTCTGTAGAATCACATTTCTGTTGCTTCCAGTCTAGCATACTAAAAAGATTGTTGGAATATTGAGGGGACTTGTTGTCATCTAATCTCCAGTGTAGGCAACAAATGTTGCTGTTGGTCCTTCGAATTCATTTTTTTTATATTATTGTAAAAGGGTACAACACGTACATAGATATGACTCAGTAGGGGCATTAATATTCATAGAACAGTGCAAATAAAAACGGTTATCCTCGTGTAAGAAAAAAAACTGATCAAAATACGACAAAACCTACAGATCTAGTTTGGTTTTCATACTTTCCAATTTGTGCTCTGAAAAAAAAATTGTAAGTGAAATTTCTGGCTCTCGCTAACAGCCATACGACTCGTTAGTTTGAAAAGAACGATTTTTTTCCACTTGGCTCCATTGAAAAGCCATGGTAACAAATGGATTACTTAGATTATTTCAATTGGTCAGCAATTCTTCTTAATCTTTTCTTTTGATTACATGACATCTATTTCTATCCTTTTCAGGATTGTTTTCATTTTTTCTTTTGTTCTGTTCATTAATCCGTTCTTTCTTTCTTTTTTTCTTCCTTTTTTCCTTTCTTTCTTTCTTTCTTTCTTTCTTTCTTTCCAAACATGTTTTATTTTTATTCAACCAAGATTCTTTCTTTTTCTTTCTTTCTTTCTTTCTTTCTTTCTTTCTTTCTTTCTTTCTTTCTTTCTTTCTTTCTTTCTTTCCAAACATGTTTTATTTTTATTCAACCAAGATTCTTTCTTTTTCTTTCTTTCTTTCTTTCTTTCTTTCTTTCTTTCTTTCATTCATTCTTTCTTTCTTTCTTTCTTTCTTTTCTCCAAACACGTTTTATTTCTATCCAACCAAGATTCTTTTTCTTTCTTTCTTTCTTTCTTTCTTTCTTTCTTTCTTTCTTTCTTTCTTTCTTTCTTTCTTTCTTTCCAAACAAGATTCTTTCTTTCTTTCTTTCGTTCTTTCTTTCTTTCTTTCTTTCTTTCTTTCTTTCTTTCTTTCTTTCTTTCTTTCTTTCTTTCCAAACATGTTTTATTTCTATCCAACCAAGATTCTTTCTTTCTTTCTTTCTTTCTTTCTTTCTTTCTTTCTTTCTTTCTTTCTTTCCAAACATGTTTTATTTCTATCCAACCAAGATTCTTTCTTTCTTTCTTTCTTTCTTTCTTTCTTTCTTTCTTTCTTTCTTTCTTTCTTTCCAAACATGTTTTATTTTTATTCAACCAAGATTCTTTCTTTCTCTTTCTTTCTTTTTCTTTCTTTTTCTTTCTTTCTTTCTTTCTTTCTTTCTTTCTTTCTAAACATGTTTTATTTCTATCCAACCAAGATTCTTTCTTTCTTTCTTTCTTTCTTTCTTTCTTCATGTAACACTCTTTTATAAATTTCCTTCTTTTTAGTCTCTTTCTACCTTTGTTTCTTTTTCCTATTCGCTCTATCTTATATATTAGGTTGGTGCAAAAATAATGTCGTTACATAGTAACATATGTGAGAAAAGGACATTATTTTTGCACCAGCCTAATACTTTTCAGTTCTTTATTTCTATCTTTCTTTATTGCTCTCTTTCTTTATATCGTTTCTATCTAATTTTTTTTCCTTTCTCATTAATGTCTTTGTGTAAGTGCTCTCATATTCTACCAATCCTCTTTCTTTCTTTTGCCTTCTCTCTCTCTTTCCCTTTTATAATTTCCTTTCTTTTTCAGTTTCTTTCTTTCATTCTCTCCATTTCTTCGTTTCTTTCTTTCTTTCTTTCTTTCTTTCTTTCTTTCTTTCTTTCTTTCTTTCTTTCTTTCCACTTGTCATTCTCGTTCACTCATTTGTAGCTTCTTTTCGAAATAATTTTCTTCTGTATTCTCATTTTCATTATTCTTTTTTTTTCCCTTTTCCTTCCTTTAGATTTGGTCATTTTCCAATATCTGTCTATATCTCTGAGATGAGGTATTATGATTACTTGCATTATTTACATTATTCGGACTGTTATCCTCATCTTCATTGTCATTGTCATATTCACAACCTTTCGGCGGTTATACGCTCCGGCCTTCTTCAGGTGATTGGATCTCTGACATGAGATATAATGATTACTTGCATTATTTACATTATTCGGACTGTTATCCTCATCTTCATTGTCATATTCACAACCTTTCGGCGGTTATACGCTCCGGCCTTCTTAAGGTGATTGGATCTCTGACATGAGATATAATGATTGCTTGCATTATTTACATTGTTCGGACTGTTATCCTCATCTTCAACGTTTCGCTTATTGTAGGCTCCAGCCTTCTTCAGGTGATTGGATCTGTGAGATGAGGTATTATGATTACTTATGATTTGGACTGTTATCTTCAATTTCATTTCTATATTCACAACGTTTCGGCAGTTGTACGCTCCGGCCTTCTTCAGGTGATTGGATCTCTGAGATGAGGTATTATGAATACATACATTATTGACATTATTCGGACTATTATCCTCATCTTTATTGTCCTATTCCCAACGTTTCGGTTTCTTCAGGTGATTGGAATTTTGAATCGAACACTTTATTTCGACTAACGGGGTAGATTGCTCTAGTTCCACATGCCATGCCTCTACCGGATGTCTCAATTATTTCTCTTTAACTCAACCACTGTCAGGGTTAATACAGATATAAAATGAATTAAAAATTGAAGTTTCACCAAGAGCTTATTCTTTTTTTTTTTTTTTTTTTTTTTGCGATCCGTCTTGTTTATTAAAAGTCGTAAAATAATCGTCTTTGAAGTTGTGATGTAATGCAATTTAAATTAAGATGGCAGAAACACTGAATAAAAGTTAAAAAGTTTACTGGTTAAATACTGCTGCATCTGGTATCGAACTCATAACTCTTTGGGTCTCGTAACTGGACGTCTTTATCCACTGAGTCATGTGCCAATCGGAATGTAATTTGTGCAAGCAGTCATTTTCCTTTGCTCTTTCTTTTGATTCCTACCCTCTGTTGTAAGTTTGCCTGTCTACCTTCTTTCTCGCCGTGATACTTAAGACAAAAAGAAAGAAAAGAATAAAATTAGAGGTCCTGAATTAGCCTCTTACCAGATCAACTTTTTAAACCTTTTGTCTTTTTTTTTTCACAAGAACAACATCTATCACTTTCATTTTCCACTCGAACTCAACCTGTTTCAGAAGAAAGAAACGATCATAAGAAATAACCGATTGTCAGTTCTTTCCTCTCTTCTTCATCCGTTGTAAGACCTATTCTATTTATTTGCATTTGGTGACATTTCTAAATATTGCACAAGTGTCTTGAAGGGTGTCATTAAAAACAGATCCAGGCCCAATGGTCCGGTCACCATGGTAATACTATATTTGTTACTTTTATCTCCACTTCCATCATATAATCCACAGAAACAGCCATACTTCCAATTTGACAGGTCACTGATTTACTCGGACTGGAGTCATTATCTTTTTGTACCCACGTCTCCAAATATCAGACAAAAATTGACAGGCCTTTACTTTTCCACAATTACATGCCGTCTGCTTTGACTTGCAGAGTAATGCTATGTTAGTAACGTGTCTGATATGAATATAAGCTCAACTCTTTCATCCGTCAAATACGTTTTTATTCAAATCTGGAATCCGTCAAATGAACGTCGACCGAGTCAAGAGTATGGTTTTTGTTTTGAAAGATTCAATCATCTTTTGAGTCGGTTTAGTCGCCTACCTGTAATAACTAGTAAGAATACGAGACAGTTTTTCATAAAATAAGTATTTATAAGCTTTTAACATTTGAACTATGTGAAATTAACCCCGGCCGAATCAAGTGTATGTGTTTTCGAATGTTCGATCTTGTGAGAATACCAAGGCTTCTGCTCCCACCATCGTAGACGGGGCGTTTATATAACTTTAATAGGAGTAGCTAGGTTCGCAGAAGAGTTTATATAACTTTTAATATGAGTAGATAGGTTCGCAGAGGAGTTTGCGGTGGAGTAATGGATAGCGGCTTGGACTGAGGAATCGGAGAGCCGAGTTCGAATTCCAGTCGAATCCATTACATTCACTTATGTGCTAATACCATTGGGAAAGGTGTAAATCCTCTTCTTCTCCCTCCAGCTTTCGTTAATTAGCAGGGTAGACTGGGTTCTCTAGCCTTGGATGGCAACTGGTCTAGGAGAAGGACAACTCTGAATTCAAACCCGGAGTGGAGCCACTAAGGCGGTTGGACGGCACTGTATTGGTTTTTCCTCTCCTTTGGACTCTGCTAGCAAAGCCGAGACGGGGAACTAGACGTACGCGTAGCCCTAGTTCTCCATATATCCCGCCTAGGCTCGTAGCGCAAGGCGCTACTCCGTCGTCTCTCGAAACGGACGGACGGATGCTGACGACCGGAGATAGGTTCGCCTATTGCCTGGTTCACACTTCTTCTTCGTGTTTTGAACAGGGTTAGAGTTTCATGTCTTTTTTCCTGTTTAGGATTGTGTTTCCGGTTCATCCTCCTAAAGTCTTCTCATTTTCTTTCACCTTTATTAACCGTTAGCGTCTTAGTGGCATTATTGCCTTGCTTGGGATGAAATGATAAAAATATTATCATCAGTTCTCTTTTGTGCGCATAATCTGTTTTTAGCTGGTTTCATATCCTGTTTAGGTTGGTGTATTCACCGACATCATTTGAAACCCGATTCTGCACTTGGGGACTTTGAGGGTACCTTCAAGGTCAGTTCTTTTAACGTTCAGAAGTGAGATCCATCCAGCGATGCCGTGACATCAACATACTGCCTGCATACATAGCTCTGAAGTCCAGTCCACTCCATTGTGCTAGATGACAGTTGACCCTACAAAAAATTTCCAGTGTCCTTTGACAGGTTTGTTTTTAAATCCAGGTGGGTGTCTAGCCATCCTCATCACCAGAAAAATCTGATGGAGGAACAGGTTTAGTTGTTGATGACCCGTCCATGTGGCAGCTAGTGTTAGGTTATATGACACCAGTAGCGCTCGTAAAGTGGTCTGGCATAAATAACAATGATTAACACAAAATCGTTGTAAGAAACTGAAGTATCTTGCTGTTATCAAATTATGACTGTAACAGAACGGGCTTTAACACATCTCTTATCCTAGGGAACCTTGACATATTTGGGAAGGATATTAGAATACACCAGACCTATACTCGGAGTAAACCGCGTGGATATGTACAGAAAATTTAGCAAATATATAAAAATAGAAAGGGTTCTCACCGGACTTATTGAACCTGTATAATGAGAATTACAATTCATACCAGGAGTCATTGCCGGCTACTGTCTTAACAACTTAACATATGCAGATAGAGAGTCGATAGTACTCACAAAAAGGAAACTATATAAACTTTTACAGAAGGCAGCGAAGGAAAGCAAGAAGAAAGGACTAAACATCAATTTCAAGAAGACAGAATCTATAGTTGTTAGGAAAAGGAAAGGCATAACGTAAAAATTTCAAATAGAAGATACCAAAATCTAATAAGAACAACTTGTATATCTGGAAAATGATTTAACAGAGGACGTAAAGTGCGAAATCATACGGTGGATTTAGATAGAAAAAGATGCCTTCAAAAAGCTAAGCAAAGTAGAGGAAACATGGAAATTTCATTAGAAACAAACAAAAGAGCGGTGAAATGTTACGTAATATCAGTCATTCTATATGGCAGCGAAATCTGAGCAAACTTCTCACAGATAAAGAGACTTGAAGCAACAGAATGGTGGTTCTACAGAAGGATATTGAGAATACTGTATACCGAAAAGTTTAGCAACGACTAAATTTAAGAAAAATGGAAACAAAAAGGAAACGCCAGAAAGCACAATGATGAAGAAAGAGGAGTTGTAAAATTTGATACTCACAAGACATATTAAAAGCAAGACGAACAGAGGAAGACAACACCTAAAATACATGGAAAGTTTGTGAAATGAATGGTCGAACGGATTTTAGGAGAGAAAGTTTATTAAGAGCTCCAAAAGACAGCAAACTGTGGAGAGCCATGACTATCAATGTCCTGAAAGGACACGGCACATAGAAGAAGAAATAATAAGTATTGATAGATGATGCATATATTTTAATGAACTTGTAAATATGAAATGTTTGAATAAAAATATGTCCCACTTTTTAAAGGTTGGCGAAATGATCAAAGTAACTGCTATTTAAAATATTCACTTTAAACAAAGGGCTGGAGTTTTGATTCAATTCGCTTTTAAAATGGCACCCTCCAAATTAGTGTCCCCGACCTGTATATCGTATTTTGGACTCATCTTTTTGCTGATGACCATTCATTCTCTCTTCTTGTAGTTTATGCTTAGTCCCTTCTTCTCGCTCTCCTTCGATAACTTCTGTATGAGGTTTTGTAGTTTACTTTCCGTGTCTGCTATCAGCAGTGTCATCTGCGTATCGTATGTTGTTAAGATTGTGCCCGCTCTACTCCTGGTAGGCTTTCCAGTTCTCTCGGAGTTACCTCGATGAATAGATTGAATAGGTCCGGTGAGAAGATACAACCTTGCCTTACGCTCTTTTCTTTTTGTATATCTTCTGAACTCATTTTTTATCTTCATGCAAGCAATTTTTTGGCCAAAAGAGGTTTTTGATCTTTTTAATGTACTTCCCGAATATGTCAGAGTTGCTGAGCAATTCCAACAGATCTTTGTAGGGTACTTTGTCGAATGCCTTTGCGTAGTCTATAAAACACAGGTCCCCGTTCTTCTGCATTTTTATTGCACTTTCTGATAACATCCTGAGCATGAGTATCGTGTTCCTTGTTCCGGTGTCTTTAACGAAACCGCACTGTTCTTGTTCTATCTCTGGCCTGATTCTGCTGCGCGCTCTATACATCAGAATACCGATGATTAGGTTTGTTATGTGGCTCATTAGGTTGATTGTTCGGTGGAGTTCGTATTTGCGCCTGGTTTCTTAGGCAGTGCTATAAAATGTTTATATAAAGTACTTAGATCTTCCGGTATATCCTCGCTGTTGTTGATTTCAATTATTATTTCCTTAATTTTGTCGATGTCAAAAACAGCTAAGGCTACTAGCATCTTTGTTACTATTCTGTCTGGCCTTGCCGTCTTGTTTCTCTTCAATTTTGGCCAGGGCAGCTTCTACTTCGGTTTTTAGAATTTTAAGCGTTTCATCCTTGGATTTTATCCATCTTGTTGACGATGATGTCTTCTGTCCTGCTAGTTCTTTTATTTGTTTATGCATATCTGCTTTGTTTCTGGTACTCAATCTATTTCTGCACATTTTTTAGTCACTATTCTCAGCCTGCCTGCATTTGGTGTTTATTTCGTTGCGTATTTTTCTCTATTCCGTTCCTTATCTTGGCAGAGTTTTCTGTCTCCTTTGCATCATTTCGAGAATCTCATCTGTGATCCATTCATTTTTTTTCTTTTTCGTCCATTCTCTTTTGAGATGATAACGTTTGCTGATGTCAACAAAGCTTCTCTTAATGTGTCACAATGTGTCGAATTTCCACTTCCATTTTGTCCCTCGCATCTGCTCTTCACACTAACCATGTTCTTTTTTTTCCTTCAGTTTCGGCTCATTCAGGAATTTGTTGTATTGCAATTAGAGTGTTGCGTTAAGGCTTCTTCAGTTTCCGTAGTTTCACTCTTAGTCTAAATATGACAGAGCAATGGTCACTTCCGCAGACGGTATTTGGGTAGGTTTTGCAGTGAACCATTGCATTCCTGAGTCCTTTGTTGATACTTATGTAGTCAATTTGAATTTTAGTTTCTCCTCTTCGACCTCACCATGCCCATAATCATGTCGGATGTTCTTGGAACCATGTGATCACTATAACCTGGTCATTGGCCGTGCACCATTGGGACCCATTTTTCTTCATGTTAGTTTCGGGTTCCTAGTCTTAATTCTTCAGCTACCCTCCCCTGTTCTCTGTCTGCCTATTTTGGCGTTCAGGTCTGCCATGATAATTATGACTTATGATTTGCAATGAGCTTTGGAGCTGTCTAGCATGGAGTAGAAAAATTCGATTTCTTCTTCCTTACTTCGCGCTATCGGTGCGTACACTTTTAAGATGGCCACATTGAATGGCTTTCCTTTCAGCTTGAATACCAGAATTCTTCCGGCTAATTGATAGTATCCCAAAACCTATTTCTTGAATTCCTGAACTAGTTTCAATCCTACTCCTTTATCTTTTTCTTTTCGCCTTCATATATAATCCTGTGATTGTCACTGACAAAATCTCCGTTGTTTGGCCACACCTAGTTCGCATACACCTAAGAGGTTGATGTTTAGCCTCCACATATCCAGTTTCTCTTTTCTTTTTTTTTTCTTTTTTTATTAACCACAGTTGTCCAACGTTCCATATTATCGAAGTTATTTTGTTTGATGCAAGCAGTCGTTGGATAACGGTCCGGTGACACCTGTCGCTCATGTCGCTCCTTTCCGGGCGAGGGATAGTTTTCAAGAAATTTTATCACCTTTACGCTGTTTATGCTAGCAGTCACAGTATGACGGTCAGGTGACACCTGTTACACATGCCGAGTTAATTTCCATAGACTTAGAGCCCCTTCACGCCTTTGAATTAGACTGACTCCGCGAGACAAAAACATTCCGGGCTGGATCTGGACCCGTATTCCTGAAATTATGGATTCCCAAGTTTTACTTCTTAATGTGATTGTTCTCGGCATTTTTTAAATAAGTTTTTGCGACAAAATTTTGTACGATAACAATTTTTATAACTTGCAAATAAATTTGGGAATAATTGAAATTAATTACGAAATCCATCGACTCCCGTCACCCGCCTATGAAATAAAAATAATTGTTTGTACGGAAAGTAAAGACCTACGTGCATCAAATTCTCTTTAAATTAAGTGACAGGAGAAGAATTATCGTTACACTTTTAAAAGGTAAATAATGTAATGATTAAATGCAGCGACCAATTTTGAGTTCTTCTGTAGTTTATTGTTTCCTATCACATAAGGCAGCAGAATGCTTCGCGCGCGAAAAAAAGGAAATCTCCGCCAACAGAGGACCAAATTGCAACCAAAAGAGCCAAGGCTGCAGGAAGGAAAAGAAAGAGCCGAGCAAATTAAAAATCAGATCAAACGACAGCTAGGAGAGCGTCTAATGCTGAGAATATCCAAAGAACTTTTAAATTCCTGAACAAGCTGTAGGCCGAATCAAGAGCCCTCTACAGGAGCTAGCTTAAGTGTCGCTCGACAGGGCGGCTTTTAAGCTAGTATATATTTACAGGGTGACCCAAAAAACGGGAACTTTTAACAATCCAATAAAACCAAGAGTGATGGAAGAAAAATATTTTATTCATAGTAAGTGAAACCTTAAAACATGCCATTTAAGAAACAATGATGGAATTTTCATTTTTTAAAAATTACATCCTGTAGATGGCGTCCTCCTGTACGAATGCATTCTTGAAATCTTCTGTTGAGATTCCTCATTGAATGCTGCAACATCTCAGCTGGGATACTTTGAATTTCATCTTGAATTCTAAATGGCGAAATGTTTCCTTGCTCAAGGTCACTGTCTCGCAGTGTTACCACTTGCTCATGTCTGGCAATACGCACTTCAAAAATTCCCGTTTTTTGCGGTCACCCTGTATATTTGTTTTTTGTAAAGATCTTTTTATCCGACATAATTTATTAATATAAACTCTATTTTTTGTGGGTGTTTGAGTCTTTATACTTGTATTTTTTTCTTTATTTTTTTTTTTATTAAAATTGTAATTAATAACAACCGTCCTTAAATTGAGAAGTACGACTAAAGAAAAATTCTGCCTCCGACAGGAATCGAACCCGCTTTAATTTTATTACTGCAGGGAAACCACTGTCTTAAGCCGAAGCATCCCTCTGCCAATTTTGCCAACGTTCATACTTATTTTTATTTTTACTTCATATGACTTAAGGGGACGTCATATAAACGGTCAAACAGAATTTTTTTATGATTTTTTTTAACTGGGTTTAAAAAAAAAAAAAAACACATAAAGAATTTCATTTTGAACTTTTATATAATATGACCATGAAAGGGTTTCAATCAGATGATGGAATTAAAAACCACGTCAATATATACAGAGCAATCCTTGAAAACGAATGTAGTAATATTCGAAAGTACCCGGGAAGAAAATAATATGAAATGAAAATAAATATGAACTTTGTCAAATTTACCAATAACAATAAGTACCTAATTAGGAAATTTTCAAGATTAAATTAAAAAAATTGATAGACAGAACTTGTCCAAATTATTTAACCAAATATATACAGACACACACAAACACGCACGCACACACACACATATATATATATATATATATATATATATATATATATATATACACATATATATATATATACACATACACAGTGTAACCTGGATATAAGAGAGTTGTCGGGACCGGAGAAGAAGTCTCTTATATCCGGGGTTTCTCTTATATCCGGGTTTGGTCTATTTTGTTTACATTAACACAGGCTCTAATTTGGGACCAGAGAAAATATATCTTATATCCGGGTTTCTCTTATATCAAGATCTCTTATATCCGAGTTACACTGTATATATAAATATAAATATACAAATTTGTAAATAATTAGATTGGTTATACTACAACATGTTTAACAAGACTAACGTTGCATCTTTCTGACCATAGCTCAATTAGGTCTCATTTAAATACATATGGAGATCTACCAAACTCTATCCGCAGTATACTCGTTGATAATACAAATATAATACCATCTATCATCCACACATAGAAAATGGATAAACATAATAGAAGCATTATTAATAAAAAGAAAAAGCTCACACTCAATAATATCAACTATGAACATGGCGACAATGTGCTGACCGTGTTTGGAAAATAAAACATTCCTATAACTCTAGCTAAGTGCCTAAAACAATGCATATATTCAGTTAAAAGTAAAAGAAAATTCATCCTTGATAATTACTAAAAGTATAGCCGAAAACACTTGGAAAAGATTCGGACAATTTTAAGTCCTGAAAGACAAAATTATACAAATACATGAGAAATTATATGAAAAATTCAAACAGTGCACCTTATCAGTCGTTTTCAACGGAACTTGCACACACACACACACAAACGCAAAACACACAGGCACACGCAAAACACACACACACACACATATATATATATATTCTTTTTTTTTAACATATTTGCTCTGAATTTACATTGAGCTCTCCGGATATCATCCCCCTTGGGTCTATCCATACAGATTACCTAGTTTTGCATAAACTATATACATATATATATATATATATATATATATATATATATATATATATATATATATATATATATATATATATATGTAGATAGATAGATAGATAGATCTATTACTATTATATACAAAAAAGTTACTTAACTGTAATTGTTTATACCAATTCTTGCTGTTGTTTCCCCGACTTCGAAGTTTCTTGGAAGTATCCATTTCCAAGGGTTCTATTATTTAAACAAATTATTTCCATTTTTTATTTGAGATTTTAAGGGGTGGAATTAAGAAGAGAATTAAAAACTTCTACGTTTCTGAGACCTTCCAAAATCGCTTATTTTATGAATAAAATGACCTATAAATACAAGCGGATATTCATAAAATTTTATATGCAAGATAATGAATAATAATGTATACTATACGAAGATTGACCGATTTCAGTTTGAATTTTCTGGGATGAGGAGTTAACATCATTTAGATTTTTTAAATGCAGAAGATTGTCCTCATCTTTTTTTTCATTGTTATGACAACGTTTCAGTCGTTGTGCCTTCCGGCCTCCATCAGGTATATATCGATCCGAGTAATTCCCTGTAGGTCACCCGGGTCGATATACACCTGATGAACGTTAGAGGTCACAACGGCCGAAACGTTGTGATAACAACTGCAAGATGAGAACGATGGTCCGCGTGTAAATAGTGTAATGCAAATTGACTGATTGCGCAGATTGTACTACAGGTGACTGCAGAAGAGGTGCTGCAGGTCATTAATTGTTCAAGAAAGGTTCGAGATTTAATTTAAAGACACTTTTAGGATTTCTCTAACATTGTACAAACACTGAGAAATCCAGCGTCAAATGTTTTCTTGTTATTGTTTCTTTTTTGGACAGCTATTTGTATCAGAGTCACATTGATTTTCCTTATTATTCATTGAGATATTTTTGCTTCCATTAGGCATCGGAAAAATTACTGAGTCATAGCAAGTTTCGGTAAATCTTATAAACCCGACTCAATAACATTGGTCACGTTCTCGTGTTTTCAGCTTGCAATTTGACGTTGGGTTCTTCGTAAATTATGCATATTCTCTCCCTGTCCAGGGGGTTTATACTTTTCGATCAACAACCATTTTACTTTTCTGTATATTTTTCCTGGATTCTCAGATTTCTTCCCACGAGAATTTGGTTTCGCTCGAGTCTACTTATTATTTGATTTCTCTGTTTATTCATAGTTAAAAATTTTCTCATCCTTAAGTGCCATGTCCTTTCAGGACGTTGATGATAATATGTCTGCATAATTTCTCTTCCTTTCTTATCACCCGGTTCACACCCTCCCCGTTATTTTGAACAGGATTATTTTCCTCTTTAGGATTAGGTTTCCTTCTAAAGTCTTTTTTTCATTCTATTTATTTTCTAGTACCCCCTTGAATCTTAGTGGAATTATCGCCTTGCTTGGGTTGAAGTGATTGAAAAAATACATATAAACTGTTCGTTGTCACCAGTACTCTTCGGAAATATAGTGGAGAATTTTCTTGTTGTCGTCGACTTAATTCAGAGTTGTTCTTCTCACAATACTTAATACTTTGCTTAGCTTTTGAAAGACATCTTTTGCTATCCCATGCACATTCGGATTTCAGTGTGACACTTTCCTTACTCTCTTAAGATACTTCCCATGTATTTAGATTGTCGTACCTTTTTTGATTTTGGTGTCACCAATTTTTAGTTTGCATGTTTCTTTTTTCTTTTTTTTTTTAATAATAACCATGAATTCTGTCTTGAATTTTATTGATAAAAACTTAGCACTTTATTTCCAATTAATATTAACAATCGAAAAAGCGTGCTTATATTTTTTTCAGAAGGTTGTATTTGTTTTTCAAACCCAATTTGAATTTTCAATTTTTCAGTACATCATATCAGATAAAATAAACCTATTGTTACTAAATTGGCAATATATAAACTTTCTTGTTTTTATCTTCTTCAGTCTGTGCAGTGTTTTTTTATGCCGTTGGAGATCATAGCTCTTCACAACTTCATATCCTTACTAGCTCTTAGTAACCTTTGTTATTTTATCACCCCTCTCACTCCGTGTTCCGTCATTCATTCACCTAAGTTCGTCAGGTAGGGAGTCCACTACCTCCCCCTGTATATTTTTACCTTCAACATGTCCCGAGCGTGCCAAATTTTCTAAGCCTTCCTTTCTCATTGTGTGTCCAAGAAATATTAAATGTTTCTGATTTTGAGTATAAGTGTCCTATTTGCTTTCATTTTTCGTTAAGATTTCATCAATACTTACGCTCTCCGGCCATAGTATTCTCAGCTTCCCTCTGTAGACTCACATTTCTCTTGGCCGCAGTCTTCTTACTGAGCTAAATAACGAATTTTTTTGTGACGGTTTTTCAATCGGTAGGCAGCCTAAAATTGTCTATTGTCTAATAAATCCGGACGAAAAGGTCGATAAAACAAATTCCACTGTTCAGAAGTCATAATATTTACATAGACAGCAATCTCGGTACGATGCCAAATCTTTTTGTCGTTATAGATATTCAATATCTTTGCTAGAAGAGCATTACGATATTGTATTTCTGTACACAGCCGTTGTTAGACATTTAGAACTTTTCCCAACGGGTCTATTCTGTTTTTCTTCGACATTATTTTGTGGCTGAACTAGTTGTGACCATTTGTGAATCCAGCTATAAGTCAGAACTTCGAATGTCAAATTTCAAGGCATTCTTCCATCATTTCCCACAAGCACAAGATCGCAAACTTGTCGCTATTTCCAGGGCAAATGTTCAGATGAGCTTCATTCTTTATCCCTACCAGTTCAGACCTTTACAGCTAGGATACGCCGTGTTACTTACACGGAGCTAAATCACCCTCGTTTCCTCCATATTCCGCTTCTGAGGAGAAAGTTTAGTTCGGACAGTTTTTTTTTACCAAGAACATTTACTATGTGGAACAGACTATCGCGTGGATATTTCCCTAAACACTACAATCATAATCTTTTTAGGTTAAGGATCAATCGTTATCTATCCTACTTATCCTGATAATCCACACTTCTTATCACATTCATATCACACACATTCTTCATCATAAATATTTTAACAGTAATTCTCTGCCTGGAGTGGCTCTTAAGATTTGTATTGTGGTCTCTTTAGTATAAAAATTGTTTGGTATCAAACTAAACTAAGTTACGCACATACACACGCACAGACACACACACATATTTGTGTGTGTATGTATTTTTATTACTTTAAACTTTAGTTTCATTTACCCGTCTTTGAAATAGACGTCCCTTTTTAGTTTTAAACAGTGCACTCGAGACAACTTACTAAAGAAAATATACTCTATTTTTCTTGTCAGAATCAATTTTACACATTTATAAGTCAACCATTCGTCTATACATTGAATATTGCCGCCACATCTGATCTGGTGTCTCTGCTATGTATTTAGAGATTATTCATAAAATACAAAGAAGAATCTGCAATATTATCAGTCTTGACCTGGCATCCCAACTTCAATCACTTCCCAACTATCCTAACGTGATTTCCCTGTGGCTTTCCTGTAAATATCTTAATGGTAATTGTTCTGATGAGCTTCCCTCTTTGGTACGTAGACTTTACGAATTTAAGCACTGTACTAGATAGGTAGCTACATCTTATCATGTTACCGTTGAAATAGCTAGATGTAACCGTAAGTTCTATGCTAATAGTTTCTTCTTGCGCTCTTCCCCCTTGTGGGAAGCTCTTTTGGATCGCTGTTTTCCAGTCAATTTTGATCTTCAAAAATTTGTGTGCGCTGCCAATCGTCTTCTTCTGTCTTTTCTTTTCTTTCATGTTTACTTTACTTAACAATTCTTTCCTTTTTCTTATATTTTTTATACCCCATATCCCCTTTGCATACTAGGGGCTTTATCGCCTTGGCCGGTGTAAAATCATTAAAGAAGACTTATGATTTAGCAAATAATGTTTAAGAGGTGGAACTTAATAAGTTTTATTTTAGTCCAGCCACCCAAACTTTCAATAGGTTTTTAGTAAAAATTTAGATCAGGTCGATTACATTTTGACTTGAAAGAGCTTAGTCAAGAAATTTGCAGGTGAAACGCGAGAAGCCGGTACCGCTTACTCCAACCTGTAGGCCTTAATCAATACTGTTCCGTATGCGAGGTGATACTCAAGTGTATGGCAAACATAAGACGTGAAATTCTTTCCTCACACAAAGAAAATTTTCGTGGAGGATGTGTTTGTTTATTTCCTAATAAAGTTATTTCCAGAGATATGTGACATTTCCGGAAAGACTGGAGGTAATTTGACAGATGCATCGCTTGCTCGATCTGTTTCAATTTTTACAAAATTGGGGACCGTATTTCATATAATGTGTACGGTGATTTTTGAAGTCAATTCTTTTGTCAAATTAGTTCTGTTTATATATATATATATATATATATATATATATATATATATATATATATATATAATTATTTATTTAAAAATATGATTCCAACACGCTACATAAGAGTTCTCATGTTTCAAAACAAGAGCCGAAAACTTCAATATAATTATTTGAATAAAATTGAATTAAAGTAAGCTCTGTTCCATCTTCAAGCGAAATTTTTTTTGAATAACTTATTTCTGAAATTTACGTGTTTTAATAGCATATTCATTATTGAAATCAAAATTTCCATGGTAACGGCCATGGTATCAGTATAGAGTTACATTCATAGGTGTCAAGTCAGGGTAAGCTTGGGGTGTCTAAATTTAAAACGGAAGATGATTTTGTCTAGTCTGGTTTACGTGTCTATGGAGATTTTTTTATTTTTTTTATTTTATTTTTTCTGAAAGGGTTTTTGTGTATATAAAAAAACAGCCGTAACATTTGTTTTTTGACGACTTATAAAGGGTTATGTTTTTTGTAGGGTATTTAAGCTATTTATTAGGACTACGGATTTTAAAAAAATTATATGCTAATTATTCAATGCAAAGATTTGATGATGTCGAGAAAACCGTTAACTCGTGTCTATTGTTTAGTAGATTTTTATTATTTAGAAACTTAATAATGTGTAGTTTCTCATGTAGGCATAAACGGCATGGGTCATCCCAAGTTTTACAAGTTCTAGTTTTGTTTTTAATTTTCCATTTATATATATATATATATATATATATATATATATATATATATATATATATATATATATATATAGCGGGAAATAGGCTATCAACTCAAGAAAATTGTTTAATGTCCGTCGCAACTTGTAGGGAAACGCGGTGGAGGAGTACATTTATTTTGAATTGGTCTTGTTGATTTTAAATTAATTGTAGATTATACTGAAATTTTTTTCGTTTTTCTTTCTTGAAGCACGATGTAGAAGTCCTAGGAGGAGGGAATCATGAAGTTTTCCCAAAGATAGCGAAAGAAACTGCACATATGTGTTTGAATAATTCTATGTTTTTAAATTTTACAAATTCATAACTTTAGCTATAGGACCCAAGCAGTTTATCAGATCAAATTATAGTAAAAAGTGCGTTCAATACAGCCAGAAATAAGCAATACTATCCAAAGAAGAACTCTTCTTTGTTACAGGCTGTCCCCAAAAGTTATCTAGGTATTTAAAAATGCCATAACATTACACTTTTTATTTTTATTTTTTCAGAACTTATATTGATTCGTTTTTCACGTTTTGCCAACCATTTGCATGTTATTTAAAAACAGAAAATATTTTTAGTTTGTAAAAAAAGTTTTTGGAAATAATAATAATTTACTGATACAAATTTTCACTATTTAAATTATTCGGATTATCGTCCTCATCTTTGTCGCCATATTTACATGGAATTAACAGGAGAAAATTAATTAATTCCCCTCTACAAGTTCTCCACTGCTTTAACTGGGTATTGAACTCACACTCTTTGGGTCATGTCACAGGAGATAACTGATAACTGACATCCATTAAATATGGCACATGGAACTAGAACAGTCTACCCCAGTGAGCAAAATAAAATGGTTCAGTTCAACATTCCAACCACCTGAAGAAGGCCGGAGCGTACAACGGCCGAAACATTGTAATAAATATGGCGACAAATATGAGGAAAATAGTCCGAATAATGTAAATCGTGTACATAATTCCGCATCTCAGAAATATAGACAGATACAAATTTTATTAATTAACCCATAGCTGGGGGAGAAGAAGTGGATTCATACCTTTCGCAAGGGTATTTGCACGTAAGAGAATATAACGAACACAACTGGAATTGCAACTTGTTTTCTGATTAAAACTACCGAGCTATTATCCATTACACAGCCCGAGCATCCAAGCTTACAGCACCTGATAATCCTTAAGCAGTCGCCCTTGACGTTGCTTATCTTCGGTGATCGTACGGGAATAGATGTTTCATAGTGATGTGACCGTACGCTTATTTCTTTTGTGCTATCGGTTTATGAAGTATTTCTTTCGTCCAGCGGTGCAAACCAAACCTGAGATGTGGTTTCAACAAGATGGGGTCACTGTATGCAATGCGTGGGCAACGACTGGACTCTAAGGTAAATATTTGGTCACCGGATAATTTCGTGAAATTCTGAAACTTTATACCCATCACGTTCTCCCGATCTGATGCCTCCTGATGATTTTCTATGGGGTACAACTTAAGTTGCTGCCAGAAATTCAAGAAGTGCAGCTAGTGTTATTAACCACTGCGGACTGACTATATGAATAGCTATATCTGGTGAGCACAGGATATACCTGCGGACTTGCTTCGGCAATTAGTTGGAGATTCGTCTCCAGCTGAGCTGGTCGACTCTCTGCTTTCGGGCAGAGAGGAACCCAGACGAGGCTATGCCGAAGGGCAGAGTCTCGTCTGAGGAAGTAGAGAGCTACCCGACCCAGTTTTTTACGAACTCTACGGGGAATTTTTGCTCGAGCCTACGGACTCGGATAGCCCACGTTAAATTCGGCCTTGTGCCCCATTTGACCACGTGGGGCGGTTGGCAAATATCCTTGCTTCGGCAATTAGTTGGAGATTTGTCTCCAGCTGAGCTGGTCGAACTCTCTGCTCGAAGGCAGAGAGGATCCCCAGACGAGGCTTTGCCGAAGGGCAGAGTCTCGTCTGAGGAGGTAGACAACTACCCAACCCCATTTTTTACGTTAAATTCCGCCTTCTACCACATCTGACCGCGCGGAGCGGTTGGTAGATATCTTTTCTTTGGGAATTACTAGCCTGCCTCCTAGTTCCCTGTCATTAAGTAGTGCATTCTCTTTTACAATAAACCTCTCTTCTTTCATCTACGCCTCTGTTGCTGTTCCTTCACTCGAGTACCACCTTTGTCTGTTTGTAACCTTCTTTATGGATACAACAGATTTGTTTTTTGTTTTTTTTTACGTCTTATCAACCTTTTTTGGTTTACTTAACCTTGCGTTAGTCACCTTTGATTTCCGAAAATATATAGTCCCCTGGAGTCTTTCTCTCGTGACAACTGAGCTACAACTCCGCCGAAGGAGAGTAGCTGAAGTGAGCAATAAAAGCAACTAGAAATTACTACATTAAAAATCTGGGGGTAACAAAACACTCGTGTGACTAACGCAGGGTGAAAGCCCAAACATATTTTTGATTGTAATTTTTTTTGAGTGATAATTACATTAACAGTTTCTTTAGAGATAAAAATGATTTTTACCCGATACAAAACATGCTATTTAACCCATAGCGGGGATCTATAATGGTGGATATTAACGCCGCATATTTTTTCATAATTAAATGTGAATATATTTCCACAGCTTGAATTTTCATTTTCATTTTCAAAATGTTGATTTTTTTTTATATCCACAGGTGAATTGTGGGATACCCTGAATTGTGAGTGACTCGCATAACAAAAAGAAGAAGGGGAAATTATTTCAGAGTTAATAAGAGTGGAGGGATATTTTCTTTTTTAATGTTTCGACATTTTTCTGTCTGGTATGCAGACAGCGAAGTTGATGATTAATATGTACACTGGAAACAATTAACCGTGTAACTTACCTCGAGTCTGGGCGCTGTATAGCGGCTGTCACTGGAGCTAAAAGAGATGCCGTTCCGTCGGACGTGTATGTATGGGCGTACGTAGACATCCAGGTGTAACAAAGGTTTACCAGAAGAGAGCAGAGGGTCCACGCTCATATACATGGTGAGTAGAGAGGTGTGTAGTAATGCAATGCAATCGCAGATCTGTTCAGTTCGGTTCAATCGACAGATATGACTAAGCGAATTTTAGTTTTCTTTATTTAAGCGTTGTCTTTATCTATCTATCTATCTATCTATCTATCTATCTATCTATCTATTTCACTAGGTTCACTATGCATGTATGTATCTCAGTTGGTTATCTGTCTATATATCTATCTATCTATCTATCTATCTATCTATCTATCTATCTATCTATCACGGTATGTTCACTATCTGTATCGGTCCGTTCATTATCTATCTGTCCATAACAGTCTATCTATCTATCTATCTATCTATCTATCTATCTATCTATCTATCTATCTATCTATCTATCTGTCTATCTATCTCAGTCTGTTCACTCTCTATCTCGGTCCGTTCATTATCTATCTGTCTATTACAGTCCTTTATCTATCTATCTATCTATCTATCTATCTATCTATCTATCTATCTCAGTCTGTTCACTCCCTATCTGGGTCCGTTCATTATCTATCTGTCTATTACAGTCCTTTATCTCTATCTATCTATCTATCTATCTATCTATCTATCTATCTATCTATCTATCTATCTATCTATCTATCTATCTCAAATTCCTATTTCCTCTACCAAGGCATAAAAAACGAACAAATCATAACACCAAGTCATATTACACTAATCTAAATCAATACTAAAACGCCGGGTTCTGTTCTAGAATCAAACCAGCCGACATCAAAATAAAATCTATCAAAATACACTGCAAAGCGTCCTAATGATTCGATCGATGCGAACTTTCAAGTTCATTTCTTTTTCTCATTTACTCTAAAAGCCCACAAAACACATTATCTTTAAAACGTGGAGAAGTTGGATAAACGGAGAAAAGTTCGATTTTTCCACTGACCATGATCATTTTTAGTCCCTTTTTCCAGCATATTCTTATTGTTAATTTCAGCGTACTAGGAATTATTCATCCATTGTTGTTTGCAAAAACCTTTTGGTATTGTGAAAGGACGACAGGCAGATAAAAATCGAACG
>OZ010586.1:94681599-94811599 GCA_963932145.1 Acanthosepion lycidas | reverse complement strand
CGGATGGGAAGAGAAAAAAATGGTCAACTCTAAACTTGAACAGGTTAAGATTGTAGTGTTAGGGGAAACATCCTCTTGGGAGTCGGTTCCTCAGGGCGCGATGGTTTGCGGGAAGAAGCTGTTTGAGAGGGACTTATACCACGCCGATAGAAATACGGAGGAAATGTCGGTGGTTTGCTACTATCTAAGTGGCATGACGGGTCCTAGCCGTGAACGCTAGTCCTGGTGGAACTAAAGAATGTAATTTGTCAGAGCACTTTCCATGGTAGTAACGTAAGAGCAGTGAGAGACTCGCTACATCCCGGTTGTAAGAAAGAGATTGGAAAGTGAAAAAATATTCTTCCCCAACAAGGACTCGGAGCCGCTTTTGAACTTTAACAAGACTGGAAAGTGGGGTTTGGTCAGCTCCAACCCAAATATGGCAACAGTAGTCCATTTTCAGGATGCAAACAAGAAGAAACTTATACTTAACATCAGGAAGAGGCAGCTGAAATTTCTAGGACACCTAATGAGAAAGGAGGGCTTAGAGAATCTGATACTCACAAGTCGAACAGAGGGAGAGATAGACAGGGGGAAACAACGTATGACGTACCTGGCGGGCTTAAACAAGTGGATGACAGAACAAGGCTTGGGAGAAGTACCAAAGGGACAAAGCTTATTGAGAGCTACAAGGGATAGGGGGAAGTGGAGAGACATGATCGCCTACGTCATGAAGTGACACGACACATAAAAAGAAGAAGTCCATTTTTGGCCTGATGTGGCTCTTATAAAGGTAGAGGATAGCATGAGGGGTCAGGTACTTACAGGAACCGTATGGGCACGTGGCCGAGTGGTTAGAACGCTCGCATTATGATAATGAAACCCGGGTTCGAATCTCACCATAGTCGATTTTTCAGGAAGGAGACTTCCTGATGTTATCGAACCGGAGGGGTCGACCCCAGCGTGCGACTTGGAAAGTGTTTCAAAACCATAGCACGGGTTGACCCAAGCCTTTTGAGTGAAATTGGGTTGATGGAACCCTTGGGGGCCGTCGATAGCTGTGCTTGTAAGAAGTCACAAGTCATCGTGGCCGAGGGCTTGAGCATGCTGGCCTTGTTCAAATTGTTGATCCCACTAGATAACACGCTCTTCCCCAGAAACTGTAAATAAGGTTTGCTCGGCATAGTTGCAGTATAAATCACAGGTGGGCTCTGTGGGCGTTGAATAAACACACATGCGCCCGAGCAAGCTTCTGCAATAGGGATTTGCTAACCGCTCTACTAGACAAGTATCCTCGAATATGAGTAGCCAGCTATACATACATACATACAATGAGACAATAATTTTACCTGCATCTTTAGCGATGGATCGTATATAAAAGTTCCACTTAACTATCAGTTCTTTCGTTCTTTCTTTCTTTCTTTCTTTCTTTCTTTCCCATTCTTGTTTCTTTCTTGTTTATTTTTTCTTCCACTTTTCTTTTTCCTTTTCTTCTCATTTGTATGTCGCCCATCTATCTTTAATTTATCTTAATCGTTTTTTTACTTGTTCCATTTCTGCATTTGTTTCTAGTATGTTTTTTTTTGTTTTAGTTTCTTTTCCAGATTCACGCCATCTTTACTAAATTCTATCGTACGCACAGACGCTAGCGATCCATTAACTGTAGACAATTTAATTTGGTTTGTACAACGTTTTTAAAATTTCAGTTCAATATGTCAGAATTAAAAGTCTTGCTGAATATTAGAGATTCTTCTAATTATGTCCCCTATCGAAAAGAATGTTTCATTGCAGTAAAGTAATAAAGTAAATCTGATAATTTTGGTTTTCGTACACTCTGTAATGGGAACAGAATTTAATAGAAGGAGAGTAAAATATAACTAGGCAATAATTAGCAAATGCGCTCAGAAGGAATTCAAAGCTAGTAATAACTGTGTGGGAATGAGTGTCCTCTAGGAACTGTGCAAAAAATTAGGATTTGATTTTGTTAATCAGTGATATATGTCTAAGCAAATAATATAATATATACTGAATTTTAAATTTAAATGAATCACTCAGCCCACGCTAAAAGACCAATTCATTCATTCATTCATTCTTTCTTTCTTTCTTTCTTTCTTTCTTTCTTTCTTTCTTCTGTCTATCTATCTATCTGTCTATCTATCTATCTATTTTAGTCTGTTCACTATCTATCTATCTATCTATCTATATTTCTTTCAAGCCTTTTTCCTTTTTTCTTTCTTTCTTTCTTTCTTTCTTTCTTTCTTTCTTTCTTTCTTTCCTTTTTCTTTTTTCTTTCCTTCTTTCTTTCTTTTTCTTTATTCTTTTCTTCTTTCTTTCTTTCTTTCTTTCTTTCTTTCTTTCCTTTTTCTTTTTTCTTTCCATCTTTTTTCTTCTTTCTTTCTTGTCTTCTTTCTTTCTTTTCTTCTTTTTCTTTCTTTCTTTCTTTCTTTCTTTCTTTCTTTCTTTCTTTCTTTCTTTCTTTTAACTGATATGATCAAATAAAAACCTGATTTGATCATCTGAATCAACGGTATGTGTTTAAGCGACAAAAATGTCAAAGTAAATTCTTCGACATCGAAATTTAAATGGATCTCCCAGTTCACGTCAAAAGTTCATTTTTTATTAATGTGAAAAACAAAAATAACGTTTTTTTTTCTCACTGGTACAAGACAACAGTGAAAAACTAAAAGAAAGTGACAGGTCGAAAAATAGAGTTACTTTGTGAGAGACATTAAAAACAACTGGAGATAATGAATATGAAAGCCATGCTCATAATTCTTGGCGTGTTTTGACACAACCACATAGTCCATCAGTAATTTTGTTGTTTCCAAAAGCTGCCCCCGTAGATTAAATAAAAAGTTGAGTTAAAAATCCTTGAATGTTACCTGGATAAGAACACCAAAGATGGTAAATATTAATGTAATAATAATAATAATAATGACAATATATATATATATATATATATATATATGAGTAGATGATCAAAACCCAGAGGCGACAATCTGTTTCATGCTAAATGCAATCGTCATTGCCTGGTTATGAGCAAAAAACATACTGTCAGATCTGAGCGTTGACTTCAGTGAACACTTTTATATTTACTTTTATATTCCTAATATTGAGCACTTTAACCCATGAATATAGCATATTTTAAAACTATATTTTATCATCTATCTATCTATCTATCTATCTATATATATATATATATATATATATATATATATACATATATATATATATATATATATATATATATATATATATATATATATATTCATACATGTTTCATTAAATAATATAGACAAGTGTTGTCTATTTATTTTATGTAAATTCTTTTCATACGTCTGATAAGCTTAATAACATTATCCTTAAACGAAGAAAGAAAATCACAATATTGATACATATTTTTTTAATCCTATCTAAGCTTTCGGCTTACATAAACCATTATCAAAGATGACAATTACAGTACAATATATTTAGCAATACACGGACAAGAATGTGATGAGAGTCTGTTTCTGTTTACATGGAGGATTTCTAAGCAACGATAAACATGTGCATATAAGACGTTATAATTATAGTAATCTATTGTTATACTAGCAAAAGAATTAAGTTAATCATATATTACACTAAATCTAGTATTTCCAAATTAATTATTCGCAATGATTCTTCTCCTTCGGTTAGCGATTTGCAAAAAACCAACATAGTTTACAAATTCAAGTGCCCTTTGGGAGATTGTATGTCCAACGAATTAAATAATATTTATGTTGGTCACACCACAAACTCACTTTCACGACGCTTGACACTACATTTGAATGAAAACTCTAACATTTTTAGGCGTTTAAAACAACATGCCTGGCCGAACACACAATTCCGTAAAATCCTTGTTGAAAACACAATTATACTTAAACAACAAAACAATAAACAAAAATTAAAAATTCTTGAAGCTATATATATAAAACTGTTGAAACCTAACCTGAACAAAATAAACCATGAAATCTCTACAAATATTCTTAAATGCCTATAATCGGTAACAGAAGCCATTTGTTTATACCAACGGCATCCCATACTTAATACTTCTCGAATTCACTCTCGCGTGGTCATGTGTGACGTCATGAGCTGTGGTGCGATTTTCGCTTCCAGCGTCTTATATGCACGAGTTTGTCGTTGCTTGGAAATCATCCATGTAAACAGAAACAGACTCTCATCACTGTCTTGTCCGTGTATTGCTTAATATATTGTACAGTAAGTGTCATCTTTGATAATGGCTTATGTAAGCCGAAAGCTTAGATTGGACTAAAAAATATGTATCAATATTGTGGTTTTCTTTCTTCGTTTAATGATAATGTTATTAAGCTTATCAGACGTTATGAAAAGAATTTACATAAAATAAATAGACAACACTTGTCTATATTATATAATGAAACATGTATGAATGAAAAAATGCTGACTAACACACACGCACACACACACACACACTATATATATATATATATATATATATATATGTGTGTGTGTGTGTGTGTGTGTGTATGTTTAAACAAGATAATTTTAAGACAGAGATCATAATTTATTTTAAAAATAAGTATACAATAGTATGACACCGAATAAAATAACAACTTAAAATACCTTTCGACCAACTCATCTTCAGAAATTGATAAAAAGAAATTGATATAAAACTGTCTCTCTCTCGCTATATCTATCTATCTATCTATCTATCTATATATATATATATATATATATATATATATATATATATATATATATATACAGGGTGGCCCACAAAATTTACTCACTCTTTTCACTTCCTATAACTTCTTGAATTGTTTAGAATCATTTAATTGTATTTGATATTTAATTTAAACCACTAATCTTCAGAAATTGATAACGACGGTATAAAACTCTCTCTCTCTCTCACACTCTCTGTTTATATATATATATATATATATATATATATATATATATATATATATATATATATGGGATGGCCCACAAAAACTTACTCAGTCTTTTCACTTCCTATAACTTCTTGAATTGTTCAGATGCATTTAATTTTATTTGTTATTTAATTTAAACCATTAATCTGCTTTGTGAGTAAATAAACATTAATAGTTCCTCATTTTAACCATTAATCATGTTTACAAGACAATAACGACCGCATAGTATAAAAATGTCTTTCGGCAGCAAGAATTCTTTCAAACATGATTTGTTAAATAATATGTTCAAGTTCTGTATGCCATTTTTTAAAAAAAATTAATCATTGAAATTTTGAGTTTTATGTGTCCTTTGTGAGTGCCTGTCTTTTTATTAAGAACACCTCATTATACAGTGCTTCAAATTCTGGAGGCTGTTGTGAGAACCAGGCAACATTGAATAAGGTATATTGAAATGTGTTTAAACACACACACAGACATACACACACACACTTAGACACACACACACGCATGAAATAATAGTGTCAACTTATTATTTTTTAGTGGCAGTGTATTTCGCTCAAACCGTCTGATACTGACCTTAATGGTAGACAAAATAGAGATGTGGATTTTGATTGGCTGAGCCGAACGTCGGAATGTTAGAAAGTGTTTTCGTACACATTAGACGTGGTTATTTTGTCTCTCGGCTAGTAAAAAATGTACACGTCAACGTGTTTATTAAAATAGATACGTTTTAAAATCCCTTTTGTTGAAGTTTCTCATTTTACCTCCGAATAAACCAACTAACGATCACCCGACCGGGAGACGACGGCCGAGAGAAAAAAGTGAGGAAGACAACTTTATTATGATCACCTGAAGACCGTCAACCAAAAGACACCCAGAACGATGGGGGCTATACAACATGCATACACACATACAAATTTCAGTTTGACCGTTTAGATGACGTCAACTTGAGTGAGTTGAAATTGGTGACATCAAACGTTTGATATTAAACATATTCAGATAAGCTACATTTCCTAGTTCCACCATTACAGACCTTTACAGTTAAAGCCCGCCATGTCATGTAAATTGGGTGGCATAGTCCTCATTCTATGTACATATCGTCGAATAGTCTTCATATTCTACTGATAACAAGGAAGTTCCATACGGTCAGCTTCTTCTAAAGAGCTAATGCTTTGTGGAACAGACTCCCCAGATGATACTTCCCCAATTACTACAAACTCAACCTATTCGTTACAAAATCAACCGTTATCTATCGTACCTATCCTCATAATCTGCACTTCTTAACTCCTGCACTTGTGTTCATAAAACAACCTCATTCAGTAGCCCTCTACTTTGAGTGGATCTTGGGAGTTGCATTGGGTGGAAAATAGTGCAGATAATGTGCCGATTATTTTTGCAATGTCCGGTTTTGTTTTATATTTTGCAAGTCATAAATTGATCTCTTTATCTGTCAAATCACCGACAAGACCCATGATAAGGTTTCAAACTGACAACTTAATTATTAATGTGAGCCTTCGACATTGAGCAAATGGCTGCAGGGGTACCCTGACATGATGTAATGTTTAACAAGCTTGTCTCGGTAAAATAATTAGGATTGAGTAGTGAGTTCAATCATCACTTGGTGCCCTATACATTCGGCCTTGTGCCACATCTAATCTACGCTTAGAAAATCACCATATGCTATATAACCATATTGCTAGATCAATTATGACTGAATAGTTAGTCTGATCCTCACTGCTTCCGGCTGGTAGTAAGCACCATGAACTCTTTGGTAACACGTAGAGAGGCTGCTCTGATCAAGAGTCGTATAATATCGGGTTATTTGCAATGCCATGTCGCGCATGGATAAGTATTCCTTCAAGGTATTTCCTGTGGGTAAGCTTGAAGCCGCAATATGTTTTAGTCTTAGCCATCTTCTGGCTAGTTTGTGCTATAGACAATCGTTAGTAATAAATATTTTATCATTTTTCTTCTCAAAACAAAATCTTCTTATGATAAATACAATCAAAGAATACGTGAAAACCAGTGAACAATAAAATCACCTACCCTCCCACATCAACCTTTCTTTCTCCAATATTTGTGGCATTCGTTCTAATTCCTTTAGTGTAGAATATTTTCTCTTGAAACGGTCCACAGATATCTTCAGACTAATTTAAACCAATTTAAATTCTTCTATTACTAGCAATGAAATCTCTGTTCTAATATACTTCCTCCTTGTCGGAAATGCTCTAGACACATATACACATATGCATGGTCTCATATTTATATTCGGAAAAATCTCCTAATTTCAAAAGAATTGTCTTTTGAATCCCCAGATGATTATTTTATGTGCTTTCGACTTTAGTTATGGCACACTGTTAGCTATCTCTTTTTCATTTATCACTCCCCTTCTTCTCAGGTACGGATATATTAAACAAAATTTTTGACAATATAGAAATAGCTCTCTTTATCTCTCTCTTCATTCATCTGCGAACATTTCTGTGTTTGTAGATTTTAATGCTCATCACGTCAAGCGCCTTAAGCATTCTAATGTTACTGATAATGTTGGTATTCAGACTTTCTTTTTTTTTCTTTGCTAATTCTCTCAGTCAAAAAGCGAAATTCCATACTCGTTTCCCTAATAAATCTGATCTTCTTTATTTGTTTCTTATCTCCTCTCGTAGCTGTTGGAAAACATCATAACTCTATCTTCATGGCAATTTGGATCATGTTTTAGTATCTGTTTATATTTCTTTTGAGCCGTCTATCCTATTCACAAGGCATATTTCTGTTACCAGCTTACTGATTGGGGATCATTTTGTAAGTTTGTTTGTGACACATCTTGGATGGATAATATTAACATACTTATCGAGAATTGTACAACAGAGGTTTCTTCTTGCGTTAAAGCCGGTATTGACTTTTTTTGTAGCATCTCGTAAATGCCAGGTAGAATAAAAAATTTCTGCTTGTTTCGCACCGGCCTGTTCAGCCGCTATAGCCCACAGGAATAACTTTTTCCGGTTGTATCATGTGATAGTTCCGCTCACAACAGACACCTATTTGCGTGTGCTCGCAATAATTGTAAACGTATCTTCAAAATGGATAAGTCTTTGTTGATAGAATGAGACACTTTTTTAACAAGTTTGGTTCACGTGACTACTAGTAGCTCTGTAATAGTGTGTTAAAGAAGAAGCAGTCTTCTATCCTTCCTCTCTTTACTCAAGTTGTGGTTTTAATATCTGCTGATAAAATACAATGTTTTGCTTGTAAATTCTCTTCAAATTATACTTGTCTCTTCTAGAGTATCTTTAACTGAATCCCTATGGCGTGATATGCATATAACTTCGTCCAAGGCTTCTGCTATCATCTCTTAATTGGATCCTTAGAAAGCAATTGGACGACGGCATCCTTGCAATAGTCCTTAGGAAATGTGCTCTTGAACTGGATCCTGTTCTCTCTAAACTCTACAATAAATGCTTTGCCCCGTCTTGATTTCTGCTGATTAGAAATTCTTTTCTAAAGTCACAGTCTTTAAGAACTCAAGCGAACGGTCTGATCCTTTTTAACTATCGGCTTATTTACATTCTTCCTCGTTTTGGCAAAATATTAGAGGCTCTAAATAAATCGCTAATTTTTATTAGCCTCCAAAACGAAACTGCTGTCTTGTAACACGAAGGGAAATAGAAAAATCAGGCGTAGGGATGCGGTTGAAATAATAGATAGAGAACGTCACTGGAAAATACGAAAAATATGATAGGGCATAAAAGTCTCCTGATCCAGCCAAGCATAGAAATGAATACAATATGTGAACCAGTAATGGGGAGTGGTAGAGATAAACAATAATAAAAAAGATTGCAATATGATCTCAGGTAAAATATTTTTTTGATCTATCTCTCTCTTTCTCTCTATCTATCTATCTATCTCTCTCTCTCTCTATATATATATATATATATATATATATATATACACTAGCAGCATGGCCCGGCGTTGCCCGTGCTTGATTCAAAAATCGTACGACTCATACAGCAATCGCTATCACTTGACTTTTGCCCTTCCTTGCCTTTAAAGGAGTGCCCTTTGCCGCGCTGATGTTGCTACATGCCTTCTTGCCTATCTCACATTGCGAATTTTTCTAAGCTCTATACTAAACATTAAATCTGTTACGAAAAAAGAACTAAACAAAATGAACACAAAACGATCAGCTTTAAAAAAGGACTTGTAACTGGAAAAACCGAATGAAAAAAGAATGTTACTTTTTCACATGCAACCCAGTTCTGCGGAATCAGAATCAACGTTGAGTTTAAGCAAGCGAATGAGCCAACTGGAGTAAAGTGCCATGCAGATTTAAATTTTTCCCATTTGTGACGAATGCAGCTATCGATTTTTTTTGCATGCTAGCATGCTAGTTAACATTCGTGTCAGTCAGCTGTTGGCTCTCACGCTGGCCAATAGAATCTTCCTGCATATTCGTGGCAGCCAGCTATAGGCTCTCACTCTGGCCAGTAGAAAATGGCCGCAGACTACATGAAAACTGCCGTAGAAGCATAAAAATATCGATTATTTCCACTATCAATGGGAGTTGGGAATTGCAAAATCGATCTTGGCCTTCCCGCTAACTTGGAGCATGTGCATGTAAATTTTGGTGCAAATCCGTCGAAAATTGCAGCCGTACATTCGTTACACGCACTCACACACACATCCTGGCTTATATATATATGTATGTATATATATATATATATATATATATATATATATATATATATATATATATTAATTACTTAATTATAATTATCAAGTCCTCCTAATAATTTCTATTATATATATATATATATATATATATATATATATATATATATATATATATATATATATATCTGATAATTGAAATATGGTGGATAGTGTATGTGAGTAACTTTTTTCACTTCTTTTTGTCTCTTTTCCTGTCCCACACAAAACATCTGAAACTGTCTTACGTGAAGGGCACCCCTCTTATACACGCACACACAGTGAGTGAAACACACAGCCGTTTTAAAGGAAATAAAGACTGAGCTGCAAATAACAGCCGTCAATAACCACCAACATTGCAATTAATGTGATGCATCAAGCCAGATTCGCCGGCCCGGTTCATGCAACATAAAACAGACAAAGTTAAATTCAATTATTATTTTCCGCCCTTTCATTGAAAACAGACCCGACAAGTTGGGCAGCCGTCAGGATGTGTTTAAAAGTGAAAGTCATTTGCTAATACGTCCGTTTATTCTTTCATTCTTTTTTTGCATTAAAACTTCGTCTTGTTTCTGGACATTGTCTTTTTTATATCGATGTTTGTTTTTATCTATCTATCTATCTATCTATCTATCTATCTATCTATTCACCTCTTTCTCTCCATCTGTATTGCTTCGCATTTCAAACATCTTCCTTAGTCTCGGGTAATATCCCTATATCCACTGATGTGAGCCACTCATTTGTTAGCCAATTCTAACTTTTTCTTTTTTTTTTGTAATGGGGGATCAACCTGTAAAGGCCAGAGAGCCACTCGAGGTAGAGTACCAGGTTAAGATTATAGTTTTCAGAAAAACATTCTGTTGGGAGTCGGTTCCACAGATCAGTCGTTCGCGGAAAGAATCTACTCGTGTGGAATTTACTTCTCACCAATGGAATACATAGGCAATCTGGGTGTTTGTCTACAATGTGCGTAACATGGCGGGTCCTAGCTGTAAAGGTTAGAAGTGATGGATCTAAGGAATACAGTTCATCTGAGCACTTTCTATGTAAATGGCGATAGAGGTGTGAGAGGTTTACGAAGATTTGTCCGTAAGAATTGTATTGTAAGGTGGAAAATAATTTGTTGCCTACACGGATGAGGAGACACTTTTGGACTCTACCGAGATTGCAAAGTGAGGACTCGTCAACTTTTACTCATATTTGGTAGCAGTACTTCATTTTAGTCTTTTGATCTGGCTCTTGTAAAGGTAGAGAATACTCCGAAGATTTAGGTAGTTACAGGGCACCGATTGTTTTTCCTGCATTTTAAAGGTGGATCGTACGTACGAGTTCCTCTTGAGGTCTAAGTTGAGTTTAAGGCCCAATAGTTACTTGGGGGGGGGTCATCCATTCATCGTTTAGTCTCTCTTTTGGGGCATTAAAACTTCGTCTCCTTGTTTCTACTTCATTGTCCAGATCTAGCCACCTTTCTATCTATTTCCTTGTTCAAATCTATCTATCTATCTATCTATCTATCTATCTATCTATCTACTTCATTCTTCAGATCTATCTAGCATTTTAACGGTGGATCGTATGTATGAGTTCCAGTTGAGGTCTGAGTTGAGTTTAAGGCCCAATCGTTACTGTCGGGGTGGGGGGCATCCATTCATCGTGACTGCTTCGATGAGTGATAATCTAATATAACTAGTTTGGTTTTCGAGACATTGAATGTAACAAGTCAGTTTTTCCTAATTGAGATGTTAGAGCTAGATCTGAGGTGACATCAGTTGCCAATCTCTGCTGATCTATAATTTTGGATGTGCTCACATATACCCTTATATTATCGGCATAGATATTTACAAATGATAATCTTAGGCTGATCATTTATGTAAAGTAAAACAAAAAAGAGGTTGGTCTACGAAACGGTCCCTGGGGATATCTGCGTTGATTTCTAAGGCCTCGAAGGACTATTCATTGACAACTACCTTCAGGAATCTACTTGGCGGAAGGACTTAATTATTGAGAAGTCTCTTCCAGGTATTCCCTTGCTAGAGAACTTGTGCAGCAATCCTTTGTGCTACACCTTGTTGAAGTCATTTGAAATATCTAATACTGTGGTCCTTGAAATGCATTTGGTGATTATGTGAGTAATTATAGTTAGGGAATCAGCAGTGAATCGAGACCCGGTACTACTTGTCACCCAAAACGTTGGTATTATTTCAATGTTCACCAACCTTCTTTTTTTTTTACAACCTCAAAAAGCGTGCTAATGACACCGAGGAGAATATCAGGGTTAAATAGTTTAGCTAAGATAGGGGTTAATTCCGGGTTGATATTCTTAAAGACAACCACTAGGCTAGTGGCTTTCTTAGAGTCAAGGCTTTCGATAAGTCTTGAGACTTCTCGTACTGTCGGGAAGGGGATGCCCTATGTCTTCGAATGTTGAGTTAAAGGCAAACGTTCGTCTTATCTGATACTGATTGTTAGAGAATATGAGGAAAACACTATTAAGGAAAGAGAACAATAAAAGAATAATAATTAAGACAACAGAAAATGATGATTGACTTTACATTTGGTCTTTTGAAGATCAAAGTTGACTGGAAAACAAGATGCCCGAAGCGAGTTTCAAAATCGACAAATGTGACGGAAGGAACTGTTAGCATAGGACCTACGTTTATATCGAGCTGTTTTAGCTGAAAAATATTGACTGAGAAGCAAGAAAGCGGAAGAGAGTTCCCAAACCGACAAGTGCGAGGGAAGAAACTGTTTGTATAGACCGTAAGGTTACATCTAGATAGTTCATCTTTAAATTGATTAGGCACTTGTTGTCAGTCTGGTACCACGCTTCAATTTGTAAAATGTCACAGAGGTCAGTTCATCATAACTATTACTATGAACGTATTTATAGAAAAGGCACAGAGAAGATGCGTTATGGTGGTGAGAAATGACTGAAATCGAGATGCCTGGTCAGGACCAATAATATTTCAGATTCTTCAATGGATTTTATCAATGATCCTTAAATATTCGGTTGGTGCATAATTATCAGGCGTTTTTTTTTTAGGCGAGTTATTTGTTAATAAAAATTGCTGTTTTGTTTACTTTTTTTAATAAAAATATTTTATTTTCAGGTTATAAAAATGCGTGTCTATAATCATAAGCTCCAGGATAATCATTTAAAAATTGAATTTGAATTGTTATGTTTCTTTTCGCATAACAAATATTGTTTAAAAACGCCTGATAATTATGCACCAGCTTAATATATAGCAGGAACACCAAACCAGAGAAGGCAACACTATTTAAAGCAAGGACGAATGGTAGACTCATAAATATGTAAGATAGATTCTGGCGAGAAAAAATTGTCTCGCACGACATAGTGAAGCAATTTTCGAATTTACCTATACATCTAGCTCATTCAATTGTAAAAGGATGAGGCCTTACCGCCAATCTAGTACTGAGCTTAAATTCATAAAGTCTAGGTACCATAGCGGAAAGTTCATCAGAGCAATTACCATGAAAATTTTTATAGAAAAGGCACAGGGACGCCATGTTACGGAGGTGGGGAAAAAAAACTTAAACTGAGATACCAGGACAGGATTAATGAAATTGCTGAATTTTATTTGGATCTTATCAAGGATTTCTAAATATTGGGTTGGTGCATAATTATCAGGCGTTTTTGTAGGCGAGTTATTTGCTAATAAATATTGCTGTTTCGTTTACTTTTTTGAATAAAAATATTATTTTATTTTAATGTCATAAAAAGGCATGTCTATAATCATAAGCTTCGGGATAATCATTTAAAAATGTTATTGTTGAATTGTTATGTTTCTTTTTTTCATAACAAATATTGTTTCAAAAACGCCTGATAATTATGCACCAGCTTAATATATAGCAGGAACACCAAACCAGAGAAGACAACTCTATTTAAAGCAAGGCGGGTGGTAGACTCATAAATATGTAAGATAGATTCTGTCGAGTAAAAAAATTGTCTCGCACGACATAGTTGTAGGGGTTTCACAGTGGAGGCTTTTATTTGTACTAAGTCGGTCCTAAAATAGGTTCGACGTACAAAACGTTAGGAACTTGATATAATAGGTAATGACGAAGTAATCTAGATACTTTAATATCCGACTAACAGTCGTCCGACATCGACTGACTGACCAACTCACTGCCGACTCACTTGTTACTTTTACTACTCCTACTTATTATAGGTGGGAGAGTCTGTTAACTATAGAATAGGTGTGTTTGACTATAGTAACAGTGAATCATTTTTTCTAGCAGTAGACCTATGAACTGCTTCAATATAATCTTTGCACTTTATGTCAGCAGAGAACGTGAGCCTAAGAAGCTGCAATGTGTCATGCAAGCCTGATGGAAGGCATAAAGGTTCTCTCTGATGATTAAAAAAGAGCCGTAGTTAACAACAGATTGTAGATTATTTTTGAGATCAGCTGCCAGTTTGACTTCATCGAACTGATCAGACTTACTATTAAAAGAGGTGTAAATCGTTGTGTTATCGAAAGATACATGATCGCCTAAGCGTGTATCATGCGTGACACGTAACTGACTGATTACTAGTTGCGGCTTGGATTGAGGAATCGGAGAGTCGAGTTCGAATTCCACTTGAATCCATTACATTCATTTGGGAAAGGTATGAATCCTTTTTTCTCATCCTGGCTATGGGTAAATAGCAAGACAAATTGAGTTCAGTAGCCTTGTATGGCAACTGGTCTATCGCAGAAAGAAATAGCAACCTACTGCTGGAAAAATATATACCTCGTCAGTCAGGTATCGAAAGATACATGATTGCCTAAGCGTATATCACACATGACACATAGCTGATTGATGGAGATCTGTGTGTGGGGACACCTTTATTAATACAAAAAATCTAGAAGAGTGGCCATTCTAGACAACTTTCATTTGTCGATTTAATAAGAAAGATTAAATCAATTCAAAAATGTATGCAGAAATACCATAATCTTGTGAAAAACCTTACCAAATGCTTTTGAGATGTCCGAAATAACATCCCGAAGTTCACCATTTTTATCTAAAGATTAATAGTCTCTTTCAGCAATAATAATAAATCAGTAGTTGACCTAGAGAAGTGAAAGCCATCTTGCTAATCTAAAAGAAAACCCTTAACCTTCAGATTTCATTAGAGCCTCTAGTCTTCTTCGTGCCCGCTCAGGACGTAGGCGATCATGGCTCTTCCCAACTTCCTGTCCTTTGTAGTTCTTAATAAATTTTGTCTTTTTGTTATTTCTCTTAAACCCTGTTCCGCCTTCCATTTACTCAAGCTCACTAAGTATGCTATACACTGTTTTCCTCTGTTCCTCTTGCATTCAGTTTGTCCTGTGAGTATCATATTGTTCAAACCCTCCTTCCTAATTATGCGGCCTAGAAATTTCAACCGTCTCTTCCTGATGTTAATTAAAAGTATCCTTTTTACTTGCACCATTTACATTATCCTCAATACTGCAATTATTCACAAAGTTTTCTTTAGGTGATCGGTATTTCATCAACTGGGGTAGATTGTTCAAGTACCACATGCTTTGTCTTTTCCGGATGTCTCAGTTACTTCCCTTTAACTTAACTCTCCAAGTTTTCGTTCATCACTGCTGTGGCCTGGTATTGAACTAACAAATATTAGGGTCTAGTGACTAGTTCTTTTCCCACTGGGCCAAGTATCCTTAAAGACATCTATTTATGAATTTTGGAGATTTTTAAACCTAATGTCTCTGAATGTATTTTTACCAGTGCTCATATTGTAATTTTTTCTGTTATTATTAATGTAATTTTTTTTTACCAGAGCTTATATTGCAATTTTTGTTGTTATTCATTGCTTTTCTCTAGCACTCTGTATTACTGGTTCCCATATGTATTTATTTCTATGCTTGGTCGGCTCAGAAGATCTTTGTGGCCTAGCATATGTGATGATTCTTTAAGTTTTCCTATTTTCCAGTGATGCCCTTTGTCTATTATATCAACCTCATCCCACAGGTGGTGAAATAAAGGGTTCGATACGAAATTTCAATCACATGAAGAAGCCTGGAGCATACAACGGCCGAAACTTTATGAATATGGCAATGAAGATGGGAATAACAGTCCAAATAATGTGAATAATGCAAGTAATCAACTCAGAGATATAGAAAGTTTCCTTTTTGTTTCCATTTTCTCTAAAACTCTCGTTGCCCACATATTCAGTCCATGGTATACTCTCCATCCTTCTGTAAAGCCACAGTTCTTTTGCTTCAAGTCTTCTCTTCATCTTTGAGGAGATTATCAAACATTCACTGGCATATAGGAGGACAGATATTACATAAAAATTAAGTACTCTTTTCTTTCTTTTTTAATACTCTGCCTAAGTTTTGGAATGAATATTTGGCTATCCCAATGCGCCTTTGGTTTTTAGTGTCCATTTTCGTCTTCTGTTAAAACATTTCCCATATATTTAAATTTTTGTACTTGTTTGAAATTTATGTCTCCAATTTGTAATTTGTATTTTGAGATTATCTTTTTGCTAACAACTATGCATCTTATCTTCTTGTAGTTGATATTTAATCTTTTCTTTTCGCTTTCCTTCACTACATTCTGTAGGAGATTTTGTATTTTTCTTTCTGTGTTTGCTATCAGCATTGTCTCATCTGCATATCTTATGCTGTTAAGGTTGAGGCCGCCAATAATGAATCCTGGTAGGACTTTTAATTTTTTCAGGATCGTGTCTGTATATGTTAAATAAGTCCAGTAAAAAGACATATCCTTGTCTTACACCCTTTTTTGTTTTTGTATATCTACTGAATTCATTTTCTATCCGTATGCAGACGATCTGCTGTCAGTATATGTTGTGGATTCTGAGATGAAATCCGGTCTCAAATGAATGACAAACGCAGGAATGAAATATAGCAAATAAATGTATTGACGCAATAATACAATTGGTAATACGGTTAGTAGATTCAGAAATGCGGTTAGTAGCAATAATAATATATATACAGTCTGGGAAATTCAGTATCGAAGTATGACTTCCTTCTGAGCTACGCGCTCGCAACTGTGACTCCTACAAAGCGGTTACCTCACACTCTTACTCTCTCTATTACTCTACCTCTCGGGTATTCACCGGCAGCAGTACAAATACACACTGGGCGAGTCCACTTGTATGAAAAAGGGGTGGACCCCATAACAGTATAGATTCTCAATTATTCTAATACCTCTGATGTTAAGGTTGCTGGGCAATTCTAACAGATCTTTATCAAACGCCTTTGTGCAATCTATAAAACACTATTACACGTCTTTCTGCATTTTTATTGATCTTTCTTATAACATTCTAAGAATAAATATCGTGTTCCTTTTCCAGTGTTTTTGACAAACCCGCACTGTTCTTTTCCTATTTCCGTTATGATTCTCCTGAGTTTTGTTATAGGGCGCATTAGGCTGATTGTCCGATGCAGTTCGCATTCGTTTGCATATGGATTCTCAGGCAGTGCTATGAAAATAGATCTACTTAGGTCCTTCGGTATATCAGCACTGTTGTAGATTTCATTTATTATTTCTGTAACCTTTTCTATACCGAAATCCTATAAGGCTGACAGCATCTCTAGTAGAATTCTGTCTGGCCCTGTCGCTTTGTTTCTGTTCAATTTGGCCAGTGTAGATTAATATTTCCGGTATTTATGTGTATTGGCAGTTATTCTCTTTTGCCGTGGATGATTTCTACGTTATATAAATTTCAACCTCTGAATTATTTTGTCTTTCGCCAATATCACCGGTCCCTCCTTGGATTTTATGCATCCTGTTGATGTCTACTGATTGACCTCTTTTTTTTTTTCATCTGCTTCATCCGTAGTACATATTATTTTTTATTTCTGCATTTTTCGTTGAGACATTTCTCTCTAACCTGTCTGCAAATGTTTCTTATTTCTTTGTGTAGTGTCCAATATTCTGTTCCCTGTTTTGGCTTTTTTGTCTCATTTCCATCATGTCAAGAATTCCATCTTTCATCAATTCATTTTTTTTTCTTCATCTATTTTCCTTTGGGATGATGTCGATTGCTGATATTATCAGAATTGCGACGAGAATACAAGGGGTTACAGAGATTGGGGGCAAGAGTAAAGAAACGTGATTGAGGAAAGGATAAAGAGAAGGACGGGGAATTATATCAAGGTATCAGAAGATTTCAATTGACATTACATTTAAATATTTGAAGACTATAACTGTGAGGGAAGGGAGTTCCACAGACGGGAAGTGTGAGACATGAAGTTGTTGGAGTAAAAGCGATGGCTACATTTAACCGTTTAAACCATTCTTCTCTAGCCTGTCTGCAAATGTTTCTTATTTCTTTGTGTAGTGTCCAATATTCTGTTCCCTGTTTTGACTTTTTTGTCTTATTTCCATCATGTCAAGAATTCCATCTTTCATCAATTCATTTTTTTTCTTCATCTATTTTCCTTTGGAATGATGTCGATTCCTGATATTATTAAGGATTCTTTTAATGTCTTACTTAGAGTATCCATTTTCTTTTTTCCCCCTCGTATTTTTTTTTACACTGTTCATATATTTCCCATTCACATTAGCGTCGTTCAAGAGTCAGTCTGTCGTACTGTTGTTTGAGTATTGCCTTCGGGCTTTTCAGTTTCTGTAGTTTCACTGGAAAGTGATCGCTTCAAAATTGAAGCACTTGGATATGATTTCCATTGTAAAATTGCGCTTCTGAATCTCTTGTTGATGGTTATATAGACAATAACCGTAATGAACGGAGCGAAAAATGGGTCCAATCTTTACGGCAAATGAGCAGATATCAGCCAACACCTAATTTTCGCTGGTTCCCAAACTGAATGAATTTAAGCGTGTTACTAGGTTGGCATCTCAGTCCCACCATTTCAATGCCGAAACGGCTAAATGTATCCATCTCTTCTACTCCAATAGCTTCATATCTCGCACTTACCGTCTGTGGAACTCCCTTCCCTGACAGTGTCTTTAAATATTCAAATGTAATGTCAATCGAAATCTTCTGATACCTTGATATAATTCCCTGTCCTTCTCTTTATCCTTTCCTCAATCACGTCTCTTTACTCTTGCTCCCAATCTCTGTAACCCTTTTTATTCTCGTGGCACTCCTGCCTTCCTTGGGATGAAATGCTTAAAAAAACGAAAAAAAAAAAAAAAGGAAAAAAAGGACACTTAAGACATTTATGGAGATAGAAAAACACAGAGGGAATAACTATGAACAAAATCGAGGCTCTAATTGCCATAAACATGCAGTAGTCTAATAAAGGAATACCAGGTTAAGAAACGTTGAGCCTGGTCAATACCTAGATGGGTGACTGCTTGGGAATACCAGGGGCTGTCAGCTTGGATATGTGGGTGGTTTAATGGATAATAGCTGCGAATTGTTAATCGGAAAGTTGCGTTCCAATTCCAAGGGGGTTCGTTATATTCACCTTGGCAAATATATGAATCCGCCTCTTCTCACTTCATCTATGGGTTAATTAGCAATACCTGTATCACTAAACCATTATTATTTAAAAAATAATTCTTACAATCTAAAATTATATTGGTTTTAAATAATCGGCAAAGGGTTGATAAAACATGAAAAACGAATCAATCAATCAATTTACCATATTCAGACACTTAGAAAAACACGGAGATTTAGGAAGCAGTGGGTTCCATACGCTTTTAAGGAAAAGAATGAATCGGGTCGTTAAAAGGTAAAAACAGAAATTGTTTATGATTCAACCTAATAAATTCCAATTTTCTTTTTTTTTATTCACTTATTTACTCTCATAAATCACTTTTGTGACATTCTTAGAACAATTTCATTTTCTTCATATCTTGTTAACGATTTCAATGTCTTATAATTTTCTGCGATCACTGTTCAAATTTTTCGCAATTTTCAAAGTTGTTTTTCTATTACTTAATAGATTTACAATGTTTTGTTTATATTTTGGGGTTATATCTTTCTTACGACTTCTACAAATTCTTATATATCGGAATTAAAAAGAATATAAAACTATGTTGTGACATCTATTTATTTAAAATATGATGAACAAGCCTAGAATTGGCTAAAAAAAATTCACGCCACCAAAAATATACTTGTAAATATTTTTAATGGTATAAATATACTATACAAAAATACAGATTAAAATACATGAAGTGTATTTATAGAATAAAGGTACTGGATCATGTACAAGTTAAAAAAAATAACCTCTCAGCTGTCAATGTGCCTCATACTAACTTCGAGCGAGTTGTCCTGGATAGAAATAACTGTAGATATTTGTGCCAGAGTGGTATCAGAAATTTCAAAATCAGTTGTATTCAGAGGCTAAGCGACGAAAGACAACGACAAAAAGCGTAAGCAAATATTACAGTTGTTATATCCTGAGATATTTGTGCAAGTGTGTGTGAGAGAGAGAGTGTGTGTGTGAGAGAGAGAGAGAGAGTGAATGTGTGTGAGAAAGTGTGTATTTTGCGTGTGTGTGAGAGAGAGAGTGTGTGTGTGTGTGTGAGAGAAAGTGTGTGTGTGTGAGAGAGAGAGTGAATGTGTGTGAGAAACTGCGTGTGTGTGTGAGAGAGTGTGTGTGTGCGAGTGAGAGTGTGTGTGTATGAAAGAGTGAGAGGGTGTGTGTGAGAAAGTGGGTGAGAGATAGAGAGTATGTGTGTGAAAGAGTGAGAGAGTTTGTGTGAGAGAGAGAGAGTGTGTGTGTGAAAGAGAGAGTGTGTGAGAGAGAGTGTGTGTGTGTATGAGAGAGAGTGTTTGTGAAAGAGTGAGAGAGTGTGTGTGAGAGAGTGTGCGAGAGAGTGTGTGTGTGAGAGAGAGTGTGTGTGTGTTAGAGAGAGAGGGAGAGAGTGTGCGTGTGTGTGAGAGAGAGTGTGCGCATTTACAGCTGTCAATGTGCTCGTAGTAGCTTTTTGTGAGTTGTTCTGAGTAGGAATAACTGTAGATATTTGTGCCAGAGTGGTATCAAAAATTTCAAAATTCTTTATATTGACCGGCTAAGAGACGGAAATGAACGAGGAAAATCGTCAGCAAGAATTCATTTTACTATGTCCCGAGATCCTCCCTATTGCGCAATATTTGGGCTAAATGACAGAATGAGGCTGTCCGAGTACATCATTAGCATATATATATATATATATATATATATATATATATATATATATATATAGTCAACACGTAGCAGCGACAATGTGTCTTCAGCATAAAAGCAATCTTCAGCATGAAACAGAAAGTTGCTTTTGATTTTAGACTTCAATGTAAACTTTCTATATTTAAATACGCTCTATTCCTGATACTGAGCACTTTAACCCATAAATATAGCATACCTCATTGCTATATTGTCATCATATATATATATATATATATATATATATATATATATATATATAATTAAGTCATGAAAAACGTGTTAATCCGTATCGGTAGTCCCAAGGAGGATGAAATCCTGAGAGCTCAATATAAATCCAGAGCTAATAATTTAAAGAAAAACAGACCATTTTAAGGTTCCATAATAATAATTTGTTTCACCAGAGCCCTTTTAAGGGACCCTGGATCATCAGATAACACTTCCAAAAATGAAATGAAAGATGAAAAAAATTTATACTTTTGACGGGTAGTATCAAGTTTATGTAATTTAACTGAGAGGGTAAGAAGCAGTGATGGGAGAGACATGGTTGAGTTTAGAAAGGGCTTATTTTAATATTTCTTTCAATCATACTTAGTACTGGAGGAGAAGAGACCATACCTTGACCTATTTAAACGTTTGACTTAACGGAAGTGTTATATTGAAATGGGAGGGGAGAAGAAAAAGAAAAAAGAAAGAAGGGGAAGTAAAGAGAAAGAAGCTGTAATTAGGTTTTACTTAGGAAAAAAGGGGTGGTATATTTTTGGCAATTTATGTAAAAAAATAGATTTTAATGTTTGAAAGTGATTTAAATGTTAAAAAAAACCCACGAAGAAATGAATTTGATGCTTGCTAGCAATTTAAATATTTAACTGTTTTACAAATAACTTAGGGATATAATATAACTTAAATACCGTATTTATTAACACATTCATAGAGAACACATTAAAAGGACTTTTTTAAATATAATAGTTTACTGATAGTAATCTTTTAATATTGTAAATGACTGTTAAGGTAACATCTTTATCAGTTTGAATTTAATTCAGGAATTTATATATATATGTCATTCGCAGACAGTACCTTATTGCTATATATATATATATATATATATATATATATATATATATATATATATGTATGTATGTATGTATGTCATTCGCTGACAGTACTGTTTGGCTGTATCACAGCTCCTCAGTACGACTAGACAGCCGTATGCCTTAAGACCGGATGGAAACCCAACCGATTTAGTGTCGTCAACCAAATCTAGCGTATTGTTCTTATAAAGGTAAACAGCAGCCAAGCAGTCATAGTGCTCTATTCATTATATATATATATATATATATATATATATATATATATATATATATATATATATATATTCTACTTCTGTAGAGTACAGTATTTAAAAAATATATATATCCGGCATTGTTGACAAAACTAACCTGTCCATAGGCCTCGAGAAGGACCTACAATCTGTGGTTGACTGGGGCAGGAAATAGCTTGTAAACTGTAATGCCTCTAAAACGAAACTCCTCTCAGAACCAACCCTACCTTCCATCAGGATGGCTGATGCCCAACCACACGAAAGTACCTCTATGCACCTGCTTGGTCTTACGTTGTCCACTGACCTGAAGTGGAACAACTACATTGAAACTATAGCTTCATATACCGCAAGGAAATATGGTTCTCTGTGTCGCGCCAGAAGGCTTTTCTTGTCTAAGCCTATCCTTCAAATCTCACAATCAAACATTCGTTGATTATTGCTGCCATATATGGTCTGGTGCTCCCGCTGTTCATTTCGAAGTCCTCGACAAAATCCAGAGACGGATATGCAACGTGGTTGGTCCTGATCTGGCCATTTCATCTACAGTCAATTTCTCAAACATGATGTGGCTTCTCTTTGTCTTTACTATTAGGTTAGTGCAAAAAATAATGACGTAATAATGTCGTTTTTTGACGTTAAAAATACGTCAAAAAACGACATTATTACGTCATTATTTTTTGCACCAACCTAATACAAGTACTTTCATGGTAACTACTCCAACGAGCTACTTTCACTTGTTGCCAAAACTGCATGAATTTAAGTGTGCTACTACAGCTTCTTATCTCGCACCTCCCGTCTGTGGAACTCCCTTCCCCTTACTTGCTTCCCTGGTAACTATAATCTTCAAATATTCAAATGTAATGTCATTGCCCTTGACCCTTGTTCTTCTCTTTATAGCTTTTCCCATACACTCCTCTTTAATCTTACTCTCAGTCTCTGTAAACCCTTGCGTGCTAGTTGAACTCCCGCCTAGCATGGGGTGAAATACTTTAAAAAAATATTACACAACAAAATCCAAAATTACCTCATATGGAGAGGTATAGATCTATTTCAACCATCGAGAAATACGTTAGTCTTATTCACCTCCAATCTATAGTGGTAAATTTTGGATATATTTGTGTCATTTATATGCTATGTTATAATAAATACATTGAACGATATATATTTTTTTATATGTCAAGAACAATATTGGGGAAAACGAATGACAAAGGGGAAAAAAGGTTTTGTGTAACGCGTTTCGTCTTTTACTACTTCATCAGACTAAGTTTGATCAAATAAGGAAACAATTCACTACGACGAAAATGTCTAGAGAGTACCTTGATCGCAAAGTTATCTAGAGGAAATTTTCTCCCTGGCTCATACAACATTTAACCATTCCTGGCAGTACTTCTATTATCACAGTGTGGGATCTGTAATAACAAAAGTGACGAAAACAAAAAAGAAAAAGAATCTCAATGAAAGCGGCCAGATTAAACTTCCCAGCATGCCTCGTTCTTGCGCATGCGTAGCCGCACCAACATAATAACTTTATCTCGATGAACTCCTAAAGTAAGAAACACGTCACAAGAAAGCCTTTTTCACTTTGACACATATTGTTATTCAGTTAGAAAGAGAACAGGTTAAAATAATTTCGTGCCAGCTCAACTAAATGAACAATGGTGAGAGGAAAAAGATCATTCAAGCATTCAGTAATAGTATCAACATTCATACTATGGCTTCCATCTTCAAAGTCTATACAAAAACCATCAAGAGAACGGTGAATAAGTTTTAAAAAGAGGGAACAGTAGAGAGGAAAACTGGGTAAGGAGAACACAACAGGAAGAGGGATCGTAATTTCAAATTAGAGATAAAGACATCAATTAAAAAAGATCTAACTCAACCCATAATACGTTTGGCACGTGAGAGAGGAGTTTCAGCAATAACAGTCCAAAGAGCAGTGAAAAAAGACTTGAAAATGAAATCGTACGTGTCCTTGTTACCCTAGGACAGAAAGTTAGAAGGTTAGCGATGGCGTGGTATTTTGAATAAATTGGAAAATTATCCTGGAATATATATATATATATTTGAACTTTATTTTAATACTTCGCGATTCTTAGCTATGATTTATTAATAATGAAGCATGTCATTTTCGTTTATAATCGATTTCATCAGGATTATTCCCTTAAGCTTAGGGAGAAATACATTCTTACTGTTCAGAGTAGATTCTAATAGTGTTATAAAATCCTTGAAGAATTCCAGTAAGATATCTTTAATCATTTCTAAGATACAACCGTTCAGAACTTAATCTAACAAGTGGACAATTTTGCTTTTACACGATTTGAACACTCTTGCTGTTACACCCGGTTTATATCTATCTATCTATCTATCTATCTATCTATCTATCTATCTATCTATCCTACTACTCAAAACATTATTTTGTGGATACCTATATTTCAGCAGATACACTGATCTTAGCCACCGAAACTAGGCTGGACCAGAAAGTGGTTTCTCTTCGAATGAAGGGGGAAAGCAGGCTTGCACTCTTTTCTTTATAACGTCTCTTGAATATGCAGGCTAGTAGATATATTTCGTAATGTTTAAAACTCCTGGAAACCAGTATTTTGAAGTAAAGTGCTCAACATTATGAAATACAGCATTCATAATAAAATAATAAAATTCAAAATTCAAAACTTATCCCCCAGTCATCCAATGTTTCTCCGTTTATCATCCAACTAAGTATTATTTTTCAATAATAAGCATTTAGGAAAACCGATTGTATCTTGTATTCACTAAACGATGAAACGTGTTTAATGTCATTATTTAAAATTGGCTGTAATCTTTTGTTTAGGAATTTATTAACGCTTTAGATTTGATAGTAGGTAGCGTAGTATGAATGTGTTTTCGTGTCAGTATTTTTAAATCGGGTGTTGTGAATTTACAATTCTGTAAAGATATTGACTCTGAATTTCACTTCTTAATAAATGTGACATTTTCTTTTGTTATAAGCACGTGATGTATTTATATTTTTAGTGTTATTTTTGCTTCAAAAATTATTATGGTTTGCGTTATTTGTATTTTATATGCATTTTTTTGTGTTACTCTAAGTTAATATCTTGTCGTGTTAAATGATTTTTCTTTGTGAGACTGTTGGAAGGAATTTTCTGTTATTCGTTCAAGCAACATTTGCTTTCACTGACATAGAATTATTTCCCGAAAACAAATCTGAAATGTTAAAATTAACTAATTTTGAATCTGTGTCAGTTATATCCAGTGTTGAATGTAGTGCATTAACGAAAAGATTCTGTAGCGAAAAATTGTAAAGAAATGTTATTTTAACGATAATCTACCATATATATATATATATATATATATATATATATAGTAAGAGAACGAAATGAAAATAAAAATAATATATCAATGCTTGTGAGTAATTTAGAATTTAATCGAAAATCATGTTTCACCAAATATAATATAATCAAATATATTGCTACAGATATTGTCAATAAGACTGTATGTTATTCTCCATAGAAAAATACAAAGGCCATATTTCTTTAAATTACATATCATATAATATATATATATATATATATATATATATATATATATATATATATATATATATATATATAGTGAGGGAAATAAGTATTTCATACCCTACTTGTTTTCTGAGATTGCCACCTTACAAAAATGTAAACGGTCTATAATTTTCAGGTTAGGTCCGTCTTGAAAGTGAGAGATAGTATATTAAAAAAAATCTAGAAATTGACATTGTATTAATTGTTGAACATTTATTCTTTACACACACACACACACATATATATATATATATATATACCATTCACAGTTACGTTCTGTCTCCTGCATCATCTAACTTTAAGGGCGTGAACTCATTGCACACTGGTGTGGATAAGACAGATGGCCGATATCACCGTCTGCCGAAATAGGCTATTCCCCTTATGAGATAATTTTGGATGTACTTGTTTATTAATTATATTGCTCTGTATTAACAAATAAATCGACCTCTTTTTCGTGGATCAGTTTTAATATTTTGTATTACTAGGATCCACTTGCATTATATACCAAGGGATTTTTTACCTTTACAATATATATATATATATATATATATATATATATATATATATATTAGGTTGGTGCAAAAATAATGACGTAATAATATCGTTTTTGACGTATTTTTTTAGCGTAAAAAAACGACATTATTACGTCATTATTTTTGCACCAACCTAATATATATATATATATATATAAACTGTGGACATAGTAATTGTCAGCATATCAAATTATTCTGATGATTGCTTAACGCGTGAAACAGTCCATTTGCAACACTGTCTATAACTATATATTTTTTATCCTCCATATGGCCGTATCTATGTTTTTTTTTTGTGCGTGTGTGTGTGTGCGTGTATGTGCGTGTGTGTGTGTGCGTGTGTGTGTATCTATGTAATTAGAATTAGCCGTTGGGGTTTTATATTTTAGCACTTTCAGATAGTTTATGCTGGAGGAACATCAATGGAAATTGCTTTTCGTTTAGTATGGATTTAGGATTTTTTAATTTTCTTCCGTGTTCAAATATTTCCAGTGTTTTCAGTTTATTATATTTTCTGGCCAACTTTCCTTCCTTCACATCAATTTTGTTTCGATAATAACTTATTTATTTGCCTATTTTTTTCTTTTGTTTTGTTATTATTTTCGAATTTCATTTTATTTTGTTATTATTTTCGAATTTCGTTTTATTTTGTTCGAATTCAAAAATTTGTACGTTTTTTCTTCTTGTTCTCTTCTGGATTCACCCATTGTGGAAATTGTTCTCCATTTAAATCTAATTTTTATTTTTTTTACTTATTTTAAAGGAAATCGTTCACTGTGTTTTATATAATTATCGAAATTCGGTATTATCCTAGCAGGCAGGTATTTTTTTCTGTGCTTTTCATTAATTGGCTCGTTTGTGTAAACGCTGCATAAGTCAATGCGTCTCTTGTATTACCCGCATCCAGTATGAATGGGAGTAAAACTGGAGGGCCTTCGTGTTGCGTTTACGGCGCTTAAAGATTGCGATGGAGATAAAATATAGCACTGAATGACAAGTGGTATAAGTACAAAGAAAAGAAAGAAAGGTGAAAATGAGAGAGAGAGAGAGCGAGAGAGAGAGAGAAACAAATAAACATACAGAGAGAAAGAGAGGGATAGAGGGATAGAGAGAAATAGAACTTAAGTGAAGCAAAAATGAGTAACATCTAACATTAGCTGGAAAAAAAAGAAAGTGAAATTATTTAAGAATCCATAACGTTTCGGTCGCTGTATCTTCCGGCCTTCTACTAAGTGTTCCAATAAATAGGACTCAAGATAAACCTCTCCACAACAGAAACTATGATCTAGAATTGGAATGAAAGCAGTGATAACACCTACCCCGAATCGAACATAAAAGTTCAGGATGCGGAATTAGTAAATGCTAAACACTTCAAACAAATTCAGTGTATGAATGTCATAGCAAATTTAATATCGGATAAGGAAATAGAATACAAAATAAGCTGTTCTAGGGGTAGTTTCCACTAATACCACAAATAGCTACAAAGCGAAAACATTAACCTAAAAAATTGTACTTAAATAGCCTCGTTAAATCAAGATTTCCATATGGATGTTCTGCATTGCAGCAAACTCGATTAGAAATAAGTAAATTGTCATCTCTGTACAACGGTTTTTTCGGCTTAATGGTTAAAAATGGCTTCCTTTGAACGATGGGACTGTCGCAACAGAATCACAAATTAAAAACTACAGAAAACCACATCATTTGAGGAATTTCCTGAGTAGTAACAAAAAAAAAAAAAAAAAAAAATGCATATCACATGGAATTCGAAGAGTAAATAATGACACAATGAAGATATTGATGTGTCAAACATTACTGCGAACAAAAGTTAGGAAGGAACCCCCCATGAATGCTACAAAGAGCGATAACAGTTTTGGAGGGGGTTTCGTATCAACTATTTTCCTGGAAAACTATTTACAAAGAAAGTATTTTAGGCCGACAATTATTTTAAGATATTTTTTATGTTTATACATTCTTTTTATAGATACAAATATTTAGGTAAATGCTCTGATAAACAGTATTGACAGCATTTACCCGGTGGAATGTCCGAGAAATTTTCATAGAAATTATTCAGTTTTGTAAAATAGCCTGGTCTCACGCATTAGTTTAATGTATGCCATTTATTTGAGGATACATAAATAGTCAATACAAGATTAGCTAGAAAAGAAAGTTTATTATATTGTGATTCTCAGGTTTCTCTCTCCGTATATATATATATATATATATATATATATATATATATTTCTGAGATGAGGTATTATGTACAGTATTTACATTATGCGGACCATTGTCCTCATCTTTGTCGCCATATTTGTCACAACGTTTCGGCCGTTGTACGCTCCGGCCTTCTTCAGGTGGTTGGAATTTTGAACTGAACCCTTTATTACGATCCCTGGGGTAGACTGTTCTAGTTCCACGTGCCATGTTTGATGGATGTCAGTTCCGAAACGTTGTGACAAATATGGCGACAAAGATTAGGACAATTGTCCGCATAATGTAAATACTATATATATATATATATATATATATATATATATATATATATATATATAAAGCAAATTTGGATAAGCGAAAGTAGCGTTCTGACTTCAAGACAAGACAGATCGGTAGTGAGTCAGATGAAACCAAGTATCGGCCTATTTTATTGATTAGAAATAATTCCAACATGCATTTGGGTGCTTCTTCCTATAAATTGTTGACGGGGGTAAGTATTTTGTAATCCTTCCTAATATAAATTGGAACCAGCATAGGGAGATTTACGAATCAACACTGGGCTATTGTCCCATGGGACATTCCCGTGTGTAGAACTTGAGCTTAATCTAATTGTTGGTGAACTGCCGCTGCTTGTCACGCACGACTGCACTCATAGAGACTTCTCTTTTCTACTGATGCTGCTGCTGCTGTTAACACTTTATCATTTTTCTTCCTTTTTTCATTAATAATAATATTAGGTTGGTGCAAAAATAATGACGTAATAATTTCGTTTGTTGACGTATTTTTAACGTCAAAAAACGAGATTATTACGTCATTATTTTTGCACCAACCTAATAATAATAATAATATTTATTATTATTATTATAATATAATATTTAATATAATAGAATAATATAATTAATATAATACGCTGTTTAATAACGATTGTTTAATAATTACGCATCGTAAAAGTTCCAAAAAAATTACCCCCAATAATATTTACGAAGCAAATACTTGAACAAATAGTTAAGATCACATGTGGAATGAAACAGGTAATTCAACTTCTCTTCTCGCTCCCACTGACGGCTTGAGGCAATCGGATGTCGAGCCACACTAATGCGCTGTGATACAGCGAAACAGTCTGTCTGTGTATGACAATATATACTCCCCGGGAAAATTTATTTCCGGACGAGAACTCTTAAGAGAAAGCGCGAGTTTGTAAACACTGAATACTATTGCTACTAGTGCAAAGCTCTTCTATGAATTGAGTCCTGTCGTTCATTGGCGTGTTTATTCGAAGAATGAGTACGTAAAAATTCGCCTTCCTCTCTGTCGGGCCCTGATAGCTCAGCGGTAAAACTTCCGACTGAGACAATCGGATGTCAAGCTACACTTATTAGCTGTGATACAGCAAAACGGTCTGTCTGTGAATGACAATCTATCTATCTATCTATCTATCTATCTATCTATCTATCTATCTATCTATCTATCTATCTATCTACATCTGTGTGTATTTCAATAATCTTTATATATTGCCTTATAAGTCTTTAAAACAGATGTGTCAGTAGTCACGCATGATGTAAAGGATTCTTCTGTGTGTCTCTCCTCAACTTTCTGTTCTTCGGTTTTCTTAGTAATGTTTTTTTTTTTTTAACAATCCCACCCAATCATTCATTTACCCAAAATCGTTAGGTCGATTTATCCCCAGTACCTTTTTTCTTTCAGCATATCCGGCGCGTTTCAAAATTTCTAGATTTTCTCTCCTCATTATGTGTCCCGGAAATCTCAACCTACTTTTTCTGATTCTAAGTGCTTTTTCTTACAATTTCCTTAAAACTTCCTCGTTGCTTACATGGTCCGTATATAGTACTCTCAGCATTCTTCTGTAGAAAGCCATTTCTGTAGTTTCCAGTCATCTTTTGATCTGTGAGGAAAATCCCCAGTATTCTTTGCCATATTGAAGCATTGATATAGCATTCCAGTTCAGTAATCATTTCTTTGTTTCTAACGAAATTTTCCTGTTTCTTAATACTTTGTTCAGTTTCTGGAAGGCATCTTATCTTATTCTAATACATGTTGACACATATGTTAAAACACTTCCCAGATATTTAAACTTCTGCACTTGTTTGATTTTGACATCGCCAATGCTGAGCTCACATCTTGGGGTTTTCTCTAACTGACAACCATAAGTTCTTTCTTCTTATAACTGGTGATTAGCCCTTTCTTCTCACGTTCTTTTATTACCTTGTCTAGGAAGTTCTGCAGTGTTCTGTTTGTGGTTACCCACAAAGCAGTACCATATACGTATCTTTGACTATTATGATTATGTCGACTGATAATAAATCCTGGTAAGATATCCAGGTCTCCTACATATCATTGTCTTACAAACTTTTCTGTTTTGATGTACATAATCAAGTCTTTGTCCCTATGTAAGCTGTCCGCTCCTGTAGTTTGCTAAAGATTTTCACATAAAAATCCATTGAAACTAAGAAAGAAAAAAATGTCAATAACTAAAAGAATCGGGACATTATATATAAACAAGCTAGACTAGTTTTACACACACACACACACACACACACACACACACACATATATATATATATATATATATATATATATACACCACATCCCTTGAAGTACGTGGGCGATCATGACATTATATATAAACAAGCTAGACTAGTTATATATATATATATATATATATATATATATATATATATATATATATATATATATATACCACATCCCTTGAAGTACGTGGGTGATCATGACATTATATATAAACAAGCTAGACTAGTTTTACACACACACACACACACACACACACACATATATATATATATATATATATATATATATATATATACACCACATCCCTTGAAGTACGTGGGCGATCATGACATTATATATAAACAAGCTAGACTAGTTATATATATATATATATATATATATATATATATATATATATATATATACCACATCCCTTGAAGTACGTGGGTGATCATGACATTATATATAAACAAGCTAGACTAGTTATGTATATATATATATATATATATATATATATATATATATATATATATATATATACCACATCCCTTGAAGTACGTGGGTGATCATGACATTATATATAAACAAGCTAGACTAGTTATGTATATATATATATATATATATATATGTGTGTGTGTGTGTGTTTTATGTCTTTTGTTTCAAATTTATATAATTTGATTCAAATTATATATATATATATATATATATATATATATATATATATATATATATATATATACCACGTCCCTTGAGGTACGTGGGCGGTCATGACATTATATATAAACAAGCTAGACTAGTTATATATATATATATATATATATATATATATATATATATACTACGTCCGTTGAGGTACGTGGCCGATCATGACACTCTACCGATATTTCCATGTTATCTAGAAATTGTCATGCATTCTTATAATCGACGGTGAAGCTGTTTCTCGTTGCTTTCCCCGCGGTTTCGAATTTTGTGTTTTCCTTTCCTTGCAGTGGTTTCAGCCTCTAGTTATGGATATTTAATCCATAGATAGAGGGTGAACGGGAGGGCTCATGTCTTTCACATGAGAAGGTGTGTGAAAGTGAATCCACCAGTCCAGGATGCAATTTGAACTCGAATCAGCGATTTGGTATTAAATTCTTTGTAGGATTTGTATTATTTCATTTCTTTGGACGAATCAGTATTTCGATCAGAGATAATCGATCTGGTAGCACAGTTTGACTGAATTTGCAATACGCGAATATCGAACCATTCATTTTATGATCGATCGATGCACCTTTTCCGTCACTGTTCTGATAATCGATTCACCAACGACCTATATCGACCTAGCAGTGTATATTCTGAAATCGAAATAAATGCACAGCAATATATGTATGTATATATATATATATATATATATATATATATATATATATATATATATATATATATTGCTGTGCATTTATTTCGATATATATATATATATATATATATATATATGGTATCTATAAAATGTAAACACATTTTCACAAGTCGAAATTTGAAAAATATGTTTCAGTTGTAGCTGATTCTAACATTGCAAAAAAAAAAATTGGTTAAACTAAGAAAAAGGAAGGGACCCATGTTAAAAATGCTACTATAATTGTAAGAAGTTTGTTGGAGTTCAAATATTGTTCGGAATGGAGTTCAAAATAGATCTACCAACATGGTTTCAAGCCTAGCTCTTGCTTGCATCAGAAGTTCCAGATGTTCACAAGGACTGTTCCAGAAAAAACAAAACCAAAAAAAAACAAAAAAAAAAAAAAAACACGCACGTCCACAAAGCCCAACAGAAATATGTGAACTTTTATATAAAAGAAAATCGTCAGGTGACTCTTGAAATAGTATCTTCAGTAAAAATAAAATAGCGTCAATTGCATTTTAAATCGCGGCTATTTTAAAGGTTTTACGATAACGTTAGTCCAAGCCGTCGGTGAAAATGATCTTTATTCAGGAGCTGCAATTTCTGAGCGTCGCCTAACAATATAGGATGAATTAAAAAGATCTGTCCATATTTTTGAGATGAGGTATTATGTACCCTATTTACATTATTCGGACTATTGCTCTCATCTTTGTCGCCATATTTCTTACCACGTTTCGGCCGTTGTACGCTCCGGCATTCTTCAGGTGGTTGGAATGTCGAACTAAACCCTTTATTTCGCTCACTGGGGTAGACTGTTCTAGTTCCACGTGCCATGTTTTTTTTAGGATGTCAGCTATCAGTTGTCTCCTGTTAATTTCCCTCTGAAAGTTCTCCACTGCCTTAACCGGGTGTTGAACTCACACTGTTTGAGTCCTGTCACTAGATCTAACTAACGCCTTTATCCACTGTGCCATGTGCCCCAGTGCCAGGACCCAAAGAATGTGAGTTCAATACTCGGTTAAGGCAGTTGAGAACTTGGAGAGGGGAATTAACAGGAGATAACTGATAATTGACATCCATTAAACATGGCACGTGGAACTAGAACAGTCTACCCCAGTGAGCGAAATAAAGGGTTCAGTTCGACATTCCAACCACCTGAAGAAGGCCGGAGCGTACAACAGCCAAAACTTTGTAATAAATATTTATTTTTTTTAAAGATTAGCGCCCCGATCAAGGCATGAAGCCACTAGTATGCAGGGGGGTTGCAGAAGATTTGTAGCAAGAGCAGATAGGAGTGATAGAAGAAAGGATGAAGGGAAGGATAGTGTGTAGATCAAGGTAACTGGAGATGTCGATATGGCGACAAAGATGAGGACAATAGTCCGAATAATGTAAATAGGGAATTAAAAAGAGCTATGCAAAGCGGATTCTCCCAATTATCAAATGATCTCCCCCATGTAACTCAAATGGAAGCAAGTTGTCGTCATTATCTGGGCTGAAACCTAGCGTGTCGAAAAAATGCTCCCGATCCTCCAAACGAACACAGATTTGTCAAGTCGTAGAAAAAAAGTAATTACCTTGAGTTACCTTGAGTTGCCAAATATATTGCCATTTTTCCGCGTCGTATAATCGTCTGATAACGTTTAATGTAGTTAGAATCATCCTTGTCACTACATACAATGTCGGCAAGTACCTTTACATCTTTCCACCCAACATCAAACGACTTATTCGAGACAAGCAGAAACTCACCAAAACTGTTGTATCACTTGGAAAGTGTTAAGACGGATAATGCTCCTTAGTTCCACCAGTTCTAACATTTACGGTTAAGACCCACCCTGCTACGCACATTGTAGCTAACCACCCACATTCCCTTCGATTTCCATCAGTAAGACGTAACTTTCACAACGAAGCTTCTTCCTACGAACCCTGTTTTGGGAAACCGTCTCCCAAGTGAAGTCGTCCCCGGTCGCTACAATCTTAATCTGTTCAAGTCTAGGGTTAACCGTTATCTTCATCACATATCCACGTAAAATGTGACTCTTACTCTGTAACTCACTACGACCGTTGTACACTGTGAACATCATAAGACTTTTTGGAAGGGAGGATTACTGTCTGAATATGCAAGGTTTAATATGATTGTCTGTACGCTTGGTCCGCTTAAAATTTAGTAATAACATGACTTAATAGCAAGTTATGCTATTTATTAGTTTCCAAATGTGTAGTTTTATTTGAACATTTCTAGCATATATTGAGTCTCATAATTTTCTGTATTGTTCTTTTGTTTAGGTAATATAAACTGAAGACTAACTAGGAAGAAAAAAGAAAGTTGAATTGCCTTAATAATATTCATGTTTTGCCATTTCCTTCACGACACAATAATTAATACGACTTCTTAAAATGTTAGCTAACAGCGCATGCTTCAATAACATCCGAATGTCAGCCAAATTGACAATTGTTTACTATAAAGACAGCACAACTATGGGAGTGCAACCAATCATGAAATAAATATTGCGCATGCGCGAGCAAGCTTTACTATCTATCTATCTTAAATAATATAGACGAATTTTTCTATTTATTTTAAGTAATGAAACATGCATCAATAAAAAAAATTGCTGCCGAAATATACGCAATATATATGTATATATATATATATATATATATATATATATATATATATATATATATATATATATATAGAGAGAGAGAGAGAGAGAGAGATTTGGACGACACATGTTTCAACTACGCGCAGGTATCCTTAGGAAAGGCATGAATCGATATCTTCTCTCCTCAGCTATGTCTTATATATCTGAAAACCATTATTATATAGAAAAAAATTATTACAATATATGTAGGTGATTTTACTTGCTTGGCCTAATTGTTCTTGTTTACACCCAAGTTCTATTATAAATGCCATCGTTTTTATTTTGCCCCCCCCCACGCTTTTTCCCCCTTCTCATCTTATCTTTTCTTGTCTACATAACGTTAGTAATGCGAAGCAGACGGAAAATTTTCACATATACCTCGACAGTATGAATTGGCTGGATTTTAAGTTTAGATCATATCGATTTTTTTATTGTGCGTAGTGTAACCACAAATGTATCCACACGTTTCCGGTGTCTGCTTTTTAATTTTAATTTCAAGTCAGCGAATCGGTAGTGAATTATGCATCTGAAAATAATTTATCTGTATCTCACTCATTTAAACCGTTATTTAACTTCTGTCTTTCATTTAATTCACTGTCGAATATATGAAAGTGGCAATACTTTACATGGTTTTAGTTACCTGCTTATACTTAGAATCACAAAGAAACAAAAGAAAAATAGTGCGAAAAAAGGGATTTGGGAATTTAATAATAGCAGGATATATTGAAGTGGAACAGAGGAAGGCAGCGAATAATTTATCTATCGAGCTTGTGTAAATAGATATCAGAACAAGGAATAACAAAACTTATTAAGCGCTACAAAGTATAAGAAGTTGTGGAGAGCCATGATCATACTCGTCCTGAAGGGACACGTAAGAACATACCGCGATAGAATACACAATAATACCACAAAGCATTTTGTGAATTGCAACTATGATTATCTTCCTCCGATAGCTTACAAAGGAAATCGTACAAAAGGCTTTTTCTCATGTTCATCGATAAAGAGTACAGAATACTGACACAACTTGATACCATGCCTAGACTGAGCCTTTTATTGAAGGAAACAGAGTAGGTGGATTAATTCAATTCTATAGCGCATGTTTCTGATCAGTTATATCTTCATCTACAATCAATATTTGATTGAGAAAGTCTGAGAAATTTTATCGGCATTGTTCTACGATTTCACCTCTTTTAGTCAAATGAGGTTGTGGAGAGCAATGATCACAATATTCGGAAGGTACATAGAACGAATAATAATAATCTTCATAATTTGTTATACGAATGTCTTTTCTAAACTTATGAGAGCTATCTCATATATGAGGACGCCTGTTCCAAATCTCTGAATGTTTTGTCTCAAGAACTGAGAGAACCAGTAGGTCAACCTTCTCTAACCCCACTTCGACCTTTTCGAAGTGCGTACATTTCTTTTGCTGCTAAGGAATTGATTTATGGGAATTGCTGTTCTAAAAGGAATTTGTTAAAATCCTTTTGTTCTTAAAGAAAAATTGTTTTTAATAAACTGTTATTTTCTAAGAGAGGACAGATTTTATTTTGAAGAAATGTCAATCTGTTTTGATAGTTTTATGTGCACAAGGGACATTTTGTGAATCGCTAATTTTAACATTTGTTTAATTTGTGTATTGCAAAAATATTTTGCCATTTAAAGATATGTTTGTTTCTCTGCAAATTTCCCTTTGAGTAGGGATCTTGTCTTTTTTTTTGAGTTTCTCTGAAAGTATTTGTCAAGGCGGAGGGGGATAAGAGATTTTAAAACCTCCTTTGAAATCTTTCTCCGTCTTTCTTTTTTTTCTTTCTTTTTAGGAACTATCCTGTATGTACGTAAGAATTACATTGAATATGAATCTATCTACTTAAACATTCTACTCGTAATATCATACGTTACATAAACAATTTGTCTCAGGAAATAAAACGAAAATGTTCTCTTTGAAATACTGCCAATTGATACTATATAATTCTTTGCTTATTCCTTAGTTTAATATATCCAGTTCAGTCATCACTAAGGGCTTCAAAGGCCACAAACAAGGTTGAGTACGTATTTACCTGAGAAAGCTCCATCAAATTCTAGATTTTTCACTCGACTTTCAAATGCTGATTGATGTATCTACCACTTGTCGGACAACAGGATAACACTTCTTGTGCATTTGATAAGGAGCAATCTCCACTCGGGCAGCTGTTTCCCCAGAACTGTTGTTTTGGGGGACAGACTCCAGAGAGGAGGCTTCCCTGACAACAATAATCTTGGTCTTTTCAAAGCAAGGGGCAACTGACATCTATCATACGCGTCCATATAATATGCCTTCCTCCTTGTTTCACCCTTACAACAAACATGGACAGTAACCTTTAACTTGAGTGGCAAACAAAAGAAAATATGGGACAATCCCATTAATAATGTTAATATAAAGGAAATATGTTGATTATTGACAATATCGTAACTATGACAACATTCTGTCTGTCTATCTATCTATCTATCTATCTATCTTATTGTGTTCATATCTATTTGATTCTGTTCCTATCTATCTATCTGTCTATCTATTTATCTATCTATGCACACACAAACACACACAGCCACGCACACACATATACACACAGAAAAACCTATCAATATCTATCTATCTATCTATCTATCTATCTATCTATCTATCTTATTCTGTTCATATCTATTTGATTCTATTCATATCTATTTGTCTATCTATCTATCTATCTATCTATCTATCTAAGTATCTATCTACTTATGCACACACACACAAACACACGCACACACACACACACATATATATATACACACACAGACAAACCTCTCACTATCTAGCTATCTATCTATCTATCTAATTCTGTTCATGTCTATCTTATATTCATATCTATTGATTCTGTTCATATCTATCTTACTATGTTCATACTTTTCTTGTCTATCATTCTGTTTCATATCTATATCTATAAACCTCCCACTCATCTATCTTATGTTCATATCCTTCTTGTCTGTTTATCATTCTGTTTCATATTTATCTATAAACACATAAACATATCACTGATTTAGCTATTTATCTATCTATACAAACCTCTCACTCAATTATCTGTCTTTCTATTTATCTGACTATCCATACACAAACATACGCCCATGCGTGCGCACACACAAATACACACACACACACACACATATATTAGGTTGGTGCAAAAATAAGATCGTTTTTTGGCGTAGTTTTTACAGACAAACATATCACTCATCTATCTATCTATCTATCTATCTATCTATCTATCTATCTATCTATCTATCTATCTGTGTCAGCATGTTTCTAGCCCCACCACACACACACACACACACACACACACACACACATATATATATATATATATATATATATATATATATATATATATATATATATATATATATATATATACAGACAAACCTCTTACTCATCAACGGACTAATAGGAGGTCTGTTAAAACCGATTGTCAGTAGACGGGAATAGATTATATTTTAGTTATAAAACCACTAGAGTTACTACTAGTATTTATGATCATAATGTAAATACTATAATCATATATATATATATATATATATATATATATATATATATATATATGGCATAAATAAATATATACTGTACTGTATATATACAGCATACAGTATATATAATCATATATCCATATATATACAGCACACATGCACACACACACACACACACACACATATATATATATATATATATATATATATATATATATATATAAACACATTTTGACAACTAATACATTTCTGCTACGTCCGCAAATTTTGAAATACATCGCTGACGATTTGGAAAGCTTTTATTCTGCAGATATTTTTTTTTTTTTACTTTGCCGGCATGTTTTGTCCGTTGCATTCGAAATCCGTTGATTGGGGTTGGGAGGCGTATATGAGGGTGTTGTTTCTCTCTCTCTCTCTCTCTCTCTATATATATATATATATATATATATATATATATATATATATGTATGTATTCTGTGTGTGTTCCATTTAGCTTTCTCCGAAGAAAGACTCTGCTTTGTTCAATCATAATTTACTGTCATAATCTTCACTTCCTCCCACATTATATTTACACTCATATAACCTTGCATTGATCATTATCACTTCAACCCTAAAACTCTAGATTTCAGTGACATCAAGCCTTTTCTGGCTGAAATTTACTATTAAAAATTTGTCTGTTCTTATATATATCTGTTCTTATATATATATATATATATATATATATATATACATATATATATATATATATATAAATTCATGAATAATTCAGACAAAAAACAAATATAGAGGTTAATGATTTAAATGGCGAGAATACATCATCGCAAACAATATAAATAAGATACACCAGCCCCGAACCTGTATATTAATGATATAATCCCTGTTTATAAATTCCAGGTGCATAAGGTTTTTTACTTTTTTACAAGCTTTCGTCTGGAAAGGTATGGAAATAGATTTTGTTCTTGTTTTTACTTCTCGGTAATAAGAGGACAACGAAAATAGTGATGTAATCCGAAAAAATGTTATGAGAAATGTGTTATTGTTTTGGAAGTTGCGGTCGCAATGCTGAGTTTGAATTTAAATTTTATGGTTGTGCGTTTTTGTACAAATATAGCAGAATTCTTTTTTACCGGTAGATTTTCCGTCAATATGGCATGAACTATATTGTTCAATAATTACAGTAATGTCACACTTATTATCCGAAAGTTGCACGTTGGATCAGTTATTTTAATTTTAATTTCATTCAAATTATATATATATATATATATATATATATATATATATATATATATATATATATATATAATTTGAATCAAATTATATAATTTTGAATCAAAAGACCTAAAACACATATTAACCCAATACAAATTTAGCTAGCACATAATACAGCGGCTCACAAAATGCAACAAGAAAAGATGTAGGGATTATGATAGCATTATAGAAGAAAACTTCAACACTTTTGAAAAAAACGCAACATTCATAATAAATAAAAATTCATACTGCAACTCCAAAAATGTGATTTATGCATCCAAGTCTACAAAATGCAACAAATCCTATATAGATATCATCACAGTTCTGGACAGCAGCTTACCTTCACAAAAGCATCATTAAATTATCAGAGAACAGGAAACTTTTTGTATCACAACACATCTACAAATGTAATGAAGGTAAATTTAACACTATGCCAGTATATCAGACATTTATTCTTACTTACAAATACAAGAAAAATGCCATAGACAAATTTAAACCAACGCTAAACAAATCATAAGCCCACACACATAAAGACACATAGTAGACGAACAAACTACTCAGACCACACGCACACACATACACCACACACGCATACACCACATACACACACCATACAGATATCTATGGAGAACGAATATATACACAGATACTTGCAAAAATACACTACATGGACCACACGCACACACACATAGACACACAATGACGAACCCTATATACCATACGAAGTGTGTGTACACACACACACACACACACATACACACACACACACACACTCACACACACATATATATATATATATATGATATTTTCTTATAATAAACTATATATATGTATGGAGAAGGAATATCTATATACGTACCAGCAAACCACACACACACAATACTTAAAAATGTCGATAGGTTGAAAAATATACAGAGGTCATAAAAAGATAAGAACAAAAAACCTCCTTCCTTCCCGCTTTCTCTGACCTATTCTAATTGTTTTATTACCCCTTAAGTAGAAGAATATTTTCTACGCAAGACCAAGAAAATTTGGATTGCTACTTCACACATAAGACAATAGTTAAACATAGTAAAATATAAGGAAAAAATTAATTCCTTTAAATAATATGTGGAAATAACCACTCTCTGCTTGATCACAGTTTCATTAGAACCCATTTAAACACACACACAAATTTACCAGACTCCAATAGAAACATACTAATAGAAAACACAAATAAAATTACTGCATCCACCTGTAAAAAAAGGTTAAAAATAATGGAACCTTTAACAATAAAAAAGAAAAAGCCAACTCTTAACAATATTAACTACGAACAAGGCCACAGTGTTCTAACCGTATTCGGAAATTAAAATATCCCTACAACACACAAAAACATACACATAATGCACACACTCAATTAAGCTGAAAAATCGAATCATCCTTGATAATGGCTAAAGGTATAGCCGAAAGCGCTTGGAACTATAAAACATTTGGACAGTTTTTACACACTCTTTGTCTAGAAAAGAAAGCTCTTGTTTGAACACAAGAAAAACTAAATAAAATGCTTAACTGTAGTACCTTGTCAGTCATTTTTAATGAAACATACATAAACGAAGGATCGCTGCTTAAATATACAACTATATATATATATATATATATATATATATATATAATTTCTATGCATATTATTTATATATTATAAATGCGCGGTACTTATTGGAAATCGCTCAATATCGGTGCTAGTGCTAACACACTTTTATGTGTACAGTTGTGTTGGTGTAAGTTAGTAACTTTAAGTTTCACGCCCTTGCGATCGTCAGACAAACTCATACACACACATCACACACATATATATATTTGTGTGTGTATCTTAACTAGCATGACAATGCCAAAGCCTACTATTTCAAACTATTCTGTATATGTGTATAAAATCACAGCCATACGCACAAACACAGGCAGTCTATAATACGCTTACATCCACATTGAAACACACTTGAAGCAGAATCCTTTCACTCATTGCACTTCAAGTATTAGAAAATTCGAGAGCGAACCGTCTATATCCAGCAAATACGCATGCGCAACTTGTCGCTATGACGACATCAATTCGTAAGCTTGTCTTTTGTCAAATATAAGTTTTTAATGTTTATCTCTTCAGTTTTGAAATATTACTTTCCCAACAGCTAAGACGCAATTGCAATAATTATGTGAGAAAAAAAGGAAGTGGAAAATGTGAAATAATTTGTTGAGGGGGAGGAACAAGAAAGAGAGAAAAAGAGAACAGGAAGGAAGGAAGGAAGGAAGGAAGGAAGGAAAGAGAAATACATACATACGTACGAGCCCTTCGACGAGTTGTAATGGTTGTCTTGATGGATCAATTACGACTAGATTGTGAGTTCGATCCTCAGAGCGTGCCACAGGCTTTCGGCCACGTGCTGAATCTAAGCTACGCTTAGTAAATCACCATAAGTACAGCGAGGCAGACAGAAAGTAAAAAGGTCTGAGAGAAAAATAAAGAGAAAGAACAAATAAAGAGAGAGAAATAAAAGAAGGAAAGAAAGATCTGACTATATCTTTGGGTTTATTTACATTATTTATATTATTTGGACTGTTATCCTCATCTTCCTTGACATATTCAGAACGTTACACTCCGGCTTTCTTCAGGTGATTGGAATTTCGAATCGAACCCTTTATCTGGACACATGGCACAGTGGTAAAGGCGTTGGTTAGATCCAGTGACAGGAACCAAAGTGTGTGAGTTCAAAACCCGGTTAAGGCAGTGGAGAACTTTCAGAGGGAAATTAACAGGCGATAACTATTAACTGACATCCATTAAACATGACACGTGGAACGAGAACAGTCTACCCCAGTGAGCGAAATGAAGGGTTCAGTTCGACATTCCAACTATCTGAAGAAGACCGAAGGAAAATAGTCCGAATAATGTAAATAGTGTACATAATACCTCATCTCAGAAATATAGACAGATACTGAAAGGCCGAAACGTTGTTATAAATATGGCGACAAAGACGAGGATAATAGTCGGAATAATGTAAATAGTGTACATAATACCTCATCTCAGAAATATAGAGAGATACTGAAAGGCCGAAACGTTGTAATAAATATGGCGACAAAGATGGGTACAATAGTCCGAATAATGTAAATATTGTGCATAATACCTCATCTCAGAAATATAAACAGAGACTGAAAGGCCGAAACGTTGTTATAAATATGGCGACAAAGACGAGGATAATAGTCGGAATAATGTAAATAGTGTACATAATGCCTCATCCCAGAAATATAGTCAGACACTGAAATGCCGAAACTTTTTAATAATTATGGCGACAAAGATGAGGACAATAGTCCGAATAATGTAAATATTGTATATAATACCTCATCTCAGAAATATAAACAGATACTAAAAGGCCGAAACGTTGTAATAAATATGGCGACAAAGATGAGAACAATAGTCCGAATAATGTAAATAGTGTACATAATACCTCATGTCAGAAATATAGAGAGATACTGAAAGGCCGAAACGTTGTAATAAATATGGCGACAAAGATGAGGACAATTGTCCCAATAATGTAAATAGTGTACATAATACCTCATGTCAGAAATGTAGACATATACTGAAGAAGGGTGGAGCGTACAACGGCCAAAATGTGATAATTATGGCGACAAAGATGAGGAAAATAGTCCGAATAATGTAAATGGTGTACATAATACCTCATCTATAGACAGATAGACAGATAGCTAAAAATAAAGAAAGAAATAACAATGACAAAAAGAAGAAAAACAAGCAAGCGATTAAAATAGAAATAAAAAAAAAACAAGAAAAGACCTAAAACAAAATGAAGTACACGTGGCAAAAATAGAAAGAATAAAAAAGGGTAAAATGTAAAAAATTTCTCGTCGTAAAGCAATGGCTAATAAATCGCTGTTATATCTTCGTTCTGCACTGATTATTCTCTGGCCATGTAGAAGACTAAATTTTTAAAAAATATCAACGTAGGCAACTCGTCATAGAGTAATGGGTAAGAAACTATTCTCACAATCTATTAATATTGTTCTAAGTTCAATCCCCAACGACTGCTTCTATATGTGACCTGATTCTAGTTTAAATTTACAGATACCTGCAGCTGCCTCACTGGTGCACAACCGTCTTGAGATCTATAAATGCTGGAGAGGGTCCGATACTTACTCGATGCAGTCAAAAATTATACGATGGAAATTTGGCGCGAATTTCACCGTGTTTTCAGCAGTGAAACCGACAAAGTCCATAAAGTAGACGTGGAGACATTTTGCAACAAAACGACTACCGAGTTTCTTTTATGAAAAGGGAAAATACATTGGAAAAGTAAAGATATATTTAGCACCGGTGGCAAACACCGTTTTAAGATACACGTGATTTTGACTACATCCGTGCAAATAAATGAGGAAACGTGCAGAGACAGGCTGTGCACCGTTGTCCATGAGCCATTGGCTTTCAAAGATTATTGGCCCCTACAAAAATAATTTGTTGATAATTTTTAGCCAAATTGAATCCATTTCTAGGGCAGCTACCAAGTGATTTCACTATGTCGGTCGAGACAATTTTTCTCTCCAGAGTTTATCTTGCATATCTACGAGTCTCCCATTCGCCCATGCTTAGAATATTGCTGTCACATATAGCCCGGTGCCCTTGCTATTTACCTTGAGTTCCTTGACGAATCTGAAATTACTGGTCCTGATCTGGCAGCTCAGCTCCAGTCACTTTCCAACCACCTCTCTATATCTTTTCTGCAGATACTTTCATGATAATTTTTAGGATGAGCTGTTTGCTATGGTACGTAGCCTTTTTTAAAATTTTATTTAAACGCAGTACTAGGCCGGCGTCAATATTTGATCAATTTACAGTTAAGCTGGTTAGATGTAGCCGTAATTTCTCTGCTAACAACTTCTTCTCTCGCTTTCTCGCTCTTGGAACTCCCTTCCGGCTCCTTGCTTTCCAGCTAACTTTTATCTGCAAAAACTTAAATACAATGTCATTCGCTACCTACTTTCCCCCTGATCACTCTTTTCGCTTCCCACTCATTATTAATGTTTCTGATTCTAATTCTTCCACATTCTGTAACTCTTTGTGCATTAGTTGCAATACATGTAAAAAAAAAGTGTATTTTGAGCCAAATTATTTTCTTTGAGACTTCTATATTCTTTCTTGGAGTTTCTCCTTTATTTTCTTCGCGTCAACCTGTTTCAATGTATCATTCTCATTTGTAAATCTTTTGTAATATTTCAAAACTGAAAAATTTAAACATTAAAAACTTGTATCTGACAAAAGACAAGCTTACGAATTGATGTCGTCATAACGACAAGTTGCGCATGCGTATTTGCCGGATATAGACGGTTCGCTCTCGAATTTTCTAATACTTGAAGTGCAGTGAGTGAAAGTCTTTTGGTAGGCAATCTTGACATATTTAGGAAGATTATTCGAATAATCAAGAGCCTATACGAGGAGCAAACTGTTTGCATACGGATTGAAAATTATCCAGAAAATATGAAAAATACAAAGTGGTGTAGAACAAGTCTGTATCTTTTCCCCTGACTTATTCAACCTTTTATAAGTCCTGATTTGGTTTGTTTTGCTTTACGGCATATCAACCTCAATGGGTTATATAATGCAGACAAGATTTTTATTGCTGGTAATATTCTTACAAAATATATTACAGCTACTTTTTTTCCTTCAAAAATATATTGCTGGTAGTTTTTTGCTTTTTCAATAATTTATTGCTGGTAATAATTTTTTTTACAAAAATGGATTGCTGGTACCAAAGCATATTTTTATACTTTCATAGTGTTTTGACCTTAGTTTGGGGTTAACTATTTACCCATAGCTAGGATTCTAACAGGTGACTACCACCCCGTGTCAGTGTGGGCCTAGGAACACCAGCAATTAAGAGCTGGTTCCACGCTTCTCAAAACCTCATGATCAGAGGCCTTGCTTTTAGTTGAAGTTTATCGTCTTACCCACGACGGCTCATTTGGGATCGGTGGAACTTACGCCTCTGCAGAGGTGCTGTTAGCGTATTCTGAAGCCCCAGCTGACAGGGTCATTTACAAGGCCTACCATGGCTCATTATTGCATGACACAATCTTAACAACATAAGATATGCCGATGACTCGGTGTTGATAGCAGACACAGAAAGAATAGAGCAAACTGCATACGGACAAAACAGTACTCAGTAAATCTAAAGAGTAGAAAGTGGTGTAGAACATGTATGTGTCTTTTCACCTGACTTATTCAACCTTTTACAAGTCCTGGTTTTGTTTGTGTTGTTTTACGGCATATCAACTTGAATGGGTTTTTTTAATGCAGAGAAGATTTTTTTATTGCTGGTAATATTCTTAAAAATATATATTGCTGTTAATTTTTTTCCTCCAAAAATGTATTGCTGGTAATATTTTATTTTCCAGAATGTAGTGAAGGAAAACAAGAAAAATGCACTAAACCTCAATTGTAAGAAGATAGAATTCATGGTTGTTAGCAAAAGGGACAACCTAACATGCAAATTAGAAATTGGAGATGCCAAAATCAAATACGTACAGCAATTTAAATATTCGGTGTTTTAACAGAGGACCAAAAGTGCGACTCTGAAATCCGAAGGTGCATTGAGACAGCCAAAGATGCATTTCAAAAGCTAAGCAGAGTACTACGAAATAGAGAAAAATCGCTAGAAATAAGTAAAAGAGTACTAAACTGTGATACCTGTCTTATAGTATGACAGTGAGTGTCGGACAATTTCCACAAAAGATGGAGAAGAGACTTGAAGCAACAGAACTGCCGTTCTACAGAAGAATGCTGGGTGTACGTGAGGGCAAAAACGAAGTTTTTAGAGAAAATGAAAACAAAAAGGAATCTTACTTACAATCAAGAAGTGACAGTTGAGGTTTCTGGGGAATATAATAAGGAAAGAGGACTTGGAAAATCTGATACTCACAGGAGAGAGTGAAGGCAAGAGACATCGAGAAAACACCGCATGACATACTTAATGAGTTTGATTAAATGGTTAATGGAACAATGTTTAAGAGTGATATCAAAAAGACAAAAATAATAAATAGCTACAAAGTATAGAAAATTGTGGAGAGCCATGATCATCTACGTCCTGGGCGGACATAGCACATAATGAAGCTTTCTGGTAGGCTTAAATTCTCATGGTAAAATTAAATTGAGTTACTTATTCTGGCTGCCTCTGTTTGTATTTATTCGTCCTTCTCCGGGGACCATAACCTAGGTGAAAATTTAAATATCTGGGAAGTGTTTTAACAGATGACGAAAAGTGCTATACTGAATTCCGAAGACACATTGGAATAGCCAAAGTTGCATTCTAAAAGCCAGGCGGAGTTCTATGAAATAAAGACAAAATAGCTAGAAATAAGGAAAAGTGTACTAAAATATGGTATCTGTTCTACAGTAAGTGAGTGTTGGACAATTTCCTTAAAAGATAGAGAAGAGACTTGAGGCAACAGAAATGTCGTTCTACAGAAGGATGCTGAGGATACGTGAGAGTAAAAACGAAGTTTTTAGAGACAATAAAAACAAAGGGCGACACTGAAATCTGAAGAGGCACCGGGATAACGAAAAACACTTTCCAAAAGTAAAATATTAAGAAACAGAAAAAATGGTTTAGAAACAAATAAAAGATTACTGAACTATTACATAATATCAGTACTCCTATATAGCAGTGAATGCTGGGCAATCTCCACACAGATCAAGAGTCGACTTGAAGCAACAGAAATGTGGTTCTACAGGAGGATGCAGAGAATATCATATACCGAATAGTAAAAACAAAGGACAAATACTTAACATCAAGAAGAGACATTTAGAATTTTAGGGCACATGATGAGAAAAGAGGTCTTGGAAAATCTGGTACACACAGGACATATTGAAGGCAGGCGGGACCGAATAAAATAATGCATAACACCTACTTAGTGAGTTGAGTAAATGGATTTAACAAGGTTTAAGAGAGATAACAAACAGAAAAAAATTAATAATAGCTACAAGGCACAAAAAGTAGTGGAGAGACATGATCATCAACGTCCAGATGGAACACGGTACAAAGAAGAAGAAGAAGAAGAAGAAGAAGAAGAAGAAGAAGAAGAATAATAATATTATTTATTATCTGAATTTGTGGGATGATGAGTTGTCACTATTTCCACTCGGACTCATCTTGTTATCACAACGTTTCGTGCTTGTCCGTCCGTGTAACAATTCGAACGGAACCCTTTATTTAATCTACAGTATAGAGTGTTCTCATTCTGCTCTACGTGTCTTTTGTTTAGTTCTATTCAGTCATTGCTCGTTCTGTTTCCACTGAGCCTAAGTTTACCCTATCAGAGTTTGAACCCACAATTACTATGACACCTCATTCAAGAACTAAACATTTGAATCCAATGTTCTATTTGTTGTTCATGATGACGGTCGTCTTCGAGTATAGAATCCAGAGGTTAGCAGTGAATATTTCGAAGACAGTAGGGAAGCGTATTTCAGGTTAGCAGTGGATATCCCGGTAAAAGTAGCAGAGCGTAGTTCGTCCTTCTGTTTCTCTTCGCTTGACAAGCTGGAACTGGACATTCGAGTAGGGTAAACAAAATGGCCGCCTTTATATACGACGGATTAAATATTCTACGTCTTCTGATTGGTTAACCTTCTATTTGTGGACTATAAAGTGAGTCAATCATTTGGGCTAGCTCACTAGTTACTACATATACACAAAAAACTGCAACACTATTGTCCTATGATAAACTTTTATATTTTATTGTGTAAAGTTTATGCAGTATTTTCTTTAACAATAATGTAGTTCATGCAATTTCCTTTGCAATTCAGCTTCCTGATGTGAATGATAATGCCTGCTTATCATATTTTTTATGTGGACAATATTATTTTTCAGAAGAAAGAGGAGGATTTGTTGAAGAAGAAGAAAAAGACGAAGAATGAGAATAATGCAACAGCTAAGAAAAAAGATTAAGAAGAAGACAGATGTATAAAAAAAAGAACGATATATTGAAGAAGATGAAAGAAGAAAGATGCATTGAAAAAGGGTGCGTTGAAGAAGAAAGATGCAATAAAGTAGAAAACGAAGATGAAGAAAGATGGATTGAACAAAAAGAAAAAGAAGGAATGCATGGATGCACTAAAGAAAAGAAAATGGAAGAAGAAGAAAGAGAAAATATGTGGGAGAAAAAACAAAGAGAATATTGTGTAAAAGAAGAACAAAGATGCATGAAAAAGAAGAATAAAGATACAGTGAGGAAGAAGAAGAAGAAGAAGAAAAGAAGAAGAAGCAAGCATAACTTATATAAAATTATATATTAAATTTATATAATTATATATTCAATTTTTACTACGTTAATAAAATTGTATATAAAATTTTTACTACGTTAATAAAAACCCTGATTAAAATAAAATAAAAAATAAATATCTAAGATAAAAAATAAAAATAAAAAAATAAAAATAAAACATAAAAATAAATAAAAACAAGCAAAATAACTTAACCCAAATAAATAAACAAATAAACGACTCCCGGTAAAATAACCGCCAAAATAGACTACCCACAATGCACCACTGACCCGTATATATAAATAGCCGAGAAAAATAATAGAACTCGTGGCCTGACGATTGCGTCTAGCATGAAACAGACTGTCGCCTCTAAGTGTTGACTTCTATGTTCACCTTTATATTTACACACGCTCTATCTCTGATATTGAGCACTTTATCCCATAAATATAGAACATAGAATATAGAAGACTATATATATATATATATATAGTATTACACAACAAAATCTAAAATTACCTCATATTGGGGATAGATCTATTTCAACTGACGAAAACGTCGCCAGTCTTATTCAATCCCGGTTTATATTATTGGCTCTGTTATAATAAATACATTGAGCTCTTTTTGGGGATCAGTTTTACTATTTTGTATTACTAAGATCCACTTGGATTATATACCAACGGATGTATTACTTGTACTATATATATATATATATATATATATATATATATATATATATATATATATATAATGTAACAACCTAATAGAAAATGTAGTCGGACTGCGTACTTTTCATTCCTCTCTTATCTGTGAAGAAAATATAAATAAAAAATTGTTAATGAATAGAAGCAGTAGTGTTACGAATCACAAAAGAAGAAAAATAAAAAAGAGGGATAAATTTTAAAGAAGAAACGAAAAAAAGAGCAAATAAATAAATACTTATAAATTGATTGACTGGTGATAATGTTTATAACAAAGATGGTGGTAATGATAATAGATCAATGGTGATACTAATCTAAAGTTTCCGAATTGTTTCCACAGGCGGGAAACGCAGGTGAAAAAAATAGATGAAGGCGCTGACAACCGTAACGACACTATTAAAAAAAAAAAACAAAGAAAAAAACCATCAAATAGCACTTTTAATCGCATTAACACTGGTATTATGCTCTTGATGAAGATCATCATCTCTCCACCAGAACAAGTGGCAGACCGAACATCAGTTCCACTTTAAAACCACAGAAACAACAACTACTTCTTTTATGTATCATGTTCTTTCAGGACGGACATTATTATCCACAACTTTCTGCCTTTAAAAACATTTCTCCCTTTACCATCCATATTTTCCTATCCATTCACTCAAGTTCATTAAATAGGTTACACGCTATCTGTCTGTATTTATGTTTTTAAAATATAGCGACAACCAGACAACCAAAAACATTACTAGCCTAAATAGTATAGAGAATACGCCATTTTACTATAGATAGAACGGCTATCTTAAGACAATCTATGCTGCTTTGTCTGATGAATCTATACAAACAAGGTACAAAGGCTGCTATACTGCGATCTTGTTGAATTTGAGTTTCATGAGTGCTGCTGAAACTGTGCAAACAGTTAAATCCTGTAAAGATAGTTGTTCTATCATTTCAAATTATTCATCTTCATTTTACTCAACGGCGAAAACATTCCTATTCGTAGCTGGACAGAGATAGGTCCTCTTGTTGATCCTCGACTATCTTGGACACCTGGGTAGTCACACGCTCTATAAGAAGACTCTCAGATAGGGATGAGTGATTCAAATGCATCTCATGAAGCATTCTGGCTTCATTAAGGTTTATGCAATCAATTTTTAAATTTTAACCTAGATTTCTTTAAGAGCAAGTTGCTCTTATATCTTAAAAATTATGCCATAATTGGATTTCTCACCATCAAATTAGTTTGAAAAGAACTATTACACAGGTTTGTGAGCGGAATGATTAAAAAGTTATATGTGTCGCCTCGGCAGAGGCGGCCATCTTGGATTTTGGGCTTTCGAAAATTTAGCTCACTAGAGACTTTTGGGGACTTTATGGATTTTTAATCTGTACGTCATAGCTGAACTACAAACATCCGTGAAAGTATAAAATTATGTACAAAGTATTTAGATTTCGCCATAAAATAACCCAGGGAGGTTGATATACCACAAAACAAAATAAACCAACCCATCTTCATTTGGATAACTGCAGCTACGCGACATGGAATCAGCGAAGTGCTTAGAGAACCTTTTGTTGCCTTCTATCAGCATGGTCGATACTAAACTCACGGAGAGTGACTTATCGTGTATTCTCATTCTAACATTTTCCACTGGCATGAATTGGAATGATTATATTGCTTCACTGTGTCGTATTAGACACCTTTTCTCACTCGAATCTGTTTTGAAACATTATACGCCTACCATTCGTCTGTGCATCGAATATTGTTGGTCTGGCGCTTCTACGATGTATCTAGAGGTTCTTGAAATCCAAAGAAGAATCTGCGATATTGTCGGTCTCGATCTAGTATCTCGGCTTCAATCACTTCCTTAACTGAGTGCGTTTTTATATAAATATTTTTATGGCAGTTGTTCTGATAAGCTTTCCTCCTTTGTACCTCGACTTCATTAATTTAAGAGGGGTACTAGATTGGCAGTTAGGTCTCATCATTTTACTGTTGAAATTGTTAAGTGTAAGCGTAAGTTCTATACGAATGGTTTCTTCTCTCGCACTTCCCGCTTGAAGAACACTTTTTCAGTTTCTTTCTTTCTTTCTACAAAAATTTAAATGCAATGTCAATCGCCATCTCTTTTCTTGAATCCTGCTCTCCTCTCCCTCTTCAGTATCGTTTTCTTCACTCTCATTAACCCTTTGCATCTTAGTGGCTTTATTGCCTTGTTTGTGATGAAATGTGTAAAAGAAAATCATTGTTTTGAGGTGTCTATCCAAGCGTATTCCACGACTATCGATAATTAATTTGTATGTGTTTTTTTGCGTGTCTGCAAGGAATTTAGTGAGGCAGTTCTATAACATATTTCACATATGTTTTTAGCTTGGCATAATGAAATATATAGCGTTATCGTGGTAAGATTAATAAGAAAATTAAGCTAAATATTTCACACGTAAAATTATTTCTTATTCATTTCATTTTAAATATCGGCCAAGGGGGTGTGTTCCTTCAGTCTTTCTTTGGACGTAGATTTTTCATCTGTCAAATTTAGCAGACATTTTTGTGCATTTTCCTAGTCCTCCACTGAAAACGCCTGGAATTTTTTTTTAAGTTCACCTTTCAACTTTTCTGCATCGTCAGTCAAATTTTCGACTTTTTGACATAGTGAGTTAACAGGCATATCCCAAAGTTGAAACTGTTCTAACCAATCAGTCCCGAACAAATTACCCGTACTCATCATAATGTAGGCCTTTAGTTTTAAATTTGTACTTTTAAATGGCACTTTCGTTATAAGTTCGCCCATAAACTTAATACGGTCGCCAGTTACACTTTTAGCTATTCGGTTACTTCTTAACAAAGTCGGCTTACCCAGTTTTTTTACATGTTTGATATTTAATTATGGATAAGTTGGAACCCGAATAAAACAGTAGCCTTATATTTTTGTTAAATATTTTCACTTCAATATATTTCCTGATTTTACAACTTTCTGGTTCATCAAACCTAGTCATTTTTACAAAACATTTTTTCGTCTTGCTCTTAATCCTGCAGGGGGAACTTTTGTGTTCCAATTTATCGCAATTAAAACATAAAAGATTTTTTTTATCTTTAAAAGGACAATCTCACTACCACTTGACCACACCCGAAACATGGTCTTGTCGGCAAAGTAACTTTATTATTTTTTGGTTGACCTTCTTTAATTTTTCTTTGGCGTAATTTTTTTAATGTGAGCCACGCCATTCTGTTCGATGTTTTTCAAACCTTCACTGTAACTCATGAATTGTTGGCAATCTTCGGCAACTTGCTCTAAACTAACGTTGGGCTCGTTTTCAAGTTTGCTGAATACTCTACGACGTATTTCGGCGTCTTTCGCTGAAATCAAACCCTGGACGAAAATCAGGCATAACTCTGCCAATTTGAAGTCATCGCAGTGTTTATTGACTACACTCGCGAAAGTAGTATAATCTTCGTCTTCTTTGCGAGTGAGATTAACGCATTTCCAACGTTTGTGGAACAGTGATGTTTTTGGACTGAAGAGTTCTTTTAATGATTGAACAACATCTTTAAATTTCCGATAGCAAGTCCTCTGATCAGGAGCTTTTGAGGAGCGGGGAACCACCTCTTAATTGCTGGTGTTTCTAGGTCCACGCTGACCCGGAGTGGTAGCACTTGTCATGGTCCCAGCTATTGGCAAATAGTTACCGCCCACCAACTCCAAAAGAGCTGAAAACACTATGAAAGTATAAAAATAGGTTTTAATATCAGCAATACATTTTTGAAAAAATGCATTAAAAAAAGTTACCAGCAATACATTTTTGGAAGAAAAATTACCAGCAATAAAAATCTTGTCGGCAACAAATAACCCAATGAGGTTGATATACCGTAAAACAAACCAAACCAAACCGAAAAACACTGTTCCCAGTTGTTTGGCTTAAAGATATAAATCGGAGGAAAGCTTCCAGTATCGACCAATTGGAAGGATGCTGTCTTCATTCAGAACAAGGCCAGACCATATGCATATTTGCAGACCCGACAGGAATTGGTAAAGCTCTGCTGGGATATCCGAATATAAGTGCCGTACTCCCTCTGACCTTGCACCTTGGTTTTACCACTTATCCCTACAAATTTCTCTTAAAGGAAAGAACTTCAATTCTATGGAAACCTGTAAAAACCTCTTAGACCAGTTCCTCACGTAGAACAATGCCAATTTTTGTAAGGATGGAAATATGAAGTCGTCTCATAGATGGCGAAAATTAGTGAAACAAAATTAGTGAATAAATCTATGTACAAATACCTAAATGTTGTATTTGAAATTCACCTGAAAATGGTACGAAATTTTGTTCCGCACAATATTTAATACAAGATATATCATCTTCTTTTTCAACCTCGTGAAAGGCCGATAGTACAAGAACATTTGATGAAATTGCTCTAGTTGTAGAGAGAAAGTTTAATTGGGGAAAAAATAGAGAGATACATTTTTGGAAAACATTAGTCTGGGGCAAAAACGAGTAAATAAAAAATTGTCAGTCTTTTTCTCCGTGAGTCGAAGAAAAATTATGAAAACCGATTATTTTTATGCCAGGAAAGATATTCGAAGATAATCTTGAGTTTTATTTGCTTCGTTTTTTTTTTTGTTTTTGTTTTTTTTTAACTTTTTTCTCGAAGAACGTAAGGTCCATTATAAAAGCATTTCCTGTTAACCTGAAGAATGATTCGGACATTCTACAGGGAGATGGGATTTCCCATTTCCAAGTGCAATCTTACTGATTTCTTTCGGTTCAAAATCTTCAAAGAAGATAATAAAGCATACTTGTAAAATCGTAAGCATGCACAGTTTTGTTAATAGCATCATTAAGTTCAGATTCAAATCTTAATACAAATCCAAGACTTTCTCACACCCTATCTTCAAGGGTGCAACCGTACTCAAAACACCTGGCCAATTGTGGGTTGATGAAACTATTTAATCCTTAGTTAGGGGTTGATGCCCACTGAATCTCAGGTGTTCATCAATCCTTTAGCAGCACTTCTTTCTGTTATTTACAGAATGTATGAGCTAGTCTAGTCCAAATCCAAATAGAAAAAAAATGAACTCACATACGCACATACACACACATGCAACCATACATACGTACACAATGTTGCTGGTCTGCACACATAGGCTTATAGCAGGTATATACCAGATTATGTACCTACACACACCTGCAAAGGTACCTGCGCCTAAATACTTATTCAAACGTCAAAATTCCAATCTAAGATTTCTCACTCCCGTTGGTGGAATCCCACCCTGGTTGACAATGTCTTAAGGGGTGTAACCGTACTCACCACGATTACCCAATTGTGGGCTGGTGAGGATATCAATTAATAGTTGGGGTAGACGGCTGTTGATCCAGAATTATTTTTATGCTGCTGGTGTTCCACTTACCCTTGTCACCAGATTAGGTTCTGGTGGATGAGCCAGTTTAGTCGGCGAACACTCGATCAACCAGGCTTCGAATTAAGAGTTATCTTTCTCCTAGACTGGTTACCAACCAAGACAACATGGTTTCTGTTTCTGCGTGGATTCAACAAAGGCATTTAGGTGCTATCGATTCTTTTCTGCTCTTCAGACTTTTATGTGAAATCGGACGACAATCATTTTGCGTCATGATGAAATGGCAAATGTTGTTCAAGTCTTCATTCAAGAGTGAGAAGAATCAAAATTCCTGCAAGAGACGGTCATAGGATCAAGAAATCTGTCTCGTTGTATTCAGTAAAAACACACGCAAACAGAAGAGACATGGAAACGTCGTTTAATCGGCAAACGAAAATCTGTTTGAAGATATTAAGTTGGTGCAAAACTATTGTCGTTTTCTGACATATGTTACTATGTGAGAAAACGACAATATTTTTGCACCAACCTAATAGGTACGTAATTCGCGACGAGTAAATCACGAAGAGATGATTGTGGTCATGGGTTCCCCAAAAATGCCTACATTTCCACGATTTCAGTTCAGAGTTGTCCTTTCGGAGAAGTTGCAAACCAAGGCGGGAAAGCTCAATCTGCTTTTCTATAAAGATCGTACCTATGATGGTGGCGCACTTCGACGTGGTGTAATGGTTAGCATGTCAAGCTTGCTAGATCAATTAAGACTAATCAGTGGGATCGATTTTCACTGGGGGCTCCTTAATCTCGGTGTTGTGCCACAAGCGATGCTTAGCAAATCACTATATTCGACGTGGTGTAATGCTTCGACTGAATAATGAGTTCGATCCTCACTGAATGACCATACTTTTGACCTTGAGTAACAAGGTTCGACTGGAAAATTCAGTAGGTAGTCACAACGACGTAGTGTAATGTAATGGTTAACAAGTTTGTTTCGCTATGTCGATTGGGTCCTCACTGAGTGACCTATACTTTCGACCTTCTGCCGAATCTAATCTAATCTTAGAAAATCAATGCGCACTTAGTCGTGGTGCAATGGTTAGCAAGCTTGTCTCGCTAGAGTAGTGAGTTAGATCCTCACTGGGTTCATCATACATTAGACTTTGTGCTAACTTCAAAGCTACGCTTAAAATCTCAACATGCCTAAGGCAGGGAAAGATTTATCGATAGGCACAATCTTAAGATAAGCAGATGAAAATATACGGAAAAAACCTCTCTGAACTACACGATAAGGTAGTAAAAGAAATCGGTATTGATTTGAATGTTTAACGGCTTATTTAACGGTTATACTACATTAATAATTGTTTTGTAGATAGCTACTATTTAATCCCTATCTTGGTGGGAAACGGATCTCTTATTTTTCCAATGGTATTTGAACGGAACCAACTTTGACTGAATTTGAACCCCGATTGAATTTTCCGTGCCGATAAGATGTAGGCTCTTCTCCGAATAGCATTCGGTCAAAATTGCGCTGAATTCACTGGTTATCGTTTCATGGGACAATCGGATTAATGAGCCACATAACGTAGCTGATCATCCGAATTCTGATGAATAGAGCGCACAGGAAACTCAGACTGGAAATAGGACAAGAACAGTGCGGGTTCGTCAAAGACACCGGACCAAGGAACGCGATATTTATGCTGACAGTATTATCAGAAAGAGCAATACAAATGCAGTAGGACGTGTACCTGTGTTTTATAGATTACGCAAAGGCGTTCCATAACGTATGCCACGAAAATCTGTTGGGACTGCTCAGCAATCTTGATATATTTGGGATATATATTAGAATGAAGAACATATACTGGCAGCAGACCGCCTGCATATGGATAGAAATGAGTTCAGTAGATATACAAACATAGAAAGAGGTGTAAGGCAAGGATAAGTCTTCTCACCGGACTCATTCAGCAAGGTGATTCTGAGAGAACTAGTCCTAACACGATTCATTATTGGCAGCCACAATCTTAACAACATAAGGCGTGTAAATGACACAGTGTTGATAGCAGACACGGAAAGAAAGCTACAAAAACTCCAAGAGAAGGTTATGAAGGAAAGCGGGAAGAAAGGATCAGACATTAATTCCAAGAAGACAGAATTTATGGTTGTTAGCAGAAGGATGAGCGCTATGTGCGAATTGCAAATCGGAGATAGAAAAATTGAAAAAGTGCAGAATTTACATATCTGGGAAGTCTTTTAACAGAGGACGGAAAGTGCGACACTGAAATCCGACGGTATATTGCAATAGCCAAGGAAGCATTCCAAATGCTAATCAGAGTATTAAGAAAAGGGAAAATTTCGCTAGAAACAAGGAAAAGAGAGCTGAACTGCTATGTGATATCTGTCCTACTGTATAGACAGTGAGTGCTGGACGATTTTTTTAAAGATGAAAAGGAGACTTGAAGCAACAGAAGGTTTTACAGGAGCATGCTGAGGATATCGTGAACCGAACATGTGAGCAACAACAACGTTTTGGAGAAAATGGAAACAAGAAGTAAACTAATACTTAACACCGGGAAGAGGCAGTTGTGCTTTCTGGGGCACATAATGAGGAAGGAGGGCTTGGAAAATCTGATACTCACGAGACGGATAGAAGGAAAGTGGAAAACAGCGCATGACATACTTAGTGTGCTTGAGTAAATGGATGGTGGCACAGGGCTTAGGAGAAATAGCAAAAAGACTAAGTTTATTAACATGCTAAAAGCGATAGTAAGTTGTGGAAAGCCATGATCGCCTACGTCCTGAAGGGACACAGTACGTACAGAAAATAACTTAGATGGGGGGGGGCCGCTTGGAAATATTGGTTACTGTAAGAAATAGAGAAATGAATTCTGACTATAAAATAACATTTTTGGGGTACGTGGAGATTTGGTTTCGCATCACGGAGAAGTGTTAATGTTCACAGCAAGGAGATAATAAAACACTGAAAATTTTTAGTAACATATGTGATTGCTAAGTGTAGCAAATAATTCGGAATGCAACTGAAAAATATGATTATTGAATATAATTATTTACCATGAGGTTCGTCTGAAAACGATTCGAGAAAAAAAAAAAAAAAAGAAAAAAAAAGATTATCTGAAAATAGACTTTCAGTGTGGGTTATTCACGGAAAAATGCAGGATGGTCCTGGCAGCTGATTAAATACATTGAGATTTAAGCAAGAAACTTTCTCTGTGAGATGTCATCAAAGAAGCGGCCATTTAGGCTTTGGACAGGAATCATTGTAATTGAGTTGGCTAACTCATGGAGAATTGCAGATGGCAGTAAAATGACCCTTTCCACCGGCGTTGACATACTGAAGACCACAGCTGAAGAAAATGACACTGAAACGGAAAATGGTATTTATACAAGACAATGCATCAGTTCAGGCTGATATTACAATCGTTCAATACTTAGTTAAATTAGGGTCTAATTTGGGGAATTGCCTGTGCATTCATCGAATAAGAAGCCTAACTAAAGAAGCTTTGCTACACCGTCAAAAGGCACCATTATGCAGACGGCAAGTACAGTTTCTCTAGGAATTGACTTTAGTAAACTGCTTGAAGTCATTAACTATAAACATCATACCATCACATAGCATTGCTATTGTTAAGGCACTTGATGATATCGGGAAATAGTTACTGGACTGTAAATTTCACCGTGCCTGTTGTGTACCATATTGATGTGAGATTTTCCAAATGAGTTTTTACCGATGGCTGAAAAATCCCAACAAAGCAATTGCGTCATATTTTGGAGGCGTGGAAGCTCAGAAAATCTGTTTTCTAAAGGCTTCTTCAGATTTTTGTGCGATCATTCCTTGGGTCGAGCACAGAGTGGAACGTGCGTTTGAAGACCGGTCGAGTAATCGTTCCAGATGATGGGCGATCACGGTAATCAATCCTCAGTAGAATGTCAAAAAATACGGAATAAATTTGTGAACGCGATTATGAGGACTAAATCGAACAATTTATCAGTTTCCTTACATGAAGGCAGCACGAGAATTCCTGTGTTTCCGATAACAATTCATAATTTGAATTGTACACCATTTTTTTAGATAAATCATTGTCGGGTTTAGTCATTTTTATTAATTTTTTAAAATCATTCTGTTACTTCAAATTAATTTTGTTTTTAGAGATGAGTGCATATAAATTGGAACGTTTTACATTATTATCTTTTGTATATTTCACCAAAAAGCAGATAAATACTTAGTTGTTAGATTCAAGGAATGTCCTGCATTGCGACGTATGGAATGGAAACTTTTATGGGGTCCACCCCTTTTTCATACAAGTGGACTCGACCAGTGTGTACTTGGACTGCTGCCGTTAAATACCCAGAGTCAGTCACAGTAGTAAGAGCAGAGACTGTGATTGAGTTGGAGGTAGAGTAATAGTGTGAGGTAACCGCTTGTAGAAGTCACAGTTACCAGTACGTAGACTCTAAGGAAGTACTACTTCGAGACTGGATTTACCAGACTGTGTATATATATTATTATTGCTACTAACCACGTTTCTGGATCTACTAACCGTATTACCAATTGTATTATTGTGTAAATACATTTATTTGTTATATTTAATTCCTGCGTTTGTCATTCATTGGAGACTTAATTTCATCTCGGAATCCACAACAGAAACGTTACGTAATTAGAAACATTTGTGGTGGGAACAATTTTTGTGGGTATACAATGGAGTCCATTTCTGCCTTAGATTGACTTTTGTGTTTCGCTTCTCGTTCGCGCCGGTGTGTACAAAGATTGGAAAAGACTCGTGATAAGTTCACAATAAACGAAAGATAAAATCAACAACTGGAAATTAAGAGACGAATCTAGTACTTAATGATTTAATGTTTATTTCGATTAGTTACACAATCAGAACTAGTATTCTTTCTGGTAGTAGATACCCTAATTTATTGTGCATAATTCGAGAAATTTTGAGCAAAAATTAAAGGCAAAAAGGGGGGGGGTAAAAATATACACAAATAGACGTTTTCAGAATGTTTTACTCAGCTTAAAAAAAAAACTTATTTAAAACAGCAAGAATGCAAATACACTCAGTTTTGTTCACAGTTTTTTTTTTTTAATAAAATTCTCTCTCTCCATTCTTTGACAGTATTTTTCTTATTTTGATAGTTTATCAATATATAGAAATATAGGGTGTCCCAAACAGTTGGCATAAATTAAAATGTGAATATTTGAGTAGATACATGGCAAACAAAATTAATGTTTCATGTTGACCAATCAAAATTCGGACAAAATATTCAAATGGATGTAGATTTTATGACCAATTTTACAAAGTTTAAAAAAATGTTACATATGCAAACCATCTGTGACACGACACACATCAAGTCAGTATTTCAACGCCTGTCAAACACGCTGTAGCACGTCTTGTGTAATATTCTCGAGCCCCTCAGTGCTAGTGAAACGTTCACCATGTTCACCTCACTCGATCCCTTGTATTTTGTTCTATAGGACTATGTGAAATAACAGGTCTATATTACCCCTCTTCCTCCAACCCTAGAGGAACTTAAGCAGAGATTCACTGAGGCGATGGAGAATGTTACGCAAGACATGCTACAGCGTGTTTAGCAAGAGCTGGACTACAAAATTGACGTGTGTCATGTCACAGGCGGTGTGTATATTGAACATTTGAGAAGCTTTTCGGTATAAAATCTACATCCCTTTGAATGTCTTTTTCGAGATTTGATAAACAAATATTTATGTAGCTTTATACAATGTTTCCGAGAATATAAAAGGCTCGGAAGTTAAGCATGGAGGAAGTTTTAAGGATAATTTAAACACAGAGACTACATTTATACTTAGAATCTGAAAGAGACAATTGAAATATTCGCGCAAAATAATGAGGACTTGGAGAATTAGTTACACCCAGGAAATATTGAAGGCACTGGGACATATTCAAAGAAACAGGCTAAAGAGAGTAATCTATCTAACGAGCTTGTGTAAGTGGATGGTAGAAAAAGGAACGGGGGTATTGTAAGGGGAAAATTGCTTCGAACTAAAAAGGAGAGGAAGTTGTGGAGAAGCATGGTCACCTACACCCTGAAGGGACACATTAAAGAAGTGACCGTAGTTGGCTTTCCAAGAGAACCCTTTCTGTCAAGTGTTTCTCAAATCCCTTTTCACGCAAGCTGTATAAAAAGCTCGATAAAAGGAAAAATAATCGGGAGAAAAATGTAATTTAGAATTGCCACAGATACATAAGTGTAGTTTAGTCGTGTCGCTAAATTGACTTTTGTGGAGAGTGGACCCGTTTAAAATTGTATTAAATTCCAGAAAAACGATTACACTCAAGGTGAAAGAATTCAGTTGTACGTACAGACAGAACATTGGTTGCTTGCTTGTTGTCTTAAGCAGTTCAATAACCTGGTATGTTATATATGGGAATTGCGTCACTTCCAACCGAAGTAGTCGGATTATTTGTAAATATATATGCAAGCGATTAAATGACCTCATCAATGTCAAGTCAAATTGTTTACGCCTTTATTTTTGTTTATTCCATATTCCTTGCTTTTTTTTTCTCTTCATTCCTAATTTCTTTCCTTCATTTCACTTCTTCCACTTTTTCATCTAATTTATTTTTATTCATATTCTTTTTTCTTTTCGTTTCTCTTTATTTTTTATTCATATTGTTTCTTTCTTTCGTTTATCTTTTCTTTTTATTCATATCTTTTTTCTTTCTTTCTTTCTTTCTTTCTTTCGTTTATCTTTTCTTTTTATTCATATCATTTCTTTTCTTCCTTTCTTTCTTTCTTTCTTTCTTTCGTTTATCTTTTCTTTTTATTCATATCATTTCTTTTCTTCCTTTCTTTCTTTCTTTCTTTCTTTCGTTTATCTTTTCTTTTTATTCATATCTTTTCTTTCTTTCGTTCTTTCTTTCTTTCGTTTATCTTTTCTTTTTATTCATATCATTTCTTTTCTTTCTTTCTTTCGTTTATCTTTTCTTTTTATTCATATCTTTTCTTTTCTTTCTTTCTTTCTTTCTTTCGTTTATCTTTTCTTTTTATTCATATCATTTCTTTTCTTCCTTTCTTTCTTTCTTTCTTTCTTTCGTTTATCTTTTCTTTTTATTCATATCTTTTCTTTCTTTCTTTCGTTTATCTTTTCTTTTTATTCATATCGTTTCTTTTCTTTCTTTCTTTCGTTTATCTTTTCTTTTTATTCATATCGTTTCTTTCTTTCTTTTTCCTTTTCTTTTTATTCATATCGTTTCTTTCTTTCTTTCTTTCTTTTTTCTTTTCTTTTTATTCATATCGTTTCTTTCTATCTTTCTTTTTTCTTTTCTTTTTATTCATATCGTTTCTTTCTATCTTTCTTTCTTTTTTCTTTTCTTTTTATTCATATCGTTTCATTCTTTCTATCTTTCTTTCTTTTTTCTTTTCTTTTTATTCATATCGTTTCTTTCTATCTTTCTTTCTTTCTTTTTTCTTTTCTTTTTATTCATATCGTTTCTTTCTTTCATTTGTTCGTTCGTTTGATTATCTTTTTTATTTATATGCTTTTTTTCTTTCTTTCGTTTATCTGTTCTTTCTAGTAATGTTTTCTTTCTCGTTTCGTTTTCTATCTTTCTTTTTTTTCTTTCATTGGTTCTTTTTTCTTTTTCTTCATGTCTTCTTTATTTCGATTATCTTTTCTTTTTCTTCGTGTTTTCTTTTTTTCTTTTTTCTGTTCGTTCGTCTATCTTTTCTTTTTATTCATGTTTTCTTCTTTTTTGTTTCAAAGTTTGATTCTTTGATCTCCTTTTTTCTTATTGATATCATTTTGCTCACATCTTTCTTTCTTTCTTTTGCTTGTATTAGGTTGGTGCAAAAATAATGTCGTTTTCTCAGATATGTTACTATGTGAGAAAACGACATTATTTTTGCAACAACCTAATATATAATTTTTACTCGTTCTCTTTCTTTTATTTATCCAATCTTTCTTATTGCCATTCATTCAACATTATTTTGTATTTTTCTTCACTACTCTTTAATGTGCCATTCTTTCTTTCTTTCTTTCTTGTCCCAGCATGCTCTGCAACCTTCGATCCACAGTTCATCTTCTTGTCTCAGTTCGCCTACACTCATCTGCTCCACGTTTTCAAATACAAACTTGTAAACGCAATCGGTATTATATCAAATGCCTTTTCTCGTTAGGGGAATTATTGGTTGATTATGATAGCTTTGTTTGATTGGAGCAGCGATTTCGAATATCGCCTGGTAATGATTTCTAAGTATTCCGGTAGCTGAATCCATAAACACGTATTAATAGAAGAGGATGACATTACTGACTAGCAATTTAAGCATTGTTGTGGCGCTATTTTCTTCAGGATCAACGACTATATTTGTGGCTATCAAGAATATCCTTTTGTTATAGAATTTGAACAGATCCAGTGTCTATGTATGAATTAGACAACATTTACTCCAAGGCTTGAGGTTGTTTTTTTTTTTCTAAATACCAATTTGCTAATGCTAATTAGCGATTGCAATAACTGATGACATTAAAGGCACCCTCGAAGGTGAGTAGTAGGGTGAAGGTGGGACAATCCCGTGGGTTGAGGTGAAATAAAAGTTGACTGGTATATAAAGAGCTTATATATTAAAAATTATGAATATATGGGATCAGCGATCCTATTTCAAATTTCGATTCAGCCTGTTGCATTGATACACGTACAAATATGCTTTGAAAAAGAATGAATCCATCTCTTCTCTCCTCTCAGCTACTGGGTAAATATTGGTGTAGACTTGCCTCTCTAAGCTTGAGTGATAGCTAGTCTAGCAGACGAAGGGTGGAACCAGGGTTGCAGAATACCAGACCAGCTCGATAGAAAAGCTTGGGCAAAAAACAAATAGCAGTAAAAAGTTCACAAACCCTAACAAAAATAAAAGTTTTGTTAAACTGCTAATCTAAACGGAATATAAGCCTGGAGGAGAGGCCAGATTAAGAGATTTTTGAATCCCACAAAAATGTTTATATTGGCTAAAATAAGCAGGGAATCATTCATTCATACCAATAACATGACATGTGATATATAAAACTCGTATCGCTTGCAAATACCAAAGAATATAAAGGGAAACCACTCCACTATCATTCCTAAATGTCATGTCAGTTCTCAGATAATAATGAAATCTTTTGAGAGTAATATTTGCTTATGTCCTTGTTGTGGCCTGTTTAGAGGCCAGAAAGAAAGACACAGAAGACGAAGGTGGGTTGAACAAGCGTATTGAAATAACAGATATATACAAAGCAAGATTGTTAGCAATAAGCAGTTAGAAGTGTACAACCGAACGGTAGGTTAACACTGCGTCTCGGCTGCCCTATATTTAGCAGCCTCCCCCCACCCCACGAGAAATGTATGCGGCACATGCCCGAGTTTAACGTGGGTTTCTCCAAGCCTGTAGGCTCGGCCAAAAATATCCCCTTTGAACCCGCATAAGCGGGTTCGAGATCTGTCTACCTCCCCGGAATAAACTTTGCCTTTCGGCAAAGCCTCGTCCGAGTTCCTCTCTGCCAAAGCAGAGAATTCGACAAAAGTTGCACACAGTCAGATACTGTGTCTCGGCTGCTCACGACTCTTCTCTAGGAAATCTCGCAGTTACTATTTATGAGAGGAGGAAGAGTTCATTCTACTGTAGAAGTGTTTACCACAACAGTCCTGATGATACATGAGATCTAAGAAAAGGCATATTATGAAATGTATTTAATTTCACGACAGTGCAGGGTTTTTGTAAAGAGTTGAACGAGTCTAATGATGATGACGTAGGTATTTAGAGTGATCAATCGTGTTGGCGACGTTATGCCAACACTCATCTTCTTACAGGGCCTCAGAGTCAACACTGAGGCCTTGCATCACATACTTTGAGGTGATAGTACTGCCCTGGGTTAAAAGGGTAGCTGCTGGAAGATCCTATGTGTAGCAATAGGACTGTACACCATGCTATACAAGCAGGAGAACTCGGTCATGGCTGTCAGACAATTTCTGTGACCCCATCACCCCTTAAATCTGTCCACCTAACTCCCCAGACTGCAACACCCTTCATTATTATGTGTGGGTGCAGATGGGTGAAAGAGCAAAAATCTCCTTGTAACACCAAAGATGAACTGAAGGCAAGTATTATGGCAGTATTCACCAAAAACAAGAAGATTATCCAAAAGAGTCACAGGAGATTCCGAAGTCGATTGGAGGCTGTGATTGAAGCCAATGGCGATTCTATGGAATACACTTACTCTTTAGTATTTCTAGATATTTTTGTGTCATTTTCGTAAATATATCTGTTAAAATGAAATGTCAATGTTATTTTCATTTTTTTTTTTGCTGCGGAATTTTGACGACAATTTATCCATCGCACCACGTGTGTGTGTGTGTGTGTGCGCGCGTGTGTGCGTGTGTGGTGAGAACAAAACAAAGAAACTGAAGAGAGTTGAGAACAGATTTAGTTAGCTAGATATTAAACTAAAATAGTAGGAATAGATTATGGCAGGTAACTACACACGCATATGCACATACACGCACAGATACACATACGCACACACTCAGACACACAGACATACACACATATATATAGTGAGAGTGAGAAACAAAGAAAAGAGAGATGGAGAAAGTAAGATGAGAACAGATTTAGATAGATTGATAGATAGGCAAATAAGTAGATAGATAGAGAGAGAGAGAGAGAGAGAGAGAGAGAGAGAGAGAGAGAGAGAGAGAGATAAAGAGGGGAGTACGAGTGAACAGGTTAAGATAGGTAGACAGATAGGGAGTCTGAGCGAGAAGAATAGGTGAACAGATTGAGACAGGTAGCCACACACCCGCACACACACACACACACATATATATATATATATATATATATATATATATATATATATATATATATATATATATACACATGCACTCTTAATTTGAATAATCTAACTACTACAATATAGGAATTATAAAAAATTGAATAAATCTTGCTAAAGTTAACTCATTCGCAAAAAGATTTTCTAGACTAAATTAAAAAAAAACAAAACAAACTCTTATTAATAATAGCTTTCCTAACTACACTCTTGATGAACAAATAAAGCGATCTATTACAAATTTCAATATAAATCAATTAGAAAAATAATACGTCTTCAAATAACCCTAAATACATTAATCTTCTATATCGTACTCAGATGCATTCTAAATATAAACAAGATAAAGAAATCTTAAAAATAAACACATAAATACTAATATATCGCACACAGATCCCAGTAAAAAATAAAATTAATTATATATTCTACAAATTTAATACAACCAACTGCATCATCCATAATAACTCCTCCACACCAGTTGATGTATTGCAAAAAATCAACACTATAGAGCAATTTAAATATCCTTTGGGAGATTGTACCTCCGAAATAAAAGCTAATGTATATGTTGGTCATTCTAAAGTAACGCTATCAAGATGGTTGACTCTACACATGAATGATTCATCCTCCATTGGGCAACATCTACAAAAACATTCCTTTCTACATTCACAATTTAGAAGTATATTAGTCGGCAATACCTATATACTTCCCCAAGAAAATAATAATCAGAAATTAGAAATTCTCGAAGCCATCCTCACTAAAAAATTAAAACCAATTCTTAACAAAATTAATTATGGATATAGTAGAAATGTTCTGAAATGCTTATAGTATATAGTTCTTGAGAAATATTATTATACTATTATAGTATATATAGTTCTTGAGAAATATTATTATACTATTAGAGTATATAGTTAAAACTAAACTTTTTTTTAAATAAGGAAACTATAACCTACAACAAGTATTCACTTCTTAACCTATATTATAATGTTTACAATATGAAAAATTTAAAAATCATAGTTTATGACTTTGCGCATGACCGGAATCGTCAACAGTTTAACCACCAAAGCAAAAATTTACTTCGGATACGCATAGCTATTTGTCTTGGCCATCATAACACTGAAGATGATATTGTGAAAAAAAAAAAAAAAAAAAAAAAATATATATATATATATATATATATATATATATATATATATATATATATATATATATATGAAGTTGGAGAGATAAATAGAGAAAAGGGGGATAGAGATGGGAATATATTTAGATTGATAATGAGAGGGTGAAGGAGAAAGTGAAGGAGAGGTCAACAGGTTTGGATAGATAGATAGATAGATAGATAGATAGATAGATAGATAGATAGATAGATAGATAGATAGATGAGAGTAAAGTGAGATAGATAGATAGATAGATAGATAGATAGATAGATAGATAGATAGGGAGAGTGAAAGACGAGAAAAAGGGAAAAGATTGATAACTGTTAAATAGATAGATAGGAAGGAACAGATTGAGGCAGGCGGCTTCAGGGAAGTTGAACAAGTTAAGATAGATAGATAAATAGATAGATAGATAGATAATACACTTCAGTACACTTGGAATATAAACAGATATACAGATAGATAATCAATACACTTGGAATAGAGAGATAATAAGTACACTCGGAATAGATCGACAGATTGATAATTAATACTCTTCGAATAGATGATTATCAATACACTTAGATAATCAATACACTTTGAATAGATAGATAGATAGTTGATCAATGCACTTTGAATAGATAGATAGATAGATAGATAGATAGATAGATGACAGACTGACTTAGATCGATAAAAAAACAATGAAATAGGTCAATCGATTTTCACGAATTGAAACAGAATGAGTTTACGAGAACTGCATCAGGAGTTGTCACTTTTCTTCTAGTTGATCTTAATGTTCTTGTAAACGAATTTTAATTAATCCTAAAAGGGAAATAAAAAAAAGTAATTTGTATAACATTTCCCAAAAGTAAAAGAAAATAGAATTCTCCATCGAGATAACTGGCCAACTCCATCAGATAATATTTTCCAATAGTTAAAAACAAAAACAACACGGTAAAAATGAATCAACTAAAAGGAAAAATAATTGAAAGAAACCTATCAATTGAACCCCGGTGACTTTAACTGGATTCCTCTAATATTGTTTAACCGACTCTTTTCTTCCTGCTGCAAAAGCAAGTGCGGAATAGTTTTAACCATAATGAAAACATTTATTACGCACATACAAACGTTAAATATTTCAATAAAGTTTTTAATTTGTATTGAAATATTTAAGGTTTGTGCGTGCGCATTGGGTAACGCTTATCGACGCAGAAAATAAAGCCGGCGAGCCGAGTTCAATTTACGGTCGTGTCTGTTTTGCTCCCCTCGACTGTATGCCGTTGGAGAAGACATGGTTCTATGTTTCTTCAGAGATAGGCTAAATAGGAAGTTTTCGAACCGATGAGACATACAAATAAGACAGGAATAAAGAGTGGTATGATCAGAATAGATCCAGAGTTGAGAACAGATGACATCATGGAGGTCGTTTATGAAAATTAGGAAAAACAGTCGACCATTGAAAATACACTCAATCATTCATATGTCGGGGTGGTATCACCTATTAAGGTCCCAGCTATGAAAGTGTTGGCACCCAAGGAAGGCTACTAAATAGAATAATCACACGAAGGTTGGTAATGAACGATAATACTTATGACAAGAACAACACATATAAGATTCGCCAGCGGCGCGTAGAAGAAGATAATGTTAGAAGACAGTCCAGTGAATACCACAATGAATCTCCAACAGCAGGATATCTACCAACTGCTCCACGCGGTCAGTTGTGGCACAAGGCCGATTTTAATGTGGGATATCCGAGATCGTGGACTCGCCCCAAAATTCCATGTAGACCCTTATAAAACGGGGTCGGGTAGTTGTTTTCCGAGACGAGACTCTGCTCTTCGATATAGCCTCGTCTGGAGGTCCTCTCTGTCTCCGTTTGACCAGCACAGCTGAAGACGAATCTCCAACTGCAGGATATCTACCAACCACCCTATGCGGTCAGATATGGCACAAGGACGAATTTAATGTGAGTTATGTGAGCCCGTAGGCTCGGCAAAACATTCCCTGATGACCCCATATAAAATGGGTTCGGGTAGCTGTTTCCCTTTGACATAGACTTGTCTGGGGATCCTCTCTGCCCGGAAGCAGAGAGTTTGACCATTACAGCTGGAGACAAATCTCCAACTGCAAGATATCTACGAACCACCCCACTCGGTCTGATGTGGCACAAGGCCGAATTTAATTTAGGCTATCTGAGCCCATACGCTCGCCCAGAAATTCCCTGGAGACCCCATATAAAATGGGATCAGGTAGCTGTTTCCCGAGACGAAACATTGCCTTTCGACATAGCCTCGTCTGGGGATTCTAACTGCCCAGAGATAGAGAGCCCGACCAACACAGAATCTCGAACTGCAGAACAACATACAGTATGTACTACAGTGTTAATGTGAATAGGGACAAGCCGATTATCGTCCGTAGATATGCTACAACAGAAAGCCTAAAAATTGTTTCTTTAGTAAAAGTAGTATCAAGATACATTATTCTTTGAAAAATTACCAACGATACATATTTACAGCTGAATTCCCAACAATAAATTTTATCGCAAATGACTAAAAATACATTTTATCCGTAGTGAAAGACATAAAACCCTCTTCAAAACATTTAGATTTCGGCATTAAATGAGCAGTAGAGGTTCATATATCGCTAAGCTAAATCAGCCAACATTCATAATGAGTGTATATAGATTGCTAATCTGTAGACCGAAAAGGTGCGATGGAAAATCGTGAAGGCTGGAGAGAAAGAGTCGAAAAGATTCGCGCAGTCATTTTGATAATGATATTGATGATAATACCTGAAGTTAAAACGTACGCGAGTTAATACGACCCGCAGTCAGGAGCGTTGGGATATATCTCAGTGTATATGTAAACGAAGTGTGTCATATTGATAGGGAGATTGCATGATAATGGACGTGCTGTTACTTCACACGTATACTTGGGATTCGCGACCTTATCTTGTTTTACTTTACGCAAATGTCATTTAATATCGATATCCAGAAAATAAACATGTAGGTAGCTTTGATATTCATTCGTATGTTTGGCAACTTTTAACGCATAAAGAGATTGAGTAGGCAACTCCGCAATAATTTACACAACGGCACGTACCGATCATAACCTATCTATCTATCTATCTATCTATCTATCTATCTATCTATCTATCTATCTATCTATCTATCTATCTATCTATCTCAGTCTGTTCATATCTATCTATCTATCTATCTCAGTCTGTTCATATCTATCTATCTATCTATCTATCTATCTATCTATCTATCTATCTCAGTCTGTTCATATCTATCTATCTATCTATCTATCTATCTATCTATCTATCTATCTATCTATCTATGTTATCAAGATGTCCATGTGTATCTCACTCTGTTAAACTCACTATATCTATCTATCTATCTATCTATCTATCTATCTATCTATCTATCTATCTGTCCATGTGTATCTTACTCTGTTAAACTCACCATATCTATCTATCTATCTATCTGTCCATGTGTATCTTACTCTGTTAAACTCACCATATCTATCTATCTATCTATCTATCTATCTATCTATCTATCTATCTATGTTATCAAGATGTCCATGTGTATCTCACTCTGTTAAACTCACTATATCTATCTATCTATCTATCTATCTATCTATCTATCTATCTATCTGTCCATGTGTATCTTACTCTGTTAAACTCACCATATCTATCTATCTATCTATCTATCTATCTATCTATCTATCTATCTATCTATCTATCTACAAGTTTAATAAAAGTTGATCGTGGTTAAGCTTTTTATGTAATTTTTCTTGTGTTCGTATAAGTTTTTTAAAGTATGTAAGAATAATAAGAATGTTCTGTATGTCTGAGAGTTTTCGGCTATTCTTTTAGATATTCGTCGTGATTGGAAAAAAAACAAACATTCCCATAACTTTAGATACATGCATACACATTTACGCATTCAGTTAAAAATAAAAATCATTCTTTGATTAGGCCGTTGAGGTTGGGATGATATGCATTTCTCTACTCAGCTGCCCCTCTTTAATCTAGATCAATGACGTCATCTGCACCTCTGTTATCTAGATCATGACGTCATCTGCACCTCTGTAATCTGGATCAACGACCTCATCTCCTGAATTGCTCTTCTCTTCTGAAGGTGGCCACTCTCTGTTATAGTTCCATGTGCCATGTTTAATGGATGTCAGTTATCAGTTATCCCCTGTTAATTGTGAGTGTGAGCTCAATAAGTGTAGTACTAGATTGTCAGTTAAAATAGCTATATGTAACCGTAATGTCTTTTTTAAAAGTTGTTTCTTCTACCTCATTTCTGGCTTGTTGAACTTTTTTCCAACAGCTTACTTTTCAATCAACTTTGGTCATCAAAAATTAAATTGCAACATCAATCGTTACCTTTTGTTTTCTTAATGCCTGCTCCTTTATATATATATACATATATAAATATACATATATATATATATATATATATATATATATGAAATATATATATACATTCATACATTATATTATATATATATATATATATATATATATATATTGATAATATTAGTGGTCTCTCTCTCTGTATATATATAAATGGAAATATATATATATATATATATATATATATATATATATATATATATATATATATATATATATTTCCAAGGAAGATAGAATCCATGTAGAGCTCAATGTCCAGGACAGAGTAAGAATATAATATAAAAGGCCCAAACACTAATATTCTGTGGTTATAATTTATTACATTAGAATCGTAATCACGATCCAATTCATCAGACCTACAAATTCAAAAAGAAATCTGAAAATATAACTCTGAGTATAGAAAACAAAATTTTCGTGTGAGTGTATGTGTAGGAGTGGGGAACAAGTGTGAGAGGGAAATGTCTGAACGCTCTAGAGAGAGGTGTAACGGAAGAAAGTGGAATAGGAAAGGCCTAAATGTGAAGGTGTGGATTAAGATTTAATAGAGAAAAGTTTTAAAGAGAGAAGTTAAATAACGGTTTAAATGAGTGAGATACAGATAAATATGAATTATTTTCAGAGGCATAAATATGAATTATTTTCAGAGTCATCAATCACTACCGATTCGCTGACCTAAAATTAAAATTAAAAAACATACAGAATCGTGTGGATACATTTGTGATGACATTAGTTACACTAAAAAAATTATATGATCTAAACTTAAAATCCAGCCAATTCACACTGCCGATGAAAATATGAAAATTTACCGTCTCGGTTGCATTTAATAACCTTATGTATACATGAAAAGAGAAAATGAGAGGAAGAAAAAAAAAATGAATTGTATATATTAGGTTGGTGCAAAAATAATGCCGTTTTTTGACGTATTTTTAACGTCAAAAAACATTATTACCTCATTATTTTTGCACCAACCTAATATATATGCATATATATATATATATATATATATATATATATATATAACGTCATCCACAGACAGACTGTTTCGCAGCTCATCAGTGTGGCTAGACATCCGGTCACTTCTAGCTAGGACCGAAACCCAACCGAATGGGTGTCAGTCGGAGATTCTACCACTAAGCCGTCGGTGCACGGCTGGGATATATACATATACATATATATATATATATATACTAATCAACAACGGCTTCTCTAACCACCTTATAGACCACCAAATTAAACTATTTCTCTCCAAAATAAGCAATAACGATAGTGAATACACAGTCAAAAATTACATAGACATTTACTACAAAAACCACATGCACCTTAATTACAAAGACGAATCTTCACAAAGATATATTATAAAGAAATACACGACCGCAATTGACCCAAATAAAAAAAAATCAAACTGTCTATTATAAAAAATTTAAGACATCTAACCTTATCCTCAAAAATAACAACACACCAACTAAGTCAAAATTACAAAGAACGAACATTATCTATGAGTTCAAATGCCCCTTAAGGAACTGTGTTCCTGATCAAACCGGACTCATAAATAATTACATCGGTTACACAACTACATGCTTATCCAGACATCTTACGTTACACCTATCTGATCACAGCTCCATTACAACCCAATTAAACACACACACAAATTTACCAGACTCCATTAGAAACATACAACTAGAAAACCCAAATATATTAACTGCATCCTCCTGTAAAAAAAGATTAAAAATAATGGAAGCTTAAATAATAAAAAGAATAAGCTAACTCTTAACAATATTAACTACGTTAATATTATCCAATCTAAATAATCTTGAAATAGTCACAAACACTTCCAAAGCCATTATGGATATACTAAGATCTTCAAACAATAATAACACTAATATTTCTAATAACACTAATATTTTGAAGCAGGCATTTATAAAATAAATTGCCAAAACTGTTTCTCCCAATATATTGGAGAAACAAGTAGAAGTTTGAAAAAACGCATTTATGAGCACAGAAGAGACCTCACAAAAAACAACTTAGCTAATGTACTAGTCATACATAAATTCAACCATAATTTCGATTTTAAAAATGCTACACTCATAAAAAAAGAAAATAACTCACTCAGAAGGAAAATTCTGGAGAGTGCCGCCATAGAAAATTACCCAAATATTAATCTACGCCCAGGTTTTTTCCCTATTTCACCTTTCTTAACAAAATTAATGCTCTTACAAACAAATATACACAACAGATTCATAAAATCAAAAGAAAATAGTTGAATACATCAACACAGATATAATGACAATATTCTCCACACGTGACAAATACTGACGTTATTTTCAGTTAAAAATATGAAAATAGCGTTTCTCTACATTCCAGTTGCTAGGAACATTCTGTTTTGTTTTTATTAGTTATTGTGTTCATTTAATTTCATTTTCGTATTTTGCTTTGATAAAGTCAACATTAGACGAAACGCGTCAGCAATTACTAGTTTTCCTATTGTCATTTGTATTCATAAATATTGTCTTCTCTACTGGTTAAATCGGAGAAATGTTCATATATATATATATATATATATATATATATATATATATATATATATATGTATGTATGTATGTGGGGGGTGTATTGTGTGTATGAGAGAAAGAGAACGAGAGAGAGATAGAAGTGTATAGAGAAAGAGGGGCAATACGAAATGTTAAAATGCAATTTAGTCCAATAATGGAAAAAGAAAAACAGAAGGAAACGAAGAACCGAATAAAAGAAACTACAAAATTTGTGAAGTTGGTTAAAAAAAAAAAAAATGAGAAATGAAATGATAGAAGAAAAAGTACAACAAAAAAGGAAGAAAAATGAAACGAAAGAAGATAAAGAAAGAAAAAAATTTAGGAAAGCAAGTGTTAAAAACGTACTCATCTTTTTTCCGCATTAAAAAAATAACAAAAATAAAAAACAAAAAACAAAAAAACAAAAAACAAACAAACAAAAAAACAAAAAACTAAAAAGAAAAACCCAAAAAAACACATAAACCCTGGTGGCAATTTAGTACAAAAAAGAAGGCTGTAACACCAAAAAAATACAAAATGGAAGATGCTGGAAAGACATGTTGATCTTCAGATTCTTACTTGTGTTTTATTCTCACTTTTGTTCGTTTTCTTTAATGGTTCACGGATTATGAAGTGTTTTAGAATTTCAAAAGTCACGCATAAACCTGTCCCCAAAAAGCAACACAAGCACGCATGCGCACATTCCTCACTATTACTGACGCATCCGTATATTCTATAACATTCGTGCAGTCTGTTCGCCTGCAAAGGAAGTTAAAGATAAACGTTAACACAGAGAAAATTGGCATACATGTTTCGAACTGTATATTTTCAAAAATTAATTTATCATCGTTCTCACTCCCGTCCTCTAAGCGCATGTAGTTGTATGTATTTTTGGAGTGTCGCGGAGTGAATATGACGGATCACAAAAGAAAGGAATGAATTGAGACGCAAAAGCTCGAACGAAAATAGAAAAATATATGTATAAACCACACACATATATATAGACATATACGTAGTTATAGAAAGTGAAGACGTTAACTATTTGAACATTTTTATTACTTCTTGTTTTTATTGGTAGTCGTATTTTAAAATATACAGGGTTAACAAGTGCACAATTTTCTTCGAAAAGATATGTGCATATCTATGAAAGCAAGGTCACAATTGATGCTTACAGGTGGAGAGGAAGTTACAGTAATTAGATTAGTCTAAGGCAATACCACAAATGTAGGGCACTTAGTGAGGATCAAATGTATTGCCAGTAATAAGTTGATTCCTGAAATTCTCAGTGATGTTGAGAATGCCATGTACTTAACACGTGGGCAATGGGTAAATTTTAGAGAAAATCGAAACAAAAAAAACGGAAAGTGTTCTTTTTGTTGCCATTTTCTCTAAAACTTCCCCACTGTTTAGTCTACGACATTTTCACCATCACTGTTATGATGTCTAAACGTCTTATCTGAAAACCTGGGGAGAAAGCAATCAATTTAGACTCGGAAAGAGACAAATGAAATTGCTCGGACGCATAATGAGGAAAGAGAGCTTGTAAAATTTGACACTTTGATAAAGAAAAGCTTTCCATTAGGTTTTCATACATATATATATATATATATATATATATATATATATATATATATATATATATATATCATGTAACATATATATATCATGTAACCGGATGCGATAATTGTCCATCGCAATAAATGTTTAATATCTAAAAAAAAAAAACACGAAACTAATTGATTGCCTTTTTCCCAGGTTTTCAGATAAGATCATTAGCGATCTTGACACCATTTGTCGTAAGAATCACTGAAAAACCCTTTGCGTTATTCAGCTAGAAAGAGAACAGATTAAAATAGTTTTTTCTCCTCAACTGACCAACAGTGAAACGAGCAAGAACATTCAGGCCTTCAGTAATGGTATCAACATTCATACTCTGGCTTCTATCTTCAAAGTCCATTCAAGAACCATCAAGAGAACGGTGAATAAGTTTCAAACAGAATTTCCACCAGTGGAACCCCCCCCCCACCTCCTACTTGCTTCCCTGATAGCTATAATCTTCGAATGTTCAAATGTAATGTCAATCGACATATTTTGATGGATTGATCATGAGCCCCGTCCTTCTCTATATCCTTTCCTCAAACACCCATCTTTACTCTTGCTCCCACTGTCTGTAACCTCTTGCGTGCTAGTGACACTCCCGCCTTGCTTGGGGTGAAATAGTTTCAACAGATTTTATACAGTCTACAATAGCACTTGTACACCACTATATGTATAATAGTTTCGCAATATCTTTTCAGCCATATTCCATTAACCATGCATTATAGAGGGGTTACTGCCCAAATATACTACACACACAAACACACACAAACACATACACACATACAAAATATAATAAATAACTTAGTGAAAATATCTTGTACGAATTGGTTAACAAACATTTAATAAATATATATACACAAATGCATATAATGAACTCTCCCGTCGGTTTCGACCTATGAAGATCTGACATTTGATTCAGTTATGAATTTTGTGCGATAATCTTAAGTGACACTTAAGACCCGCTAGTGATTTACAAAGGAGGCCGCATATGGAGCAAGAGTGAGGACTGTGGGATGAGATGACTGTTAGATTGGTTGACCTTTTAGATCTTGCTCTCGCTTCTTGAAGACGCTTCAGACTAGCAGATTGAAAACTGCTGAGTCCAAAATGCATATATATATATATATATATATACTCCAAATAGGCACGTATTTTAACAAGCCTCTCCGGTTTTACAGGAGCGCATTTGATAACAAACCAAAAAATTCTGCGAATTGATCAACGTTCGACCGAATGACTCTCGACCATTCCCCTGAGATAATGGCAATACTTTTAATTAAATCTAGAAATTATAGAAGCTTGTTAGTTCGCACGTGATTTGAACGACACTTATATGTTATTTCTCTACTAGCAGACTTATCTAGCTTGGGTCGGGGTAAAATAATTCATTTTAGCCCGTGCATAGTCTAGTATCTATTGCATATACCTCATTGTGAATTAAGCAGATTACTCTTAGCGACATAATTGCGTGTGACAAAGAAGTTATTTGTATCTCAATATCACTGGAGATAAGCAAAGTATTAGGAAGCAGGAATATTTTGTTAGAAACAAAGAAAAGAATACTGAAATTTTATCGGTCCTCCTATATGTGACAGTTTCCTCACAGATGCAGAAGAGACATGAAGGAACAGAAAAATGGGATTCAATAGAAGGATGCTGGGAATACCATGGACTGAACATATAAGAAACAAGGAAGTCTGAAGGAAAATGGAAAAAAATGGACACGTATATTTCGAATTTAGTTGAAATATCTAGGTCGCATATTGAGCTATGAAGGCTTGGAAATTGCACGGAATATTGCTGTCGTATATAGTAGGGTGCTCCCGCTGTACGTCTCGAGGATAAAACCCAAAGACGAATATGCAATATGATAGGTCCTGCTTTGGCATCCAGTCTACAATCGCTATCCTACAAACATGCCGTGGTTTCTCTCTGTCTCTTCTACAATTATTTTCACAGTAACTCTTCCGACGAGCTACTTTCGATGGTTCCCAGACTGCATGAATTTAAGCGAGCTACCAGGCCCCACCCTTTCACTGTCAAAACGGTTAAATTTAACCGTCTCTTCTACTCAAACAGATTATTCTCTCACACTTCCCATCTGTGGAACTCCCTCCCTTTCTTGCTTCCCCGATGTCTATAATCTTCAAATATTCAAGTGTAATGTCAATCGACATCTGACACTTTGAGCTTGTTCTTCGTCCTTCTCTGTATCCTTTCCTCAAACATGTCTCTTTACTCTTGTTCTCAATCCTCTGCAACCCCTTGCGTGGTAGTGGCACTCCCGCCTTTCTTGGGGTTAATTGCTTAAAAATAAATAACAGGACGTAATTGAATGGACCGATCGGGTGAGCAACGATGGAGTCTTGGAGACATGGAAGAGGCTTGTACTTAACATCAAGAAAAGGCAGCTGAGCTATGGGGCATGTAATGAGAAAAGAGGGCCTGGAGATTCTGATACTCACAAGTCGAATAGAGGGAAAGAGAGACAATGGAAAGCAACGCATGACATACTAGGCGGGTTTAATCAAGTGGATGACAGAACGTGGCCTGGAGGGGGAAGCAGAGGGTAAGGGGACTTATTGAGAGCTACAAGGGATAATGGGAAAGTGGAGAGCCATGATCGCCTACGTCCTGAAAGGATACGGTACATAAAAAGAACCTACCTAACGAGCTTGTGTAAATGGATAAGGGGACAGGGATTGGGAGAGATAGCAAATAGACTAATTTTATAAAGAGCGACAAAAAACAGGAAATTGCGGAGAGCCATGGTATCCCATGTCCTAAAGTGGTATAGCACAAATAATAATAATAAGATACAAAGTCTGTTGTTTTTACAGGCATTTAATAAGTTTGCATTATTCTTTCATTAAACTAAAAATCTCTGGCATTTCGCTACGACTGATCGCAATACATAATAGAACTTGTTTACACTATTTTCATTGTTGCGAATGTTTTTCTCATCTGTATTGCCATATTCACAACGCTATCTGTTCGAATTTCGAACCGAACCCAGAATACTCAATCTCTGTGTCGGTGTTTCTGAAGATTGGTTCGATATCGTTTATGATGACGTTCTTCCCATGTTTATTCCCTGAAACGTCATCGAACCAATCTTCAGAAACACCAATATACAGATTGACTACTCTGGGTTCGGTTTGAAATTCCAATATCACCTGAAGAAGACCGGGGCGGACAACGGCCGAAACGTTGTGAATATGGCAATAAAGATGAGGACAACATTCCAAACAATGAAAATAGGTTCGGAATTCAACCAATATCACCTAAAGAAGGCCGATGAGCACAACGGCCGAAACGTTGTGAATATGGTAATAAAAAGGGGGACAACCGCTCAAACAACGTAAATAGTGCAAATAGTTACGATACCTTATCTCAGAAATATACACAGTAGAAGTTGTTTGCTCGACAAACTCGCTAGATATTATGTTGATTTTCACAAAGCTTCTCACAATAAAAAGCAAAAGAGAGACAGAAGCTGATGGATTAGGTGTGGGTTATAAATATAAGAAGAATAAGTAAGAAGTAAAGACTGTAGTGGATAAGTAGGATAGATAACAATTTCCACTTGACTTGAGAGGTTATGATTGTAGTTTCCGCGTAGCATCCATGCAGGGATCTATGCAAAAAAATGTAGCAGTTCTTGAGTCAAAGTTGTCTGATTGCAACATTCTTCTTACATTTAGAATACAGAGGGAATGATGGAGATCTGGTTCCATGGATGTAGCATGGCGGATATTATAACAGGTGGAACTAAAGAATGGAACTCGTTTAAACGTTTGCCAGGAAGATAGCAAGAGACTACAGATAGACATGCAATTTTGCGCCTGTGAAGAAAGAGGCTGCAGAGTGTAAATAATTCACCCCACCAAAAGGCCACGTAAATAACCTTGAACCAAGGCTAAAAAGGGAATCTTGGCCCGCTTCAGCCCAGAGATATTAATAATAACTTACAAAAGACACATAACGTTCGCTATTGCACATTATAAACAAGATATGTAAATCAAGTATTATGTTAGTTGCTTTGATGTGTAGCTTCCAAATATGTAAAGGATAGAGACAGAGAGACAAAGAGAACTAGAAAGGATTCCTTCTCATTTTATGTGGGGTATAGGACTCGCTCTCACTACGGTTTAAGCAGCAACAACGTTTTTTGGGGGGTGGGGTTGCCAGGGGTACACCCGGCAGGTTTTGAATAAAAAATTATCCTTCTCTAAGACTCGTTGCCACCCTAAGCCAGGCTCTTAGCTATTTAACCCCATTGCTGGGGGAAGGGGAAGAAATGTATTCATGATTTTCTTAAGGTTATTTGTACGGATGCGAACGCAACGGTCCAGGGCGGAATTTGAACTCAGCATACCCATCACACTTTCACATAATTTATTATTGATTACTTAGGGTAGAAAATACCCTGAATAATCAATAATAAACTAGCTATGTAGATAGATAATGAAAATACTGAAGTAGATAGATGTATAGTTAGATAGAGAGATAGATAGATTGAAAGCGAATGTGATAGATATATAGATAGTTATTTTAAAGACATTTTATACATTCTTTTTATAGATACAAATATTTAAGTAAATGCTCTTTACCGGCCTGAATGTCCGAGAAATTTTCATGTCGGAGAACGAATATTTTCTATGAAAATTTCTCGGACATTCAGGCCGGTAAATTTTGTTTAATACTGTTTATTATAAACAGAGTATTTACTTAAATATTTGTATCTATAAAAGGAATGTATAAATATAAAAATGTCTTAAAAATAATTGCCGGACTTTGTCCATTTCATAATATATAGATAGATATAAACATCGCCACTCGGTTTTGACCTCAGCGTCAACTTTTAGATTTATACACACCCATATTTTACTGTGCATTTTACTTCTAAGTATATCATAACTTAAAACTATAATTTTATCAAACCCAAATACACACACGCGCGTGCACGCACACACACACGCGCACACACACACACACATATATATATATGGAATTACTGTATTTTTGTGTGATATTCCGCGCTCATAAGTATGAAACATCTTTGTTTTTGAAACAAATATTGATAGGCGATGAAAATTAGATGGTTTATAACAACACGGATTAATTTTTGTTTATAAAAATTATTGTTGGGAATTTTATTAATGTTGCATTGATTGTCATTTGCCTATAAGAATATATTGTTGGTCATTTTATTATAAAGTGTATTGATGATAATTCAACTATAAAATTTATTCTTGATAATTTCACTACAAATATGTATTGTCGGCAATTTTTTAAATAAAAATATATTGTTTTCATTCTTACTATTAAATTTTTTTTTATACTTTCCTAGCGTTTTGATATTTGTTTTGGGGGTGGGTCACTGTTTTCCTATAGCTGGGGCCCTAAAAGGTGCTACCACCCCCACTCTCGTATTGATAATGTTGACATATTTTAAATTCTCATTTAATATTAATATACTGATAAAAAATGAATTGAGTAAGGATACAATGTAAGAAAGGGGCGTAAGACAAGGATGTGTCTTCTTGCTGGATTTATTCAACCTTTACAGCCAGGCGACCCCGAGATAAATAGAAGGCCTACAAGGACTTATTATTGGTAACCACAAACAACATAAACAAGGCAGATGACACAGTGTTGATAGCAGACACAGAACGGAAATTGCAGAGACCCCCAAGGCAAGGTATTAAAGGAAAATGAGAAGAAAGGACTAAATATCAATTGTAAGAAGACGTAATATATGGTTCTCGGTAAGAGGAACACCCCAACATGCGAGCTGTGAATTGGAGATGTCAAAATCAAGCAAGTACGAAAATTTTATTATATGGGAAATGATTTTAGAAGTGGATGCGAAATGTGACAGTGAAAACCGAGTGCTCGTTACAATAGCTAAATTTGTCTTCCAAAAAGCTCACCAAAGTATTAAAAAACTGAAAACTGTCATTAGGAACAGAGAAAAGATTGGTTGAACTGTAGTGTAATAGCAGTCCTTTTACATACCAGTAAATGGTCAACAATCTCCTCAAAGATAAAGAAGAGACTTGAGACCACATAGATGTTGTTATACAGAGATGCAGTGGAAACATGAATAAGGAGGAAGTTTTAACAATAGTGAATAAAAAAAAACAGCTTTATACTTAGATTTAGAAAGAGATAACTGATATTTCTGTGATACAGAATGAATAAAGATGGATTAGAAAACATAACACTCACAAGAGATATCAAACACAAGAGAGAAAGATGTAAGCAGCGAGGAAAATACTTAACTCGCTTGTGTGAATGGATGGCAAAACGCGGATTTGGAACGAGTAATGCAATAATATTAATAAGAGATACAAAGTGGAGGATGTCATGGTAAACCATGATCTGAAGGTACACGGAGTGTTTTTTTGTTTCATTTATTTTTTGGAGTTGGTATGCGAGATTTAAAGCCTTGTTGCTAGGGCAACAAGAGAGGAAGAAGCTCGTTTAAATAACAATTGAGATCTGTTTGTGAAGAAGAGAATTATGAAGAGACTTAAAAAATCATATTGCTGAAACAATTTTCATAGAAGGCCATATTGACGGAGTTAATTCTCTTGCGTTGATAAAAAAACAACTCCAGTATGTTGAGCAAAACCTACACTAAAAATTGTTTTTCATTTCATCACAAGTACACGGAGACGTGGATACAGGATAACAAACACTCTATACGATGCATAAGTGAGTGCGTGTGTATATATATATATATATATATATATATATATATATATATATATATATATATATATATATATATATATATATATATATTACACATACGGTTCGGATTGAGGAATCGAAGAGCCGAGTTCGAATTCAAATCGAATTAGTTACATTTATTTACGTGCCAATACCCTTAGGAAACGTACGAACCCTCTTCTCTCCACCCTCCAACAATTATGCTGGGCAAACTGGGTTCTATAGCCTTAGATTGCAAATAGTCTAGGAGAAGGACAACTCTGAATTCAAAACCTGAAGGGGGTCGTTTGGGGACCTTTTTGGCACCTGGTGGACCAGGTCTCTGTATTCGGCTCTTCAAAAAGTGGAGTTGATTCTGCACTAAAACCTTCACCATTATAATCAAATCATATGTGCAGGTTGTCTGGCTGTAGATTCCCAGGAACTGAGTGGCCTGGCCCTCATACGTCGTAAGGTGAGGTATCGCGCCGAAGGCAGTCTGGCGGGGAATTCTTGCTTCTTTCCACCGCAAAACCGTGCCTAGGATCCCTGGCAGGCTCGATCTACAGCGGGAGAGTACACAATATATATATATATATATATATATATATATATATATATATATATATATATATATATATATATATATATATATATATATTGTAATTTCTATTATGACTTCCTTAACGGGAACATTAGTAAACAGACTTTTAATATCTCGCGTGGTTAGAATTCCATTGTTATGTTTATTAGATTATAATGTACCAAATCGTTAGTGGAATTAAAATTATATTTGTACTGATACAACAAGACTTATAGATACAACCAGGCACATAGCGTAAGTTCTATCAATGATTTGCTTGACATATTAAATTGTAATAAACATAAAAACATCATCCTAACTTCGTTAGATGTTGAAACTCTGTTTACTAATATATATATATATATATATATATATATATATATATATATATATATATATATATATATATATATATATATATAACAGGTGTAAAAGCAAAATTGTCCAAATAGTGTCCATTTGTTAGATTAACTATAGTATCTTAGAAATGATTAAATATAACTTATTGTAATTCTCCAATATTTTTGTAACACGATTGGACTCTATTTTGAGCAATAAAAATGCATGATTACTCTCCAAGCAAAACAGAAGAATCGTGATGAAATCGATCATAAACGAAAATGACATGTTCATCATTAATTAATCATAACTAAGAATCGGGAGCTCATGAAGTATTGAAATAAAGTTTATATATATATATATATATATATATATATATATATATATATATATATATATATATATATATACGTATATATCTATATCTATCTATCTATCTATCTATCTATCTATCTCTCTCTCTCTCTCTCTCTCTATATATATATATATATATATATATATATATATATATAATTCCAGGATATTTTTCCAACTTAGTCAAGATAATTTTCGTCATCTCTAACATCCTAACTTTCTCTTCTGGAGAAACAATTTGCATCACAGGTTTTACGTAGATTTTCATTTTCAATTCGTTTTTCACCGTTCTTTGGACTGTCATAGCTGAAACTCGTCTTCCTCGTCTCAAACGTCTTATGCATTGAGCTGGATCTTTTCTAATATATTTTTTCCGATATATATATATATTAACTTTATTAGACATTCTCCTCAAAAAGATAAAGAAGAGATTTGAAGAACAGAAAAATGGTTATACAGAAGCATACTGCGGATACAAAAAGGATACTTATACTTAACATAAGGAAAAGACTTTTGAAATTTCTCTGACATAATGAGGAAAACAGGACTTAGAAAATATTGATACATACAGGGCAGATTGAAGGCAAGTGGACTAGCAGGAAGCAACCCACAAGAGCTTGATCGAATACATGGCGGATCTGACAAAGAAATAAAAGATATTACGAGCCCCAAAAGATAGGAAATTGTCGAGAGCAATGACCGCTAATGAGATTGTGCACATCATTTATTTGTTAAAATAAATATCATATTTTGCCTGGTGGACATGTTGGAACCTGTCAATTTTCGAGGCATGGGAATTACACAGTTTGTCTTCACTTATTAAATTATGCACTTTGAATAAATGAAACTGAAAAATGACTTGATACTTATATTGTAAAAGTTCATACACACAAGCATCCAGTATACTGTCAACACAAATGCTCGCTGATAATATGAAGCTTTGTCATTTGTTCATATTTCAGGAAGTGTCTCAGACCCAGAAAAGTCATTTTAGCACACGCTCTGAGATGTTGATCACGATGATGATAGCTGACCACTCGTTATACGCTCATAGTCAACAAAAGATGATCATTTTTACAATTTGTGGAGAAAGATGGTGCATTTTAATATTACTTAATGATCTTGCTGATGTGACCTCCATCTTCTGGATTTCTCCTTCTATATTTTGGATAGGATTCATTCCCTTGTTCAAAGGGGAAATTTTTCAATAAGAGGGTTGTGCAAAACCAGCTTGATCTGACCCCTTTGATATGTACCTAATGCAGTACTTGATTGAATGAATTGATGAGCAGATTTCAACATTGATATGACAATAAATATGTATTCTAAGGCACTAGCCACTGATTGTGACTCCTTGCTCAACTTGAAGTCCATATTGTCTCATTTTCATTTTGCCGATGTGACCTCCGTATTCTGGATTTCTCCTTCTATATTTAGGATAGGAGTCATTCCCTTGTTCAAAATTAAATTTAATTTCAATCGAAGTGAAAAACTCAGTGGTAGGGTTTTTCCCCCACCGAGGACCCACTTTGATCAAAATGAAATATACTTATCCTAGTAGCATGTGTAATGTAGTTTCAGAATATATATGGTTCTGAAGGTCTATTTCCAGAACCCTAGGAGGAGTTCGATAACAAATAGACAGAGGCTACCTACACACACACACACACACACACACACACACACACACACACATATATATATATATATATATATATATATATATATATATATGTATGTATGTATGTATGTATGTATGTATGTAGTAAGGTAAGGAAGGGTTTGGTAATCCGTGTGGATAATTCCAAAGAGGAGAGCTCAATGTAACACCAGAGCAAATATTAATTAAATAATTAAGAAAGAGACAACCTTAAGGTTCCATGACTATAATTTATTTCCCCAGAAAATTATATTTATATATATGAGTACTGAAAAAAAAATATATATGGCTACTGAAATTCTGTATTAAATTTAATCTTAAACTGTAATAAATCGATTATTTCTAAAAAAAAAAAAAAAAAAAATGTTAAAAATACAAATGAAGGTCTGTATAAGTAATAACAGAAATGGTTCCCGAAAACTTCATGATCACACTTTTTTAACGCCATATATTGTTCTCCTTCTGTGTATTCTATGACTAAAACTCGAAAGTATTTTCATTTATGTCAGATAACTTTTAAACAACCCGCTGTTTATTTTATCATATTGACAGTCAAAGTAGCACAAACATCATTTATATTAAGGCTACTTTGTCTTTCATAAATTAACCTGTAGCATTTTAGATGAATTTGAATATATTTGCGAGGTAACTGCCGACACTTGTTTGAAAAGCCATGTTTAGTGCTTACAGATCCGTAGCCGACTACTGTTACTTTCATTTATACTGTAAAAATATTTTTTGTGTTTGGACTTGAGTTGCATTTCATAATTACCAATTAGCAGTAGATTAAATGGTTTCGTGTTCTTGCGTTTAGAGCTTTATTGTTGCTACAGATATGTTTTATTTATGAGAGTAATGTTCTTTGTTTGACGAAGTCATTATCTCTGTTTTTGATCATTCCAAATAGCTACTCTCATAACAAAATACCACTTGCAACATATCTGTATCGTACTGCTCTTAACTGCCATTCTGTACCCAAATCAGCTTGCAGATAAATAGCTACGTTTGCTCTCTGTGTTGAGTCATTAAGCGAATATTGATTGGGGTTCGGAATCTAAGATGCTCTAGGGCTAAAATCTCAATGTTTTATGTAGATCGCACGTGGCTTCTATGAATGATTTTACACTCAGGAGTCAAAATTGATAGACTTTTTTTTAATCATTTCACGCCAAGCAAGGCAAAAAGCCACTAAGACGCAAGAGGTTACTAAGCGTGAAAAAATATAAGAAAAAAAAAACATTATTAAGGAGAGAAAAAAATAAAAGAACAGTAATTAAGAAGATAGTGGATAACGACTGATATTGTATGTAAATTTTTGAAGACCAAAGTTGACTGAGAAGCAAGAAGTCGGAAGAGAGTTCCGCAAGGAAGAAGAAACTGTTACCATAGAACTTACTGTTACATATAAGTATTTCAACTGTAAAATGATGAGATATAACTTGTTTTTCGTACATTTTTTGTTTCCAAATTGCTATTTTACTTAAGTATTAATCTGTTCTTTCGTCATAACTAATTATTTTAGTTTAGTTTCCATAACTGTCCTATTTCTAATGGTACTGAATTTAATCCACCTTATCTTAAGTTTTCTAAGTTTGAAGAGAAGTTGGCCGAGAAGAAGCGCCTGAACACAGTCGTGGAGTGATTTTTTTTTTCGATTTAAACGGTCAGATTACTACCCGGCTCGTTCTCAGGTGGAGGGTAGTCGCAGAAATCACTCTTTGTTTGGTCTCGACTAAGAACTATGTGCTTTCTCAATTCTTGACCCTGTCTCTTAATAATATGTACGTATTTAAAATTCATCTTTTACAATTCCTTGGTTTTCGTACATTTTTTATTTTTATTTTCTCTTTGTTTGTTTTTTGTTTCTTTCCCAATTACTACTTTACTTAAGTATTAATCTGTTCTTTCGTCATTACTAATTAATTTAGTTTAGTTTCTATAACTGTCCTGTTTCTAATGCTCCTGAGTTTAATCCACATCGTCTAAAGTTTTCAAAGTTTGAATAGAAGTTGGTTGAGAAGAAACGCGTGGAGAATGTAGTACTGCGCTTACATTTAGCCATTTAAACTGCAACATGATGAGACCTTGCCGCCAATCCAGTACTGCGCTTAAATTCATAAAAACTAGGTACGATACAGGATAGTTCATTAAGAACGATTACCATGAATGCGTTTATAGAAAACGCACAATGAAGCTACTTTACATTGGAGGGAAAGCGACTGAAGTCGAGATGCCAGGTCAGGACCAATAACATTGCAGATTCTTCTTTGGATTTTATCAAGAATCTCTAAATATATAGCAGAAGCTCCAGGTAAGATGTGACAGCATACCCAAAGCAAATACGAATGGTAGAGTTATAAATATGTAAAATAGATTCTGGTAAGAAAAATTGCCTAAACGACATATTGAACCAACATCCCTATCTGCAGACTTAGCCATTGGGTCAATATACTCTTTCCACTTCATGACAGATGAAAAGATCTATTATCAATTCATCTGAAACATTTCAACGTGCCATTCATTATTACAGCAGTACAAATGACTGTTATCAGAAAAATATGACTGTTTTTAGTGAGGATATCCTTTCTATTACATTGATGTGCCATGCTCTTTCAGAACATAGGCGATCATGGCTCTCTACAACTTCCTGTCTGTTGTTATTCTTTATATTCTTTGTAGTCGTTCTGTCATTTATTCACAGAAAACCGTGAAGTACATTATTCACTGAATCTTCCTGTTTCTCTTGCATTCAATATGTAATTTGTAATTACATTGTTTTATATAGATTGTATGGGGCTTTTCGAATGATTGGTTGTCCACGCAAGATCTAACTTTACCCAATTGCATTAGGTTTTTCGAAATAGGTATTTCGTTTAGCAAACTGCCATTCTCCCTTAGAGAATTACAACCGTTATAACAAAAAAACATTAAGTAACAAAAGGTCAGTTCTATACAGTTATTAAGTTACTACTTGCATCAAGATCAGCTTGCAGATAAATGGCCACTTTTGCTCTCTGTGTCGATTCATTAAACGAATGACGATTGTGTATCTTCTTTTTTTTTTAAGCATTTCACTCCAAGCAAGGCAGGAGTGCCACTAAACACGCATGGGTTACAGAGAGTGGGAGAGTGAGAGAGAGCGAAAGGGAGAGAGAGAGTAAAGAGGGGTGATAGAAGAAATCATGAAGAGAAGGGCGGGGAATTAGGTCAAGGTATCTGGAGATGTCGATTGACATTACATTTGAATAATTGGAGATTATAGCTATCAGGGAAACAAGTAATAGGAAAGGAATTCCACAGGCGGGAGGTGTGAGATATAAAGCTATTGGAGTAGAAGAAACGGCTACTTTCAATAGTTTCGACAGCTAAATGGTGGGTTCGAGATGCCTGCCTACTTGCACGTTTAAATTCGAGGACCCTAAGACGAATGGCGGGAGCACCAGACCATATTTGGCAGCATTATTCCATGCAAGGGCGAAGGGTTGACTTTATAGATTTGAAGGATGTACCCGGGCGAAAAAAACTTTTTGGCGTGACACAGGGAACCAACTTTCCTTTCGGTGGATGAAGCTATTGATTCAATGAAATTGTTCCATCTCAGGTCACCGGACAGTGTGAGACCAAGCATTCGCAAAGAGGTGCTCTCGTGGAGCTGAGCATTAGACATTCTAATGGGAGGCAGGGATGGTTCCCTGTGGTGGGTAATAGAGAGCAGTTTTGTTTTTGAGGCTTTAAAGTTAACCAGCCAATTCCTGCCCCAGTCCACGATTGGAGGTTCTTTTCGAGACAAATGGCCAGGTTAGTTTTGTCAGTGATACAAGATTTATCTGAATTCAAGATCCTCACGGGCCCAATTTCCAATTCTTCATACAGATCGTGTATGGGTTTTGCTGTTGAACGGGTTTTTCACCGAAGGATTAAAATTGGTACGTTTATATTATCAAGCCATTCAAAATAAGTTCTTCGTTAAAAGGAGTCGCCATTAATTCTTAGAGAAACGCTAGTGGTTTTTATCCGAACGATATACCCGTTTCGGATTTGTTTATCGACCCTTCCAAAAGAACAGACGCTCTCCAAACTGCTGATATCAGCCATGGTCGTATTTATCTGATATCAATGCCTAACATATACAACATTGTTCGATGCGCGTGCATCTCTTCTTTGTATCGTTGTCTTGCCGCTACATCACGTTGTAACATTATTAAAAAAATAATTATTTATCGCAGAAAATATATTTTTTTATCCTTAGAAAACGTAGTTATTGATGTGTCTACTAAGAAATCTATAAAAGAGATTAATCAAAAACCAATTATTATCCAAAGCAAAAAGGACATTGACTCATATATACGTACAGACAAACCGGTTCTTTTAGATATAAGCATTAATTAATTATTTAACTAATACAATTCTTACTATCTTAATGGACTGTGTGATTCATAGAAAAAAGGTTTTTACAATCAGTCCATCTGATTTAAGAGATTTCATTTTATTCAGATGCTTTTATAAAAAAGATTTTTACTCAAATAATTGTACTAACAAACTAGTGTTTGTATACACAAAAACACTAATTAAAACCTAATTATTATAAATACAATTATTTTTCTCTAAGCTGTCGTATGCAGAGGCCATAAAGATGTTCTTCCCAATTAATGGGAAAGATTTTACAAGTTGTCCTCTGAAGTAAGACAAGGTGTGGCAGAAATACCTGCTACATTTTAAAGGTTGACCAAAAGACGAAGATGATTTTGTTTTGCAATTCATCAGTATCCCCGGAAGGGACTCCACAAACTTAGTTAGGGGGCGTAGGATCTAGAGCAGTGGAGACACTAAATCAGTGGTTGCGACCAATGGCAAAGTTACAGGGCGGTGCTGTTTTCTGTGATTAATGAGTTTTTGACGGTGGACTTCATGTGCAAAAGTTTGGTAGACACTGGCACTCCGACGTGATCACTCGACAGCACTCTTTTCTACCTCGATTGGTCTTATATTGTACCAGTGGAGGTTAGTTTTGATTGAGGCTCTGTACTGTTTATTTGGTCGGCTTTGATATAGTTATACTGTAAATGTTTAATTAGCCTAAACGAAGCTGGTCGCAAAATGCCATTGTTGGAGAGACGCCAAGCGAAAAATGCTTTTTCCAGTTGCTTTTAATACAACACACGATCGAAAAGTGATCAAAAAGAAATAACAAATTCGATTTTCTTGAAGAAATCAATATTTGACTTTAATGAAGTTGCTAAAATGCAACAGCAGTGAGCATTAAACCGACTTTTCATATTTTCACTGCTGCGAACGTACTTATACGTCATTTACATTACTTTCTGTTGGCTGATATGGGCATTTTCAAGATACCGTATAATGTTGTTGACTAGCGGTTATAAATTAACCAGTGATTAATGTGATTTCCTAACTAATGTAGACATATAGTAGCATACAATACAACCTGTTATGTGACTATTTTTTTATATTGTGTAATTAGGGGAGTCGTTTAGCTTAGTATGTTAAGCAAAGTGTCGTATCGAAACTAAAATGGCGGCGATCATAAGAAATCGCTGTCGGGTTTTTCTTTCTTTCTTATAGTCATTTATTTCTATTAAATGGCTATTTTCCTATTTTCCCCAGAACGAACCAACACAGCCAGGCAACAATTCTAAAACAATGCAGCAGTGAATGTTTGAACTAAAATATGAAGAATTCCCTTTACATTGATTGAATTCATTTCTCTGGTCGATCTCTTGTGTACGAAATGCAAAAGCCGACATGGTTAAATTGTTGCCTACGATTTCTCTCCATTGACGCAGTGATTACTTGGTATGGTTATTTATTATTATTATTTTTTATTTTCTTTGATTTCTGGCGTTTACACATTTCTTTCCGGGTCCCGCCCAGGGACCTAAGGTTAGAAATGGCATCATGACACTTTCCACTGACAAAAAAAAAAAAAAAAAATTACATTCCAACCAGTCCTAGGGCTCCAACTACAACAGGGATTGTTGATGTTCCCATATGCCACATATTCGAGATTTCTATTTCAAGGTCCTTGTATTTTGACAGCTTTTTGAATATCTTCAAAGATACATTGCAGTCAGCAGGGACTGCCATATCAATAAGGAGGCACCGTTTTTGTTTGTGGTCTTTAATAACAATATCTGGGCGGTTGGCCTCGATTGTTCTGTCAGTGTGTATTGTGTAGTCTCATAGAATTTTAACAGGTCCTATCTCCGTAACCGGGTCTGGGTGGTGTTCATACCAGTTTCTTTCAGTTTCCTTCCTGTAGAAGTTGCAGATTTTCCAGTTCAGATATTGGCCCACTCTGTCATGTCGGGTTTTATATTCAGTGGGTGCCAACATCGTGCAACCTGATACAAGATGATCAATCGTTTCTGGATATTTATCACAGAATCTGCATTGTTACTGGTCCAGGCCTGGCATCTCGACTTCAGTCACTTTCCCACAGCCATTACCTAGTTCTCCTGTGCCTTTTTCTATAAATATTCTATGGTAATTGTTCCGCTAAACTTTTCTCGATGGTACCACAGCTTTGCGAATATAAGCGCAGTACTAGATTGGCAGCTAGGTCTCATAATTCTACAGTTGAAATTGCTAGATGTAACCTTAAATTTTAATTTTACGCTAACTCTTTGTTTTCTCTTGCAATTCTCACTTTTGGAAATTTTCTCTTGCTTTTCGGTTAACTTTGATTTTCAAAAAAATGAAATGCAATGTCTTAATTTCTGGTCTTTTATGCTTTTTCTCCCTCTAATATTGTTCTTTTTCTTATATTCTTTTACATTCAGTACGATCCCTTGCGCCCTTGTGGCTTTATTGCCTTGCTTGGGGAGAAATGATTAAAAAAATACCCACCGACGTGAATATTCCATGGGATTTGTATCCATCAATAAATCTATCAATTAAAGTTCACCTTCTTAGAAAGACATGACTCAATGTTAGGTAAAGATATTATTTAACTACGGATAAAGAGAGATTTATCCTTTAAATTGTGTATACATTATAACGTGGTATTGAATATCGATAAATCCATTACATTTTCTAGAATCTATTTCAAAGATCTATGCGCAGATTCAATGTCAGCTTGCGTTAATTCATGGGTCTCATTATCGGCCCTTGTATCCATTTTCTTCTGTGTGCTTTGTCCATTCAGGATGTGGGCGATAATATATCTGCTAACCATTTAAACAAGCTCATTAGGTAGTTAGCTAATGTATATCACCGTCCATTGGGCGCAGAGTAAGAGCGTTCACTTTCACTTTCAGATCACGAGACCTGGAAACAATTGTTAGAAAGTTGTATTATTGATGTTAGCGGCCCTGGGAGGTTATGTAAGCGTGTGTCACCTTTGGAGTTGCCTGAAAACCATGGCTTAACCCAAGCCCTGTGAGTGAAACTGGGTAGATGGAACTGTTCGGAGGTCGTCGAGCTAGGAGGAAGTCACTATGACTGAGGGCTTATGGGTGCTGGCTTAGTTTCAGCTGTGCTATTTCGCAGAAACTGTAATTAAGGTGCACTCAACATAAATGCAGTATAAACCTCAGGTAGACTATGTGAGTATCGAATAAAAACAAATGTGTCTGAACTGGCGTCTGCAACAGGAATTAGGTAGCAGAGTAGCTCGAAGGAAGATATGCTCGAGTAACCAGCCATTAGATTATTGTCGCTGTCAATTTTAATGAGCTATCCTATTTGAACAGAGAACAGGCGTGTGCAAAAGGGATTAGGTAGCCGCCCTAGAGAGAGAGTATGCTCGAGTAGCCAGCAATTAGATCATCAATTTTAATGGGCTATCCTATATGAACAGAGAACAGGCGTGTGCAAAAGGGATTAGATAGCCGCCCTAGAGAGCGAGTGTGCTTGAGTAGCCAGCAATTAGATCATCAATTTAAATGGGCTATCCTATATGAACAGAGAACAGGCGTGTGCAAAAGGGATTAGGTAGCCGCCCTAGAGAGCGAGTGTGCTTGAGTAGCCAGCAATTAGATCATCAATTTAAATGGGCTATCCTATATGAACAGAGAACAGGGGTCTGCAAAAGGGATTTGGTAGCTGCCCTAGAGAACGGGTGTGTTTAAGTAGCCAACCATTAGATTATTATCACTATCAATTTTAATGGAGTACTCTTTGAGAACATGGGAATTGACTCAAGCCTTGTGAGAGAAATTGATTAGACGAATCTGTTTGGAGTTCGTGCTAGCCCGAAGTCTGAAGTCATCGTGACTGAGGGTCTGGGCATTCTGGCTTTGTTCAAAATGTTGATCACGCCACGTAATGTTTCTCTCTGTTTGGTATTGAATAACTGAGCAAACATCTGCATCAGGGATTAGCTCGCCTCCCTAGCAAATGACATGCCATTTCTACAGCTCGTATATATGCCGTGAATTTAATTTCATGTTCTTGGAGATCTGTTAAGATTTATACTTCAGGATTTAACAAACAGTTTTTCTAAAGGAAGAAGGGAAAATGTTTATCGTCTTCTGAAATTAGATTCTTTCTTTCGCTTTTCCCCTTAAACCATCCACAGTGTTGCTGAGTAACCAGGTTATTGATTTATCTCGATAGTAACAATTCTTCCTAACTGACAAAATTTACAGCTTGCATCAGTTACGCAACAGGACCTGAATGAAAAATTCTGCAGTTGTCTACGTATCTGTACACAAAGAAAGGGGGCAGAGAAAGAAATTTACGGGAGACAAACCTTACAGAAAAAAGAAAATCTACGAAAGAAATAACACCAGGATACGGTGTCTTTTTCGTAATGACTCTTGCGGAAAAGAAATAGCCTACTTCGGTCAATGGCGCCTTAGTCCACATCAAAATATTTCCTTTGGAACTTCGAACATTTATTCCAGCATTCTTTTAAATTCATGTAGTTTTAGGCTTAACAATAAACTAAGGTACTAGTACTAGTTTTAGACAAATAGTGATCCCCCAAGGAAAAAGCAAATACTATGAAAGTGTGGAAGTGCATTTATGTGGTATAAATACCAGCATTTTTGTATAAGAAAATTACCGGCAATACATTTTTATAGTAAAATTACCAACAATATATTTTTAAACTAATATTACTAGCAATACATTTTATAGTAGAATTAACAAAAATACATTTTACAGCAAAATGACCAACGATATTTTTTATCTGTAGTTGAAAGTATACAATTACGTTAAAATATATTTAGTTGAAGGCATAAAATTGCGTTCAAAATACTTCGATTTAGTTTGATAAGCCACTAAACAAAAACAACTAAACAACAAACAGGAGATAATTCTTCATGATATTAATCTATATAGCATGCTACAATTTCTTACAGAAACCAAACACCCATATTACTGTCTCTAGTAATTATATACAGGCAAATATGCATATGCACAAAAGCTGGGAATTTTTTACCATGTATTCAACTGTGAAAGCAGAATAACATATATAATATTTTTATTATTTCAAATCTCCCAAGAAAACTAAATTTCGACATTAAATAACACATCAGCACTTGATATGCCGTTAAATAATCAAGGAATCAATCATTTAATTTTATCAAAAAAAGTCTTCAAATATTGCTTGCAAGATTACCTGTTAATTTACACTCCTTTTTCATAGGATGTGCGGAAGGTGTCATAGGATGTGCGGCTCGAAATGAGGAATCAGAGAGCTGAGTTCAAATTCCTGTCTTGTTTGTAACATTTACTTACGTGCAAATACACTTGGAAATGGTATGAATCTATTTCTTCCCGCCGCCGGCTATGGGTTAGCGCATTCACAGATTCAAATTGTGATCCATGTTTATAAACGTCATTTGCCATCCATCCCCAAACATTATCAACTGGGTTTAGATCTGGAGAGCACGGTGGATGGCTCAAAAACAGAATGTTGTTTTCCATAAAAAAAAACTCCTTCGACTTTCGAGTGATATGGAATTCCGAATCGTCCTACTGGAAAATCCAGTTTTCTCCTCATAGAAGAAGACCTTCAGTAATTAGCGAGGCATTTCATAACATGTCAATGTAACTCGCAGCTGCTTACCGACCTTTTACCTCCAGTAGCTAAAGAGTTCCATTCTACGAAAGAAAACCCCCAGACCATAATTGATCCATCTCCACTGTGTCGTGTTGAGAAAATTTCTCTTGGGACATCTTTTGCATGCCAGTAACACTGAAAACCGCTTGCGCCATCAAGGTTGAAATTTTTCTCATCTGCAAACAACACTTTCTTCCATTTATCCACATCCCAAGTTGGATGTTAGGCTTGAATCTCCCTTAACTTATCGCCTAATGTGTCTGTCTAGAGATGGTGAGATTTTATTGGGTCGACCGCTTGATATTTTAGAAGCATACGCATCCGAATTTTTAACGTAGTTAGCAGTGGCAGTTCTGCAACGGTCAATTGCATTTGCAATGATTCATTGCGTAAGACCACGTCTATGAAGTTCAACAATCCTGTCCTGTTCGAACATTGGTAAAATTTTACCCTTAGCAATTTTAAAATTTGAAATTTAATGCTGGAAATGAGCTAAGTAGATGTCTGAAGCTATGAGCACACTGACTAGTTCTAAAATTTTTGTCCGGTAATTTTTTTCACACATGGTCTTATCTTTATGACCAACCAAAAAAATACTTTTTCAATGTTTGTTTAAATTAATTAATTAAAAGCTAAAAATTTTCACTTATTTGTTGATAAACTACATTTTCTCATTAAATGTAAATGTTTCGCAAATATATTTCGATTAAAGTAACAGTATTTTATATCTGTTTAACCCTTTTGTATCTGGTCTTAAGATTTTGACGAGGAGGGTATATAGAAAAAACTAGAATAGTTAACCTTGGTTTAGTCCAGGATCTTCTGTCAAAGGTCTCTATAATCACGATTATCATGTTTTTCTCACACAATGGTATAGTAGGACACTTGTTGCATTCCAACCTGCAAGAGAGGTCTAGAAAATTCAATAGTCTAATTTACAGGAAACATTCATTAATTAGATGGTCACGTGAATTAAGTTGTTGGATGCGATGTGTGCAGTAGCGTTAATAGAATAATAAATTTTATTATTTTGTATTAATTTCTGTGTTAATATGTAAAATATTAGGTTGGTGCAAAAATGTCGTTTTCTCACATAGTAACATATGTGAGAAAACGACATTATTTTTGCACCAACCTAATATATTCACCGAATACGAGTTTTATCCGGATATATTTGTGGCAGCCGGCTGGGGGTACGGTAAGTAATGTACAGTAATTGTTAGGAATGCTGTCCCTCTTGTTTACAACTAAGTAGTAAAAGTTTTCATTTTATATCCACAATATAAGTCGACCCTTAGTTTTGGAAATTCTTTATAGGCTTGTAAACTTAGCATCTTTCTAAGTCTGTTCATATCTATCTAATTCTGTCCATATCTATCTCTCTATCTATCTATCTATCTATCTATCTATCTATCTATCTATCTATCTATCTATCTATAATTCATTTATTTGATTATCTCTTATGGTAAAAGTGAGATTAACCGCTACCATACAGAAAACATTTATAAGTCGAACACTTAGCCTCTGTACCGTTCGAAAGTTATACGATTTTTCGCTTCCAACAGTTTTCACGAAGTAGCATTATGAAATTCAGTGCTACCAGTCTTCAACGGAGGTTTCCTTCCTAATCTTTCATTTAATGTCACGTGGAAAGTCGACATATTATGTCAGTATTTTATTCTTCAAGTTTCATCTGCTGTCCATTTTAGTTGTTAATACACACACACACACACATACATATATATATATATATATATATATATATATATATATATTGCATATCTGAGTTTCGTTGAACTTAATCACAGTACCTTGTCAGCGGTCTTTAAGGAAACAACATCACGTGATGTAAAATACCAACCAGTGACGTCATCACCAGCTGTTGGTCGCGATGACTGATTAATAGTAGCATTAATAGAATACTTGATTTGCGTTATTATTTTATTAGCTTATATTAATTTATCTGTTAATTATGCCAAATATATTTATCAAACACAATTTTTAGTGGGATATATTTGTGGCAGCCAGCTGGGGGTAAGGTAAGTGATGTACAGTAATTGTTAGGAATGCTGTCAGACTTGTTTGCAACTAGGTGGTAAAACTTTGCATTTTTTTTTACTCGCCTTATAAGTCGACTCTTAGTTTTGAAACAAAAATTAGAAAACTCGACTTGTACACCGCAGTTTATGGTAATACATTATCTACTAAAAATAATTTTGATAAAATTAAGAATCAGACTTCGTTTAATTTTACCTAATATAATTTTAAATTTTTATCTAATTTAATGGTACACTTAGGCGTTAATGGTACCATTAGGTGTTCTGGTGCAGTGAATATCGACTCTGAATAAGAGATCGAATGTGCCGGGTTTGCATTCCAGTTATTACATTCACTTACGCGCAAATACTGTTGGGTAAGGTATGAATCCAGATCTAGGTTGAATAGCAAAACAGACTGGGTCCTATAGCCTTGGTTGGCAACCAGTCTATCACAGAAAGAATTGGCAAGCTACTGCAGGACAATCGTCTACCTAGTAGCGAACCACTCTCATTCCCTTTACATTCTTTTGGTGAAATGTAGTTTCCACTAGAGCAGCTTCTCTCACGGGCCGCTGCTCTGTGGAAACGAATTCAAAGAGGATGATATCCCGATCAGTACAATCTTAATCTGTTCAAGTCTAGTTATATTCCCTACATATCCGCATAAACTATGCTTTTTACACTGTAACTATCTACCTCGAGGGACTCTTGCACAAGGTGATCATCATTGTATAAGAAGGTCAAAGAGATTTAACAAATGAAAAACAAAATACATCCCTTGAACATGTTCAACAGCAAAATTATGTAAAATAGTTAACGAGAAGAGAAAAATTTGTTAACTTTCCACCCTGCCAAAAAAAAAAAAAAAAAAAAAAAAAAAATTAGAAAAAACACTCATCAGTATTAGAAAGATCTATAATATTTATTTGATCTTAGAAAAGAAATTACATACTACAGCGGGAAAATCGTCTGCTTAGTCAGCCATGATTCGAAAGAGACATTATCTTCTGTTGTGGCATCCTCCCTCCAATGAGTCGATTGTGGACTCTTCCACTAAGTATAAGACTGGTTGGAGATTAAATCTAGCGGAATGATTCAGCGTACTCGCTCGGTCTGAAGATGTGTAATAATATTCTGTTCAAACTACTAGTTATCTGAAAACCCTTTTTTGTTATTCCGCAACCATTTGTTTGGTCACAACATCATCCAAGCATGTACCACGTATCGCGCTTAAATGAATGACTGAATGATAAAATTAGCCGTTTCCATTCAGGAAACATTCGATATTCACTGACCAAAAAGTCAATATCAGTGTCAAAGAAATTAAAACTTTCAAATTTATATTTATTGTTTTGTTTGTTCGTTTAACGGCATTTCAACTCATGGTTCATTTAAATATCGAAATTTAATTTTCTTGGGAGTTCTGAAGTAATAAAAATATGTTATTCTGCTTTCACAACATTACGCTTAGATTCATGAAGTTGAGATATCAAAGAAGAAGGTAACCAGAACAACTGCCATGCAAATGTTTATAGAAATGGCAAAGTGAAGCTACGTTACGGCGGTAGGAAAGGCAATGAAACCGAGATGCCAGGTCAGCCCCGATAATATTACAGAATCTTCTTTGCCAAGAATCTCGAGCTACATAGCAGAAGAACCAGGCGATATTCAATCACCGGGCGAATAGTAGACGCATAAATGTGAAAGACATATTCTTCCCCACAAGAAGAAAATGTCTAGAAGGAGTCAGTCAACCATATTTTCTAGCAGTGAATTTAACAATTGAATCGATCTAAATTTTCCAATTCATATCAATGGAAAACGTTAGATCAAGAGGGCGTAATAAGTTACTCTCTTGATGGCTAGCATCAGATCGATTGATTGATTTGTTTGTTTAACGGCAAAACAACGCCTTATGGGTCATTTAATGCCGAAATTTAATTTTCTTAGTAGCTTTGGAGTAATATGATATATTTTATTCTGCTTTCACAATTGAATACATGGTAGATGATACTCCGCTTTTATGGATATACATATTTGTGTAGACATAACTACTAGAGTCGTTGATGTGTGTGATTTATGTTGTAGTTTTGTAAAAAATTATATGTTGGAATACACTTTGATTTAAAACATTATAGTATATTATATGGATTAATGTCATGAAAGTGTTCTTTCATGTTGGTTGTTTGATTTAGCGACATATCAACACCTCTATAGGTCATTCAATGCCAAAATCTAAATATTTTGAACGCAATCGTAAGCCTTCAATGACAGATAAAATGTATTGTTGTTCATTTTACTATAAATTGGTGTTGTTGGTATTTTTTATCTAAAAATTATTGCTGGTATTTTTAATATAAAAAGGTATTTTTATACTTTTATAGTGTTTTGGTTTTGTTTGGGGGTTCACTATTTGCTCATATCTTAGACCCTAACAGGTTCTACCACCCCTGGTCAGCGTGGACCTGGGAAGAACAGTAATTATGAGGGAGTTCCGCACTTTCTGCCCGTTCAAGTTTATCGTCATACCGAGGAATATTTTATATTGATGGGAGCTTCCGTGGATTTGAATGGACACGAACACTGTTCCAGAATCATGAATTCCTAAAATAAAGAATCCAAAGAAACCATCTGAGATTGTTTGCAGAATACCCACATTTACTGCCACAAACACCAGCAGGATGTACACAACTTTCTCAGCCACCAAGCTAGCAAAGAATTTCTAACTCCCCTCACTCTCTGTCTTCCATCACAATGTCTGATGCTATCCTCCAAGAAAGTGACTAGTTGCATCTTCTCAGATTAAAGTTCTCAGCTGACTTCAAGTGAAATGACTACATTCAATCCATCGCTAGATCAGCTGCCAAGAAAGTAGGTTCTCTGTGTTGAGCGAGACAATTTTTCTCTCTACAATTTATCTTACATATATATAAGTCTACCATTCGTTCGCAATTAATAGGTTGGTGCAAAAATAATGACGTAACAATGTCGTTTTTTGAAAAACGACATTATTACGTCATTATTTTTGCACCAACCTAATAGAATATTGCTGCCTTATATGGCCCGGTACCCTTGCTATTTTCCTGGAGCTACTCGATAATATCCAAAGAAGAATCAGCAATATTACTGGACCTAATCTAGCTGCTCAGCTTCAGTCACTTGCCCACCGCAGTAAAGTTGCCTCTCTGTGCCTTTTTTTATAAATACTTTCATGATAATTGCTCGGGTGAGCTCTTCGCTATGTCACTTAGACTGTATAAATCTAAATGCAAAGCTAGACTGGCGAGATCAAATCAGTTTTGCAGTTGAGCAAGCTTGATGTAGCCGGAACTTCTATGCTAACACTTTCTTATCCCACACTTCTCGCTTGTGGAACTCCTTCCCAGCCAACTTTAATCTCTTTAAATGCAATGGTAGTCGCTATCTACTGTCCTCCTGTTTGCTCTTTTTTCTCTCCTCATTACTAATGTTTCTGTCCCTAATTTCACCACACTCTGTAAACCCTTGCGTGCTACTGACTGTACTGCTTTGCATGAGGGTGATAGCGATTAATATATATATATATATATATATATTAACACAGAAAAATATACAATAAAAAGAAAGTTGTGGGGGAAAAATAGCAAAAGGAACTAGAGACAAATGACAGCGAGCCCCAACAAACACTCACGTTGTTTACACAAAGAAGGCTTATGGGACCCGATGTAAAGTGCCTCCAGAACATTTAGATGAAATAAAGTGTGCGTCCGGGACAACACGGTGAACCAGTCAACATTAAATTTGGTTGGTTGGTTGGTTGGGTTTTATGGCATATCAACCACTGTGGGTTATTTAATGCCAAATCCAGTTTATATATATATGCCAAATATATAAATTTTAAATGCCTATTTTGTATGGAACATTTTTAGCAAGCTAGAGCTTATTTGCTTGCACACTGCTAAATAATCCTAGGTATTTTTGTTTAAGTCAAGAATTTCCATTTCATAAGGACAATTTATTTGCAAAATGGTAAAAGGTAGGATATGTTGTTTATACATCAGTCTACATCTTTGATAAGAGACCAATTCTTTTTAGAAAATCCAATATATTTTTTGGTTCAGTTTGTTTGGGTATATCAACCACTGTGGGTTATTTAATGGCAAATCCAGTTTATATCAATTTTAAATGCCTATTTTGTATGGAATAAAAAATATATAGCTGCCAACATTGTTTAAAAAAAACAAAAAAAAAACAAAAAAAAAAACAAAAAAAAAACGTACAGCTGGCAACATTATACCTTTACAAAAAAAAACGTATAGCTGGCAACATTATTTCTTTTACAAAAATAACGTACAGCTGGCAACATTATTTTTTTTCTTTTTTTTTTACAAAAAAACGCATAGCTGGCAACATTATTTTCTTTTACAAAAAAAACTTAGAGCTGGCAACATTATTGTTTCAAAAACTTAGAGCTGGCAACATTATTGTTTCAAAAACTTAGAGCTGGCAACATTATTTTTCTGAAAACATTATCTGAGACCTTGCTGTTGGATACAGTTTACCGTCATACCCAGGACGCGGATGTAGTTTACCGTCATATCGAGGACGTGAGCAAAACCTGGAAAACTAGGAGTTCACTATTTGCCCATAGCTGGGACCCTAACAGTTGCTACCACCCCGGGTCAAGGTGGACCTGGGAACACCAGCAATTAAGAGGTGGTTCCACGCTCCTCAAAACCTCCAGATCAGAGGCCTTGCTGTTGGATGCAATTTAACGTCATACCCAGGACGCCTCATTGGGGGGGGGGTCTTACCCCTCTACAGAGGTGCAGTCGGCGTATTCTAAAGCCCCAGCTGACAGGGCTTCATTAAATTTGGCTGCACAATCTCTGTTCTTTAATAGGTGCATATATATTAAATAAAAACTTTAAGGTTCCATGTAATAAATTATTTCACCACATCCCTTTTAAAAGGACTGCGGATCATCAGACTTTACTTCCAAACAAAAAATTTTCATTTTTTTTTCATTTTTTGTTTGGAAGTACAAAGTGATGATCCGCAGTCCTTTTAAAAGGGCTGTGGTGAAATAATTTATTTCATGGAACCTTAAAGTGGTTTGTTTTTATTTAAATTATTTGCTCTGGATTTACATTGAGCTCTCTGGATTTTATCCTCCTTAGGTTTACCTATACGGATTACCTAGTTTTTCATAAACTATATATATATATATAGTCCTTATATATATATATATATATATATATATGTATATATATACAAAACTTAAGATGCTCCAATTTATAAAATCGTGCAATGCGATAAATGTCTAGAATCGAAATATCTGTCAGCGGTTATGCAGGGGAAAATGATAGTCATATAGATTTATTTTGCTTTTCTTCTGTTAGCACTGTAGATGGGACATCTAATATAATAAAATAAAGAGTCTTTTTGTTTGTTCGTCTGGAATTGACTCAGAAACTAGAGAGTGAATTTCAACCAAATTGTGCATGCGGATAAAGTGTGCTAAATGCTGCTTAAGGTTAACCTAGGTCAACCATGAAGGTCATTAAAAGTTTAGAATATCACGTGTACAAGGTATCAAGTCTCTCCATCTATATAACCCAAAGTCCTTACGAAAACACTGTTTATAAGGCAGATCTTCACGATAAATCTAAGTTAATTTTTGTTAAATTGTATGGCGGTTCACTTTTATATATATATATATATATATATATATATATATATATATATATATATATATATATATAATTTTAAAAAAAGGGGGAAACCAACACATACACAATTAAAAGTAACTTTTAATTGTGTATATATGTATGTATGTGTTGGTCCCCCCCCTTTTTTTCATAAAGGACCGTGGGGATGTTCCCGGTCTCGTCACTTTTTTTTGTGTGTGTATAAATATGTCTGGGTGCTTATGTATTATAATCTGATTGTGTTTGTGTTGTTTTACGCGTGAGTTTAGGACCCCATTCACACACTTGGGATTAAAATGTATACATATATTGTCAAAGGACCGGATGGCATATTAGGGTCTATTCTAACGTAATTTCAATGAAGAAATAAATTGAATAACATATGTATTTCTTCTTTTCTCCTCAGTAATTTTATAGTTTTAAACTTAATAGCGATTAAATTTGGATTTTAAAATTGGCAGTTTTTAATTTTAATATCAAATTTTATCATATAATTTAATAATTATTGGTTAGAATAAATTCTAAAATTTAATAAATTGTGCTGACAGTACTCGCGAATGAAAAAAATTAGCATTACAATCTGCATATTACGACAGATAAAATATTCTTGATAATGACTGAAAGCGCTCGAAATCTAATGATCATTTCGATAGTTCTTACACGCTTTATATTATCTCAAAAGAAATGCATTGTACAGATACAAGAAAAATATAATAAAAACGCGATCACAGCGCCTTGTCAGTTATCTTCAATAAAACCTGTATAAAAGATTGGATTGCTGTCCAAATACACAATATAGATTGTGAATTTAGGCAGCAAATTTTTTTAAGTAAGTTATTATTAAACAAACAAAAAAAAGAGCCGACGACATACGAGAAACGGATGTCGTCATTTGTTGAACAGGCACCCCTAACCTACCTCAACTTAACCTGATTTTGAAAGTTGCTTAGATTTGATACAGAGGTTGTCGATAGAAACGAATACCCTACCACCCCTTATTAATAGTGATGTGACACTATTTAGCGGTTGCGTGAAAATTAAAAGCGAGAAATACTTAAAGGCGAGAAGAAGCTATCACGAAAGACATACTGACCGATGTTATTTTTTTTAACAAAGAAAAGTGGTAAAGATTTTATTTTCATTTGCGAAGAAAAAAAAAGGTATTTTTTTTTCGCGAAAGATAGGAAATTCGTAAGATCTCGGATCTGTCGGAATTAATTTATGCTATGACGCGGCGAATAAAAGATAGCCATATGCCCATGGCAATAATGAAAATTTCAAATTGGTCAAGTGGCCTACAAAACGAAATGCTGGAAGGTAATCGTAATCAGGTCAATGATGCGACCGAGAAAAATATATCAGTTTAGACCACCCCCAAAGAAAAAAAAAAGGAAAAAGATTAAAAGGGAAGGAATAAACCATTAAATATCTTTCGAGGATATCATTTGGTTTTGGGAAAAGACACCTGTTTTATGTTCAGACCTTGGCATGATAAAAGTTTGTTACCGGGACAGATTGTTGACGATAGGAGTACGAAGGCGTTGAGGTTACAAAGAGATTCACTTGACCATTCTGATGATAATCATTTGACGAAAATCTCGTTGATAAATTCCAGATGACATTCGGTTAAGATAGAGTTAAGGACCACACTACGTGTCGTAGGGGCCCAGTCAGAGAAAAGAAAGAAAAGAAAAAGGAAGATAATTTTTTTCCTTTGAGCGATAATTGTGGACTGAGACCAGACTAGCCACACCCACGCTGCTGAACGTTCATTGGCTGAATGGTGGCGTGAGCAATGGGCGAAGGTAAACATATGAGAAGGAGGGGAGGCCTGTTATCGCTTTTGAGGGGATTGGTGTGAGATACCCCTATGAGAAAGAAGGGAAACCTGTTGACGCCTTCTGAGGGGATTGTTGTGAGATACCAATATGAGAAAGGAAAAATTGGGGAGGACAATTCCCTTAAGAACCCCACTAAAGTAGAAAGTAATGGACTTCCAAAAATGGAAAGTGATAAATTTTCCTGTCTGAAAACAAAGAAAATCCTTATGTTGGATTTGGAATTATCGAGGAACCCAAACCACGACAGGCCCACACCCGGTTTTGGTCGGCGTCCATATAAACAGAGTTGAGTTGCAGTTCCGAGAAGACAGCAGACGCGGACAGACGCAGACAGAGTTGAGCTGTGAGCTCGCAGACCAGCCTCGCAAGAAGCTGACTGAAAGATATCCACGCATTCCGACTTAGACTTCTAACCAAAAACAATTTATTCTTGAAGAACGACTTAGACTCACACCACCAAAACAAGTTTTACGAATATCGCCTGAAGACACCAAAAAAACAATTTATTAAAAAAACACTTAAGATATTAAGACTCGCCTATCAAACGCAAAGTGTCACGTATCCATAGAAGCGGTTTGGGAGAAAGACGTTGTCCTGTATTCAGCAACCAGATATAAAAATATTTGTTATTCTTTTTTTAACACATTTGAACCTTCGAGTTGTTACTTTATTTTCTTTTGCATATGCTTGTACGTTGTCACCTTTGTCGAATTCGGCTTGCATTACGGTCCGGCGACTGAGGGATTTCGTCTACCTAAGATCAAATCACAACGTGGGTAGGTTAGACTAGAAATCAAAGCAGTTACTTCGGTAACCAGACGTTGGGGGCGAGCTGGGAACGACAAAGCTGATACCGAATCTAACCAGATTCCCATCCGAATCAGCCAAGGGTTAGAACCTCACATTTGGTGCCCTGACCAATACCAAGTCACATTGGTCGTCACAGGATAGCACAGGGGCAGAGATGCTGAGGTGACGTCACAGTGATTAAATTTCCCGCAACCTTGACAACTAATAATATCAAGATTGTTTGTGCAAAAAAACCAGTAAATTTCAAAATAAGTTATTCCAGAAATCGCTTGAAAATGAATCAATGATAAAGATTTTAAATTTAATTCTATAATTAAATTTAAGGTATTGTTTCTGTTTTTGAAACATGGTAATTCCTGTGTAGCGATGGAACCATATTCTTAAATTAGTAAATTTATAAGATATATATATATATATATATATATATATATATATAACTTTAAAAATCAGGAGGTCAGTTGAGTCCACTACCTTGGTTCAAACCTTACGGTATCCTTAGTCAGTTTTACCAAATGACCTCATAACGTTTTTATTTTTTTTTTTAAATAATGATAAAATATATATAATATGATTATAAATCAACATTATTATTAAAAATAATAAAATTTACTTTTAAAAATAAATAAACAAATGCACGACGTTGGGTGTAATACAAAGGGAGGAGGGGGATGTGAAGAAGAAAGAAGAAGGGTGACGAGAAGAAAAGGAAGGGTATTATAAATGTCTCTTATATATGCTGCAAACAGGCTACTTTTCATTTTGTCAAAGTGTCATTTTGTCAGTGTTGTCATGAAGAGATATACTTAAATATTTGAAGAAATGTGAGGGGTGTACTCACTTTTGTGATACATTGTGTATATATATATATATATATATATATATATAAAAGTGAACTTAGACGTCAACACTTAGAGGCGACAGTCTGTTTCATGCTAGACGCAATCGTCAGGCCACTGATGTATATATATATGTGTGTGTGTATATATATATATATATATATATATACACACTTTAAAAATCAGGAGGTCATTTGAATTCGCTACCTTGGTTTCAAACTTACGTTATCCTCGGGAGATTTTTATATAAAAATTTTTTTATAAAAATCTGAGGATACCGTAAGGTTGAAACCAAAGTAGCTGATTCAAATGACCTCCTGATTTTTAATGGTCGATCATGGAGAATTGTAATCTAAAAACAGTAAAATCGATCTTGCTAACCGAAACGCTTCTCTGTGGCTCAATCGGTAAAAACACAGGCTATATGACGATTCCGTATAGGATACAGCTTCCATTTCTGTCGGAGGACGCATATTTTCTATGAAAAATTCTCGGACATTCAGGCCGGTAAATGTTGTTAATACTGTTTATTATAAAACAGAGCATTTACTTAAATATTTGTATCTATAAAAAGAACCTATAAACATAAAAAATGTTTTAAAATAATTTTCGGACATTGTCCATTTCCTAATATATATATATATATATATATATATATATATATATATATATATATATATATATAGAGAGAGAGAGAGAGAGAGAGAGAGATAGAGAGAGAGAGAGAGAGAGAGATGAAAAGTGTGAGAGTGATATAGAGTATTTGAAATGGTTATCTGCTTTATGTGATTGCCAGGATAGAGAGAGGAGAACTTTCTTCAAAGAATATCATCAAAAATCAACTAAACTTCAGCCACGCGGTAACCGCCCTTAGGCGACTATTTCGATACCGTTTTTTATTTTGCTACTGACGAATCATTCTTTCTACCTTATAAAATGGATTTGTCCAGCGGACGTCTCAAAAAACACTCACACAAGCACGAACGCACACACACACACACACACACACTTTTTGATGTCAGACCTTATCAAGAAAAATAACTTTTACGCATCTTTAAAAGACATGCTCAAGTGAGTGATTAAAAAGAACCTAGTAACATCATAAGATAAAGCCTCAAATGATAAAGGTCCTCCCTGTTTTCTTATAAACGTCACCTGACCTTTAACCGCCTCCGGAATCGTTGACCTTTTCCCAAGCCCAGTGCAATGAATTGTGAACATTAACAGGACATAGATAAGTCATACAGAAATGACTAAGATGTTTGAAATCGAATGTTCGAGAGAATGTTGAAAAGTTCTCAGCCCATCCAAGAACGGATTAAAAAAAAAAAAATTCTGGTGTCTAATCATTCGGATCTGTTTTAGGAAGTGTATCGAACCGGTAATTTTTCAGTTTCTGTGCGTACTTGCGGTGGTACTAAGCCCAAACAACTGTCTTAGAATATGTTCCACTAGTGGATCTAGTAGATACTAGATGTTTAACCATTTTTTTAAAGCATTTCATCTCAAGCAAGACGGGAGTGCCCCTAGCACGCAAGGGCTTACAAGAGAATTAAAGCAAGAGTAAAGAGGGGTGCTGGAGGAAAGCATATATAGAAGGATGGGGATCAGTATCAAAATATCAGAAGAGGTTGACCGACATTACATTTGAATATTTGAAGATTATAGCTATCAGGGAAACAAGTAAGAGGAAGGGAGTTCTACTGTGGGGAAGTGTAAGAGAAGGTGTCGAAGTAGAAGAGGCGGTTACATTTAACTGTTTCGACAACGAATAGGTAGGACCGAGATGCCAACCTAGTAGCACACTTGGGGCACCTGTGAAAGTATCTTGTCAGAGCATATATATATATATATATATATATATCAGCATTTCACCTCAAGCAAGGCAGGAGTGCCTGCAAGCATGCAAGAAGTTACATAGAGTGAGAGCAAGAGTAAAGAGAGGTGATTGAGGAAAGGATATAAAGAAGGACGTGGATCAGGATCAAGGCATCAGACGATATCGATTGACATTACATTTGAATATTTGAAGATTATAGCTACCAGGGAAGCAAGTAAGAGGAAGGGAGTTCTACTGTGGGGAAGTTCGAGCTGTTGGAATAGAAGTGACGGTTGCATTTAACTGTTTCAATAGTAAAAGGGTGCGACCGAAATGCCAACCTAGTAGCACGCTTAAATTCATGTATTTGGGGTAGCGGTGAAAATAACTCGTCAGAGCAGTGGCCATGAAAATATTTGTAGAAAATACAGAGAGGAACCACAGCATATCTGCGAAAAAGTGCCTGTAGACGAGATGCCAGATCAGGACCTATAACATTGCATATCCATCTCTGAATTTTGTCGAGGGTCTGTTTGGTTTTTAACCAAAGACCAAAATGGAAACGAGCGAAACACTTTCAAGAAAATATTCAAGATTTTCTACTCTTTTTTTCAGAATTTTTTTTCTTCTACATACCTCGTCCCTTCATGGCGTGGGCGATCATGGTTCTTCATCCCCTCCCATCCTTTCTATCCCTTGGTTAAGTTTGGCCATTTACCAGACCTCCCACCCCAATTTCGCTATGTTAAATATATTTCAGCTGATTCTGATTCTATAAATGTGGGTTTTGTTTAACTTTGTCTTAAATCTTCTTCGTTGCTTACTCGTTTCGTATATAGAATTCTTCACATCATTCTGCAGAACCACATTTATCCTGCCTCCAGTTTTCTCTTTATCTGTTGAAGAGATTGTCCAGTATTCACTGCCATACAAGAGAATAGATATAACAATTTCTTAAAACTTGAGGAGACACGTTCTTAAAGTTTTTCCTTTACTTCTAATTCCCAGCTTAGATATATTTTAAGAAACCTCTTTATCGTTCAATAATTATTGCGAAGCTCCTTTGATATCTTCAATGTGGACATTCCGTCATTCAATAACTTTGTTATTTCCTCATTTCCAGCATGTCTTAGATCCTTTGCATTACCCAAGTGTCAACATATATTACGGAAAAAAGAAAAACTTAGTTTTTATTATAGTTCAAAGGCCTTAAAATAATATTAGTTTAATCTGCATAATAACCTCAGTTCGCAGTTTTTATAAGTCCATTAACGTTAATAAAACATGTTGAAACTACCTAAAATTTTAACTCGAGCTTTGTTTTGTTTTGTTTTGTTTTACGGCATATAAACCTCAATGGGTTATTTAATATCGACAAGATTTTTATTGCTGATAATATTTTTCTCAAAAATGTATTGATGTTAATATTTGTTTTTCCAAAAGTATATTGCTGATAATATTTTGTCTTCAAAAATGTACTGCTGTTAATATTTTTTCTTCAAAAATGTATTGCTGGCAATATTTTTTTCTTAAAAAATGTATTGCTAGTAATATTTTTTCAAAAATGTATTGCTGGTATATTTTGTTTTTCTTCAAAAATGTATTGCTGACAAAATTTTTTCCCTTCAAAAATGTATTGCTGGCAATATTTTTTCCCTTCAAAAATGTATTGCTGGCAATATTTTTTCCTTCAAAAGTGTATTGCTGGCAATATTTTTTCCTTCAAAAGTGTATTGCTGGCAATATTTTTTTCTTAAAAAATGTATTGCTTGTAATAATGTATTATTGGTAATAATTTTTTCTTCCAAAATTTATTGCTGGCAAATTTTTTTTACAGAAATGTATTGCTGGTATTAAAACCTATTTTTCCACTTATATAGTGTTTTGACCTCAGTTTAGGAGTTAACTATTTACCCATAACTGGGACCCTAAAAGGTGCTACCACCCCGAGCCAGGATGGACCTGAGAACATCAACAATTAAGTGGTGGTTCCACGCTCCTCGAAACCTCCTGATTAGAGGCCTGTCTGTTGGACGTAGTTTATCGTCTTATTGACGACGACTCGCGTTTTGTTTTGACGTCTAAATTAATAGTTTCATATTTGACAAATATTTATCAGCGGAACTTTGATTGCTTGCGGTCTTTGTGATTTGCATAATAACTTCAGACGGTCTGTAAATTTAATAACCGCGTACCTAACCTACTTACTGGAAATTTAGTGAACACCGCTGAAAAAAAAAAAAAAAATAAAGCTTTCTCGCTAATTAGTTTTTCTGTGACTTTATTTTGACCCCCCCCCCCAAAAAAAAACCCCGGAGAACCACGAAACTTCACGCAGCTTTTCTTGGGTTACAGTGTGACTTTATAATAACTGTTTTTCATGTCTCTCTGTTGCCAAGCGCCATCGTTTCGTGAGACTAATTTATAACTAAATTCGTTTCATAGCATATCAGGAAATACGAATTCTTGAATTCAATAATTCAAAGGATGGATTTACACATAAAAAAACAAAAAACAAAACAAAAAAAAAAAAACACACAAAAGGTTGAGTACATAGCGTGATTATTCAATGCAAGGTAAAAAGTTTGATTGGAAGTGTCCATTGGAAAAAAAATAAAAGATTCCTGTAAAGACCTTTTTCCTTGAATTTCAAGCTACTCTATGGAAAATAATGTCTTCAGAGAACGCATGGAAAATGAAGGCATTTTATTCAAAGAACAGGTTGGAGAAAACATTGTCGAATGCACGAATAGATTTTGTATGTTGGATTTGAGAGATTTTATTCATGAATTTTGTAAGGAAGGCATTTCCTGAAATTAATCAAAAAGTTAAATATTAGAGAAATAGGGAATGATTATTTGGAGAAAGGACAGAAAAAGAGAGGGTCTAAACCAAGAATTGAAGAGAGATCTCATTTCGAAAGAAAGATACAAGGATATAGTGAAAGAAGTAAAGATTAGAAAAAGGATTAAAAGAAAGGAGGAAAGACTGAAAGAAAGGGAAAGAAAGAATGCTTAAAAGAAAGAAAGAGTCAGAGATTTAAAGAAAGAAAGAAAGAAAGAAAGCAAACAGAAAAAGAAAGAAAAGAGAGAAGGAAGCAGAAAGATTAAACGAATGAAGAACCAAAATAAAGCTTGAAAAAAAAAGGAAAAAGAAAAAACAGTAATAGAAAGAAACATTGAAAGTAAGATTCAAAGAAAGTATGAAAGAAAAAGATTGAATGAAAGAAGGAAACATTAAAAGAAAGAAAAAGAAAATGAAAGAAAGAGAATAATTCATCAAGTTAACATTCCTATTGTTAACCCCAGCTACAACTGACAAACATAAAAAACAGCCATTTTTCTTCCGGGAACACTCAAAATATTTTCCTATAACAGCTAATAAAAAAATGTTTGTTCATTTTCGTGTGTGAATTTATTTTTTGGAAACTAAGCTATACCTGTACATAGATATCTATCGTAGTTATTGCAATTTCTTTTGGCTACACATGGACATTAGTATTAGGCGCAAATCATACTAACATCATTACTCATAGATAATTATAGTCATTTTATCGTTTTTAAATAGTATTTAAGGAAAATAAGATGAATACAAATTCAACAAAAACATTAAAAGACTGTCAACTTGAAAAAAGTTGACGGGAAAATTTCAATGATATCAAATCAACAAACAGGGACCGTATTAAATGTAAAACCAATTTTCATTAGCTGATTTCCAAAACGAGGCAGACCAATATAGTGATTTTTCAAGCATAGTTTAGATGTGGCACAAGGACGAAAGTAGGGGGCACCCAAGGAAAAATGAACTCACTACTCAGTTGTAATAGTTCTAGCGAGATAAGCATGCTAACCATTACACCACCTCGAGGTGCCCAGCAGTGCAATATAAAGGTCGGCCAAATGTTATGGATTCAACCAAGAGATGTGGAGAAGCTGGCCAGGAGGTGATCTATTCTGGTTAAATCGCCTGGAAGAGGGCTTATAGTGACTTTAGAGACCCCAAGCAACTCAGTGACGCCAGGAAAAAAAAAAAAACATAACTGATGAAGCTTCCCTGGGAATCGCAAGTGTGTTTGAAGACACGTGCACAGACTGGGAAATACAGAACAGTCAAAATAGTTTAATTTTTCAATTAATGATAATCGTTTCTTCAGTTTACGCCATTTCGGATAGCAGACAACATTCACTACAGCTTTCGTAAAAGTCAAGTAACGTAAAATGAACAAACCGTGTATTTACTATACAATTTAGCGGTAATTACTTATTTACTTTACGTCATTTCAGACAGTAGGAAAAATCTGCACTAATCTACAACTTTCTTAAAAGCGAAGTAACGTAAAATGAACTTTCGAAAAGCCAGCTACACATACGTATTGATAGATACGGATAAACTGATAAAGACAGAACGGTCAAAATAATTTCCTATATCAATTAATGGTAATTATTTCTTCACTCTATGTCATTTAGGAAAGGTGGTGAAATTCTAGTAATGATGATCTTCTTAAAGGCGAAGTAGCGTATAATAATCTTTCGAAATGCAAGCATTTTGAATGTATCGATAGATATGAACAGACCGGGAAAAACAGGACGATTAAAATATTTTACTATACAATTTAATATTAATTGATTCTTTGCTTTGCGCTATTTCGGATAGTATGAAAAACCTGTACTAACCTAAAACCTTCATAAAAGCGAAGTAACGTAAACTGAACAGACCAAAAATCAGAACTGTTAAAATATATTACGATACAATTTCATAGTAATGTCTTCTTTACTTTACGCAATTTCGGATAGTAGGGGAATACAACACTAACCTGCAACTTTCGTAAAAGGAAAGTAACATAAAATGAAGAGAATGGAAAACAAAACTTAAAAAATATTTTGCGATACAATTTAATTATAATTTCTTCTTTACTTTACGCCATTTCGTATAGTTGGGAAAAACTGCACTAACCTACAACTTTCGTAAAAAGGAAAGTAAACGTAAAATGAACTTTTGAAAAACCGGCTATTCCTGTATATTGACAGATATGGACAAACCGATAATGGCAGAACCGGTCAAAATAATCTCCTATATCAATTAATGGTAACTGCTTTTTCGATTTACGGCACTTCGGACAGCAGGTTATTTTCTTTTACAAATGTAGAAGTGATGTAAGCCTTCTAAATGCAAGCAGTTGCTGTCTTTCAATAGATATGGACAGAGCGAGAAAGTCATATATTGGAACTGACAAAGCTAGAATAGAAAAGAACTTAACTAGTTGGTTGACAGGTACAAATAGATGTGAATAAATTTGACAGATATCCACGTGTTTTCTTGGATGAACAGCGAAGTAGTCAGATCCGAAACAATGTAGATAGATTTGAAGAGACCTTGCCAGCGAGATTTAGATAGATATCTGCAGAAAAAAACATAGATGGCTCGATATTTATTTATTAAAATTTCCTTTGGCACGTGACCACATGATGATCGCACACCTTTTCAAAGATTCAAAGAAAGTATGAAACAAAAATACTGAAAGAAAGAAGGAAGTATCGAAAGAAAGAAAAAAAAAATAGAATTAAGGGAATAAGTCATCAAGTTAGCATTCTTATTGTTAACCCCAGCTAGAACAGACAACATGTTCTCATTTAGGTTATCAAACATAATTTTTTCATCCGGGAACACTCAAAATAACTTCCTAGAACAGTTAATAAAAATAATAAAAAAACAGAACTGTTAAAAGATTTTATGATACAATTTAATAGTAATTTCTTCTTCACTTTACGCCATTTCGGATAGCAGGGGAAAACTGTAGTCAAAATTCTTTAATTTTGCCAATTAATGATAATCGTTTCTATAGTTTACGCCATTTCGGATAGCAGACAACATTCATTAATCTACAGCTTTCGTAAAATGAACAGATTGGGAAAAATAACGGTTAAAATATTTTACTATACAATTTAATAGTAATTACTTTTTTACGCCCCAGAAAAAAATAAAAAAAAAACCTGCACTAATCAACAACTTTCGTAAAAGCGAAGTAACATAAAATGAACTTTCGAAAAGCGAACTATACATATATATATTGATAGATATGGATAAACTTATACAGAACGGTCTAAATAATTTCCTATATCAATTATTGTTAATTACTTCTTCACTTTATATCATTTAGGAAAGATGGTGAAATTGTACTAATGCTGGTCTTCTTCATGGTGAAGTGTAAGCAATTCTACCGTATCGATAGATATGAACAGACCAGAAAAAACAGAACGGTTAAAATATTTTACTATACAATTTAATATTAATTGATTCTTTGTTTTACGTTATTTCGTATAGTAGGAAAAACCTATACTAACCTAGAACTTTCGTAAATGGAAAGTAACGTAAAATGAACAGACCGTAAAAAAAAAGCTGTTAAAATATATTCCGATAGAATTTAATAGTAACTGATTCTTTGATTTACACCATTTTGTATAGTAGGGTAAAACTGCATTAAACTACAACTTTCGTAAAAGCAAATTAAACGTAAAATGAAGTTTCGAAAAGCGAAATATACCTATATATTGATAGGTATGGAAAGGCCGATAATGACAGTAAAGTGGAGATGCCAAAATCAAGTAAGTATAGAAATTTGAATATGTGGGATTATTTTTTTTTGGGGGGGGGGGAACTCCATTACAGAATTGAAGAAAAATGCTATAGATTTAAGAAGTGAAACTGGAAACTCCAAAGACGGATATGCAATGTGACAGGTCCTAATCTGACATCTAATCTACAGTCGCTTTCTAAGAGACGTGCCTTGGTTTCCTTCTGACCTCTTATTTATCACGGTAACTGTTCCGACGAGTTGTTTTCTCTGGTTCCTAAACTGCATGAATTTAAGCGAGCTACTGGGTTGGCGTCTCGGTCCCACGCTTTCACTGTTGAAACAAGAGTAACCGTCTCTTCCACTTAAACAGCTTGTGGCGGACTTCACCACATTAATTTAACTTTAGATTAGGAAACAAAACTGACGTGAAAAAGCTTAAGCAAAATACATCATTACACATAAAATATGTATTTAAGATGTACAATACCAAACAACGGTGTGAAAGAAAGCATGTATTTAAGTAAGAAAAGGTTGAATAAAACAAGAGTTGTCTCTCTTTAACTGTTATTTGTATTTCAAAGTTCACTGAAAGAAAGTTTATGAGAGTTTCTTGTAATAATTGTTCTCAGCAGATTTCCTGTGTAAATAAAAGTTATGTGAGTGTATAAGGAATGTTCGGCATGTGAGTGGTGATGTGAGTGAGACGGTCGGCGCATGGTTTCAACTGGATTCGTTTGACAGCTGAATCCTCACTAATTAGCTAAGAATATGTTTTGCTTATATAGGTAACCATAGGCTCTAAATCGCTGCGCAGGAAAAATTATTCTTCATGTGCAGACGATCTGGTCGATTGGCATTGACTAATCAGCGAGCGAATTTGGGGGAGACTTAAGAAAGCTTCAGTGATCCGTTTCTCCCAAAAGTGCACAAAACTGACTACATGAAAATAGAGCGATTACAAAATTGTCGCATTGCTGCGATTTGTAAATTGTCTATAATAACGTAGTGGTGATTAATTAAGCAATGAATGCTTGGCATTGTATGTGATTTCTATTTGTGTATATATGTATGCGTGTGCGATACAGATCGGTACAAGCTTCTTCTCTGGCATTTCCCGTCTGTGCATTTCCCTTCCTTTTATTTGCTTCCCTGATAAGTATAATCATCAAATATTCAAATGTAATGTCAATCGACATCTTCTGATACTTTGATCTTGTTCCCCGTTCTTCTGTTTATCCTCTCCCCCAAACCGCCTCTTTACTCTTGTTCTTTACCCTCTTTAACCCCCTTGCGTGCTAGTGGCACTCCCATCTTGCTTGGGTGAAAGACTTAAAAAAAAAAAAGAAAAAAGAAAAGCGATCGTCCACTCATCAATGGTTCTTGTCGAGGGTGAAAACTGGTGTAACTGTTTTTTTTTTGTTTTTTTTTACTCTTACTGCTATTTCGTCCGAAATTGTTGCATTCATTTTTGCATTTGTCTTGGCGAAAAGCAAGATTCCATCTTTTCCTTTCTATCAGTTATATGTTAAATAGTTGTGTAAACTGAGGTCTGTGGCCTTGGCAGTGCAAAAAAGAACACTTTGACTTCAAAAACTGAGATAAGGCAACAGGAAACCACTCCAATATATTGCCAAAGAACTGATGAAAATTCATGCATAATAAAGAAAATAAACAGTGAAGAGTCATGACTGCCTATGTCCTGTAAGTAGCTGGAAGGAAAAAAATACTTACTTGAGCAATATAGTTATGGGAGAGTGATTCTGCACATGTGATTAGTTATGTACTTTTCTTCTCCGTCACACATTGTGACATGCTAAAATCGATGCATATTTGCCAAGGTTTCCTGCGATGAGACAGAAAGAGAAAAGAAAAGAAAAAGAAAGCTAGAGAAAGAGATAGAGATAGAAAGAAAAAGAGAAAGAGAGAAAAGAAAGTGAGAGAGAGAGGGAAAGAGAGAGAGAGAAAGAAAAAATAAAGAGAGAGAGAGCAAAAAGAGAGAAGGAGAAAGATAAAGATGAAGAAACAGGGTGAAAGAGAGAGATAGAGAGAAAGAAATGAAGACAAAGAGACAGTGAAAGAAAAAGAGATAGAGAAAGAAAAAATGTAAATACAAAGAGCGAGAAAGGATGAGATAGAGAAAGATTGAGAGGGAGAAAGAGTGTGAGAAAGAAAGAAAAAAGAGAGCGAGAAAGAAAAGACGGAGACAAAGAAAAAGAGATACAGAGAGAAAGGAAAAGGACGTAGAGAGGGAATGAAAAATAAAAATAAAGAAAAAATGAGACAAAGAAAAAAGATAGAGAAAGATAGCAAAGGAGAGAAAGAAAGAAAAAAGAGAGGGAAAGAAAAAGATATAGTGAGTGAAAGAAAAGAGAGAGAGAAAGAAAAAGCGATAGAGAAAGAAAAGGAGATAGAGAGAGAAAGATGAAGTAAGAAAAAGTGAGAAAAAGAAAAAGAAAGAGGGAGAAAGAAAAGGCAGAAATAAAGATCTAGAGAGAGGGAGATAGAGAGAGAGAGAGAAAAGTGAGAGAAAGAAAAAGCGACAGAGAGAGAAAGAAAAATAAAGAGAAAGAGAGGGAGAAAGAAAAGAGAGAAAGAAAGATCTAGAGGGAGAGAAAGAAAAGAGTGAAAAAGAGATCGAGAGAGCGGAGAGAGAGAAAGAGAGAGAAAGAAAGGGCATAGTGTGTATCGTCGCTTTTCGTAATGGCCTTCGTGTTAAAAGAATGTAAACACCCTCAATTGAAATACGTACCGATTCCGTCTGCTGTACAGTTAAAAGTTACGCAACGCAAGTCAACTGAAAGATACCAATGACCACATAATTATATAGATAGATCAAACCTAAGAACTAATTGGTATGGAAAAAAAACTTTCCAACTCTATCATCATCATTAGAGCATTTTCGACTTGAACGCACACTGCAAATCAGCGCGATTTCTCATCGTCAGCAACTTTGTAAATATCTCTTATTAGTTCACTCTAAAATTGCCTCTTTGCTAACTTACGAAAATGCTGTAGGTCTTCTAAGTTCTTTTATGGGGGAGGATGAAATTATACTGATATTTCTTTTGATGTCGTTGTTCAGTTTTTATACAATGGCTGTTCGATACATTTACTTCATATCAATATTAATTTTCTTCTGTGTATTTTAAAATATATACTAATATATATCAATATTAATTTTCTGTGTGTTTTAAAATATATACTTTTATTTTTAAAAATATATACTTTTAGTCTGAATATATACTTTTATTTTTAAAAATATATACTTTTAGTCTGAATACGTTCATAGTGTTTCATTTTGAAACTCAAAACTGATATTCTGTCTGAGATTGTCCAATGTCTATACATGTTATTCTGGTGCTGTCTAACTCAGTCATTAATATCAAGTCTTCCTTTGATTTTGGTTTCTTGAAGATAACAGTAGTGTTATAATTATCAACGTTGGGCACATCGACGTGGTGTAATGGTTAGACAGCTTGTCTTGCTAGATCAATTACAAGTGAGTTCGATCCTCACTGGGTGCCCCATACTTTCGGCCTTATGCTATATCTAAGCCGGACTTAGAAAATCATTATAATTATCAACGTCTCGACCCAATAATTTCTGCTTTTGTTTTTTTTCACGAGTCGTCTAATTTTAAATGTACCGATGGTAAAATCTTCATGTGTCTACAGATACGATTTACATACAAAGTTTGAAATAAGATTAACGGCTGAAAACCAGAGCTGTCATTACTAATTAGATTCGAAAGACAAACTGTAAGTCAGTATGAGTTCCCATCTTCAGCAACTTTGTAAATACCTCTTAGCAGTCTTCTCCAAACTTCCGTGTCCTGTGTTAACTCACGAAAGTTGCTGCAGGTCTGTTAAACTTTTTAAGTTTTTTTTTTTTAAGTGGAATGTTGTAAATCTATTGATAGTTCTTTTAATGTCGTTCTTCAATATGTATACGATGGGTCTTCGTTCAGTGTAGATGGATGTTGTTCATCCATTTGATATTTGTCTACAGATACAATTTACAAAGTTTGAAATAAGAAGATGTCATCTTTTAACGGCTATAAACCAAAGTTGTCATTACTTGGTCTGATAAAAGAAGAAGAAAGACGTTTCAGACTTACATTCAGATACAAGTTTTCAAAAATGAGCGCTGCACAGTTTTACATGCAGCTAATAAAAATGAAGACGGTGGAGACAGAAAATAAAGAAGAAGAAGAAGAAGAATATTGATAGATATGGACAGAAACGAAGAATATAGAAGAAGAAGAAAAAGAAGAAGAAAAATATTTATAGATATAGACAGAGAAGAAGAATAACGAAGAAGAAGAAGTATATCGATAGATATGGATAGAAAAGAAGAATATCGAAGAAGAAGAATTATATCGATAGATATGGACAGAAAAGAAGAATATAGAAGAAGAAGAAGAAGAAGAAGAGGAATTATATCGATAGATATGGACAGAAAAGAAGAATATAGAAGAAGAAGAAGAAGAAGAAGAAGAAGAAGAAGAAGAAGAATTATATCGATAGATATGGACAGAAAAGAAGAATATAGAAGAAGAAGAAGAATTATATTGATAGATATGGAGAGAAAAGAAGAATATCGAAGAAGAAGTAGAAGAATATCGCTAGATATAGACAGAACAAAATAATATAGAAGAAGAAAAAGAAGGATATTGAAAAATAAGGAGACAGAAGAAGAATATCGAAAAAAAGGAAGAAAAAAAGAAGAATATTGATATATATATATATATATGGAAGAAGAAGAAGAAGAAGAAGAAGAATATTCGACTTGAATTCAATATCTTTGAATGTATGTGTTTTCTGTGACTTCAACCTCGGGGAGATGGGCTGACCAGTTTTGAATAGGAAGAATTTAAAGGTCATCGTAATACTTAGCAAGCCGATGAAACTCTAAAATAGACAGCATCACCACAAGAAGCCATTTGTCACGAAAAAGGAAATGAAAAGAAAGTTCAGCCTGGAATGGAAATAAATGCCATCAGCAAATCCAATTGAAGAGTGGAGCATTTTGATAACGCGACGAAGTTGTGGCTAAGAGTTACCAGATTACTTACAGAGTTTACGGCGTGACTTCTTAACAGAAGAGAACTAAAACACTAATTTAAATAATTTAATATTTATTTACATTAATCAGTCATCTCTTGTAAAATGCTATGATTTCCGAACGACTATGTAACGCCAGTAAACTCGAACGCTTAAATGATATGCAAGAACGACAAGAGAAATAACTGCCGGTCAACTATAAGAAAACAATGTTTGGCTGTATGCAATAAGGACGGCCGAAGACGCGAGCTGCGAAATGCCGATGTCGAAATCAAGCAAGTTCAAAAATTTCAATATGTCGTTTGTTTTTTTTGTTTTTTTTTTGTGAAAACCCGTTACATAATTGTAAAAAAAAAATGCTATAGATTTAAGTATTGTAAGTGGAAACTCATTTTTTGTGAAAAACCGGCTCACAGAGACTATTTGATTTATTTTTGTGCTTTTTGTACGCTTCAAATTTGAATTTCTAAATTCGTATATTTTAACCAATCCGTGACCTCATATGAAACGCCCTTTAGCCTTTGAATTTACAGAAAATTAATATTTCAAGGCTCACTCCAAAAGATAATCAACAATATTTTCCTCCTATACATCAATATTTAAAAATTGGGTAAATATTTTTTAATCAATAAACTTATAAGTTATATAACCTTCAGATTTTTTCAGCCTATGATTTTCTTATAGATATCATGATATTAAGAGAGTAAATTAGTTTTTGCACTTAAACTTTGACCAGAGTCGATTATTCGTTGTTAAACAAGCTAAAATTCTCAAATGTTAATTAATTACTCACATTTTCGCTTATTTATTCGGGTATACTATATTACAATATGACTTAAGGAAATTGAGTTAAGTAATACAAAAAACAATCGAACCGAGTTACTTGGCTACGTTCTAACATACTGTTACAAGGAAATTACACACAGACTTAAAAGTACGCAAATACGTGACAAACTCATTGCAATATATAGTTGCATTCTGTTTTTTCTATACTGATGCAATTTTTTCGGTTACATTGTAAAGAAAGAAAGACAGAAAAATATTTTTTGTGTAAAGTTGTTTCGTAAAGAATCTTTGTAATTCATTTGTTTCAATCTGAAAGAAAAGTAATGCTCAATAATTGTTATGGTCCAAGTTCCTTGTACCACGGTGATGGTCCAAGGTTAGAACCTGTTATGGTCCAAGTTCCTTGTACCACGGTGATGGTCCAAGGTTAGAACCAATGAAAGAATAACACGAACACAGGTATGGAATACAAAAATACATTACAACAGAATTATAATACAAAGAAGTAGAAGTATTAGTAATGACTATCAGATTTGGTTAGCGTGAACTATGTTGTCTCGACAAGTATCACTATTCCAATGTCCTTACATATGCTCTCAATTATCTCTCCTCGTCTTACAATATCCTCATACCTCTTGAGAGGCGCAGTATTTATAATGTCAGGAATAGTCCATTATTATTATGGGTAAGTTCCCATAACAATAATAAAAGTTTATTTAAATTTGTAGAGATGTGTTGAAGATTGTTTATTTCTTCGTTTTATCCACGCATATTCCTCTACATGTTCATGCACGACGGAAAATGCGACACGGAAATTCGAAGGCGCGCAATGGAAGATGGAAAAATGCCTTAAGTTAAACAAAGTATTGGAAAAACATGAAAAAATTGTTAGAAACAAAGAAAAGAGTTGTCAATTGTTATATAATATCAATCATCCAATACGGCATTAAATACTGAAATTTCCCACGCACATGAAACGGAGATTTGAGGTAACAGAGATGCGGTTGTACAAATGGATGCTGAGAATACTATGTGAGCAACAAAGAATCTGTTATGGAACCTTACCCATAATAACATAATGGACTATTCCATACGTAATAAATACTGCGCCTCAAGAGGAAGCAGAGAGTTCAGCCTGAAGGCGGAGTCTCTTTCGTGGAGGTAAACCGACCCTGAACCCGTTTATACAGGTTAAAAGGGCATATTTTTGGCCGAGCCCACGTTAAACCGGCCTTGTGCCACATGATGCCCTCGTGGTGGTGGGGGGTGACTAAATACCGTTCAGTCTGAAGTCTGGAGGGAGATCCGTCAGGAGTCAGTCAGTCAGTCAGAGCGAGCGAGTGAGTCAGTCAGTCGAGTCAGAGGCAGTCCGAAACAGAGTCGCGTTCAGACAATTACTACTAAACCTGATTGTTCGTACTAACACTTTCTACTTCTCTGCATATATTCCTGTTTGTAATATATCTGTGTTATTCCATATCCGTGTTTGAGTTCTTCTTTATTGGTTCTACCTTGGACTATAACCGTGGTACAAGAAACCGGACCATAACAGAATCATTGAGGAAAATTGAAACAAAAAGGACGCCTTATTTAACAATTTTTCACCTAATAAAAGGCCCATTAGGTAGAGGGTTACTTAAAGAGTTGCGTAAATGGACATGATGACTATAAACTATGAGGATAGGTAGCATATATAACGGTTGACCCGAGACTTGAAGAGGTTAAGATTGCAGTAGTGAGGGAAGGATATTTGCGGAAGTCTGTTTCTCAAAGCAGCACCTACTGGGAAAAAGCTGTCAAAATATAAATTCCTTCTTATCAATAACGACAAAGGAAATGAGCAGGAATTTATCCTGTGTACACGTGATGGGGAATCTTAACTGTAAGGTTTTGAACTTGAAGAACTAATGAATATAACTCGATTGAACATATGCCATAGAAATGGCGATAGGCTTGCAACGTGCAACATAACATAGCTAAGTTGATAAAGGAAACCTTTTTTCTTCTAATTTTATGACCAATGACAATCCCCTAATATGAAGTTAAAACCTTATCCCAATTTGGCTCTTGAGTGCGACTGTCCAATGACTTTATCGAAACACTGAAATCTGATACATACTATTCTTGGTACAACAGTCTTCAACTCTACTATTTTTGCTGGATGGTTTCACATGCAGCGATTGTAAAAGTTATACTGTCCACATATCCTGAGTTAGAATTACAGGAATAAAAAAATACGAATTGAAATAACATTTTTTGAAAATTTCCAATTATGTCACAGAAAAATGGAAAACTGACCCAAAGAATTGTGTAATGTGCATACATGCAAGCACAAATATGATAAGCAATATGTGCGCATATTCATCAGCTTGATATTTTAAACAAACTAAAGAAATTCAGTGATGAAGAATATCTGCCATAAAGAATGATCCAGTATATAAACTGAACAGAATTTGAAGCTAATAGCTACTTGCCTGAAAGGACTGGAAATTGCCGTTGGGAAAAACGGCTGATTCGACAAAGCAGTAAGCTCTATTTGATTCTGCTTTACGTCAGCTACTGAATATAATATTCTTCTTTTATGAATATACCGTCTATTATTTCATACAAATGCATTTGCCAAAATTTTTTTTTGTATTTTCTGTTGTGAATATGAAACTTACATTTGGCATAAATTTGAGGTAAATACAGTACGTGTCCGTAAATAATGCATCAAACTATAGTGAATATTTGTTTCCCTATAATATATATATAGATATCTTACTTATTATAAAACGCAGATTGTGTGTGCGTGTGTCTGTTTCTTTATATATGGGATCGTATTTCCTACATTTTTCAACCGATTTCAACAAAACTTCTAGGGACTAAGTAAAATTACCTGGCGGTGGTTCTGACAGCGCCCAAAATTGGAAAAACACAATTGTTTTTGCACGAAATCAATTTGTAAGGTAAGGGTATCGTACCCGGCCGGACGTTACTGCTGGCTACTCAAACGTCCGAATGCCGTTAACTTCCGGTGACTCAGCGTCTTTTGTTTTTTTTCAGAGAACGATACACAAAAAGTAAAACAAATGAAACCTAAACATAAACAAGTCCTCCTAACTAAAAATAATAATTGGAAACTACTTTAAATAAACATGGTGCCCAAATGAAACCCATGTGTACAGTCAAAATGCGGAAGGTAATTTTTAGTCATCAACCAAATGATATTGCAACCAGCTACGATGCTAACTGCAGCCGACATAAATACAGCCGATTTCTTCCACCAAGTAACTCCGGGGTAGAGCGACGTGCTTCCCCTCCTTGAAGGGTGTACGCGGTTTATTTATCATCTCTCAGTTGCGTCTCTGTCCTTCTCTGTCTAAGGACGGAGGGGCAACTGAGAAAATAATACTGAAGAGGTGCCCAGCTCTGGGGAACAGCTGCCCGAGGCCGCTCCCTCCCATTGCACCAGAGGGAGGGATCGGTGCTCCCACTGAGGCCAGTGCAACCAACGATTGCGTGGGCTGAGGGTAATTTTTGTCCCTGCTTGGGTGTACGCGCTCGGGTCCCCACATTAATCCGACCTTGTGTCACATCTCGTTCTAGTGGGGGAACGAGTAAATACTAGAGCGACGTGCTCCTCCTCTCACCTTCACCTGGCCGACCCTCGTGGAAAATAAACCTCCACATCTCAAGTGTTAATAAAAGCAAAGGATGTCAGATTTATAAAGATTTCCTATTTGTCCCTTATCCTATCATTGTCTTGCATTCCTATCTATATTTGATCTTAATTCATATATATATATTTATATATATATATATATATATATATATATATATATATATATATATATATATATATATATATATATGTAAACAGATGCAAACTATGCCTGGAAGAAAAAATTAAAATAATTAAGTACAAAAATACAAGCCAGTTATTGAAAGTGAGAAATTAAATTATACTTAAATGTCATCATAAAAATAAGTTTATATCGTCTTAAAAATAGACATTTATTTTGCGTCAAACACTGAAAAATATATATTCGGTTTGTAACTATGTAAGTTTATATATATGCATATATATATATATATATATATATATATATATATATATATATATATATATATATATGTGTGTGTATTGTATATGTGTTTATCTATCTATTACTTTTATTACTATTATTACTACTTTAAATATATTATATATATATTTTATTACTATTAAATGATGATGTTTAAATGAATAGCAACATAGATTGCATTTCTGTGATTTTTATTACTGGTTGCGCAGTTAAAGTTTTATCCATAAAATTTTCCCCTACCTTCCCTTACTGCAATTTTCTCAAAAAAATCTAAAGTAGGATCTGTAATGGAATCGGTACTAAATTAGCTTCTTGACTTCAGCCGCTTTCTCATAGACGTGATGTGGCTTCCCTCTGTCTTTTCTACAAATATTTTCATGGCTACTGCACTGATGAGCATTTTTTTCCCCAGGTGCCCTGACTACATGAATTTAAGTGTACTACTAGATTGGCATCAAGGTCCCAAGTTTTTACTGTTGAAATAGTTAAATGTAACCACCCTTCTAACAATTTCTTTCCTCGTACTTCTCCATATTGGAACTCCATTCCTCTCACTTGATTCCCTGATAACTACAATCATCAAAAACCTAAATGCAACATCAGTCACCATGCTTTGTTGCGTTGATACCTGTTCTTTTTTCCTTTCTTCAATCCCCACTACACACACTCTTTTCTCTCATTTTCTCTCTCCATAACCCCCTGTGTGATAATGGCACTTGCTTGGGGTGAAATGCTTTAAAAAACAAAACATTGAATATAAAATAATTAGGGTACTTACAAAAGCATCTAATAAAATAATTAGGGTACTGAAAATAGCATCTACCACAATCAAAGGTAAAGCTCTCCCTACCAACAGCTAAAATAATTAAAAAAGTGCTCAATACAATATATATATATTTGTTTGAATAAAAACAGATCACTTTAAGGTTTCATGTAATAAATTATTTCACCACAACCCTTTTAAAGGGCTCTGGATCATCAGACTTCCAAAAGTTGAAAGTTTCATTTCAACTTTTGGAAGTAAAGTCTGATGATCCAGAGGCCTTTAAAAGGGTTGTGGTGAAATAACGTATTACATGGAACCTTAAAGTGATCTGTTTTTATTCAAACATATTTGCTCTGAATTTACATTGAGCTCTCTGGATATCATTCTCCTTGGGTCTACCCATAGGGATTACCTAGTTTTGCATAAACTATATATATATATATATATATATATATATATATATATATATAAGCCAGGATGTGTGTGTGTGTGTGTGTGTGTGTGTGTGTGTGTGTGTAACGAATTCACGGCCGCAATTTTCGACGGATTTGCACCAAAATTTACATGCACATGCTCTAAGTTAGCGGGAAGGCCAAGACTGACTTTGCATTTCCCAACTCCCATCGATAGTGGAAATAATCGATTTTTTCATGCTTCTACGGCAGTTTTCATGTAGTTTGCAGCCATTTTCTACTGGCCAGAGTGAGAGCCTATAGCTGGCTGCCACGAATAGGCAGGAAGATTCTACTGACCAGCGTAAGAGCCCTCAGCTGACTGACACCAATGTTAACTAGCAAAAAAAAAAAATCGATAGCTGCATTCGTCACAAGTGGAAAATATTTAAATCTGCATGGCACTTTACTCCAATTGGCTCATTCGCTTGCTTAAACTCAACGTTGATTCCAATTCCGCAGAACTGGTTTGGGTGTGAAAAGTATTTGTTGTTAACATTCTTTTTTCATTCAGTTTTTCCAGTTACGAGTCCTTTTTTAAAGCTGATCGTTTTGTGTTCATTTTGTTTAGTTCTTTTTTTGTAACAGATTTAATGTTTAGTATAGAGCTTAGAAAATTCGCTGTGTGAGATAGGCAAGAAGGCATGTAGCAACATCAGCGCGGAAAAGGGCACTCCTTTAAAGGCAAGGAAGGGCAAAAATATTTTAAGTCAAGTGATAGCGATTGCTGTATGAGTCGTATGATTTTTGAATCAAGCACGGACAACGCCGGGGGCCATGCTGCTAGTATATATATATATACATATATATATATATATATATATATATATATATATATATATATATATATATATATATATATATATAAGTAGTTGGATTGATGTGAGTTTGTGACGCTGAGTTTCAAGCTATTTGCGATCGTCAGGCAAACTGATTCATTTTAAATTTTGGATTTATTTATGATTGCGCATGTCGGTGTTTTTATGGTAGTGCGAGGAAAAAGTGACGTCGGAAGGACATTCATAATTAATCAGTTTGTCTGACGATCGCAAATAGCGTGAAACCGAGGGTCACAAACTCACATCAATCCAACTAAATATGTTAGCTCTATCACTGATATTGAGCGCTTTCCAATAAGTAGCGCGTATATATATATATATATATAATATATATAAATAATATATATATAAAAATTTCATATATATGTGTGTGTGTATATGTGTGTGTGTGTGTGTATAGAATCGAACCTGTATCCATGGACGCATATTTTCAATGAGAATTTCGCGGATAATAGGCCGGTAAATGTTGTTTATACTGTTTATTCTAAAACAGAGCATTTACTTAAATATTTGTATCTATAAAAAAAAAGAACGTATTAAACATAGAAAATGTCTTAAATAATTGTCGGACTTTGTCCATTTTATAATGTATGACGTCATTTGTTTACATTTGGATGCACATTGGTAGATATGAATGAATGGGAGAAAATCATGGCGAATTGTAGTTTAAAAACAGTAAGATCGACTTTGCTAACCGAACGCTCCTCTGTGTCCAAATCGGTTAAAGCACGTCAGGCTATATAGGATACAGGTTCGATTCCTGTCGGAGGACGCATATTTTCTATGAGAATTTCTCGGACATTCAGGCTGGTAAATGATGTTGATACTGTTTATTATAAACAGGGCATTTACTTAAATATTTGTATCTATATAAAAAAAAGAACGTATAAACAAAAAGTGTCTTAAATAATTGTCGGACTTTGTTCATTTCATTATATATATATTAGGTTGGTGCAAAAATAATGACATAATAATGTCGTTTTTTGACGTATTTTTTACGTCAAAAAACGACATTATTACGTCATTATTTTTGCACCAACCCAATATATATATATATATATATATATATATATATATATGTGTGTGTGTGTGTGTGTGTGTGTGTATGTAAATATATGATTGTTGGAATAACCCACTCGTTTGAAAAAGAATGTCTCCTAACGACCTCAAGATGACGTCAAAAGCAATATATTAGAAAAAGTCTCATCTTTATTTTTTGTCGTTTTTTTCTCTTGTAGACACAGAAATCTTTTAGTCACGGAATAATACATATTTACTTTATATCCATAAGAAAATTATCGCATACGTATATACAGTGTACACCAAAGATGAACTGAAGGCAAGGATTATGACAGCATTCACCAACTTAAGCATGGAGACCGTACCGAAGAGTTGCAGGAGATTCCGAACTTGTCTGGAGGCTGTCGATGAAGCCAACGACGATTTTATTGAATTAATGCACTAAAAAGTGCATTAATTCAATAAAAAGAATATATTTCAACATATTTTTTGGATGTTTGGTAAATATATATTTTTAAAAATAAATCTCAGGGTTATTTTTATTTTTATTTTTTATTTTTGCATAACTTAGACGACAATTTATCCATCGCACCCTGTAAATTGATTTAGGGATTCGCATGTAATGGTTAGCTGCTCGGAATAGGGAATCGGACAGCCGATTTCGAATTCCCGCCGGCTTAGTTGCATTCACTTACGCGCAAAATAACCTTAGAAAAGCTATGAGTCCATCGCCTTCCCCCAGCTATGGGTTAATTAATAGAAATTATACCTGGAAAAATCATTGTTATTTTTAAAATATGGTTACAGCAATGCACACTCGCAAAAATTACTCTTACAATCCAAAATGTTTCAACATTAAATAATCTACAAATGTTCGATAAGCCGTAAAAAAGTCAAGTCTAATCTCCCTATATTAAATAAAAAGTAAGGCTTACTGCTGATGTCTTATGCAAAAATCAGTAATCGCTTTAGATATCTCAAAAACCTTTGTCAAAGTATGGTATAGGGGCTTATAACTCAGACTGTCTAGCTATGACATCACTAAAAGAGTTCGCCCATTCATCCAGTCCTTTCTATCAGGTACGGCGGAGAAATGGATAGCTGCTCGGATTGATGAATCGGAGAGCCGAGTTCGAATTCCAGTCGAATCCATTGCATTGATTTACGTGCTAATACCGTTGAGAAAGGTATGAATCCTCGTCTTCTCTGTGTAAATACGGACCGGGTTCTATAGAGTTGGATGGCAACTGGTCTACCGCAGAAAGAAATGACAACCTACTGCGCGAAAAATTTGACTCGTCAGTTATGTATCGAAAGATACATGATCGTCTAAGCGTGTATCACGTATGGCACATAACTGACTGAAGTCCATGACGATCGTCGTTAGTTTTCATTCTTTTGAAATCTATTTGGTCAATGTAGGCGTCATCCAACGGTCTTTTCTCGATCCAACCCTCTTTTTGCATTTTTACTTTACCATAAGTAAATTTGGGCATTCTCAAATCATTTGTAAATATACAGAGTGCGGCAGAAATAACTCCTGTAATTTAAAACTGTCACCTGTATGATGCTACTGAACTTAGGCAAGTGTTAATGGTGTCTTTGTCTAGCCACCGTTTTGCTCTGTTATTTTAGATACCATCAGATCAGTTACCATCATGGCTTGGGTTGGTGAATATCGAAATGCTGTTGAAATGTTTTTTTTTTTAAGATTAGCTAATCTGTAATTGCAATGCAGAGAGCTTTTCGAACACATTTCCTGTTAAGAGGTAAAATCGATTCTGCTATGAGATGAAATTTTCAGGGTCGCAGGTCCAGCGCTTAAAAGAAAAGCACCTGTAAGACGCCGAAGCGCTCCAACTTCCGAATGATGACAAACTTTAGAAAAACTCTACAACAGTATATGGTGAATAAAAGCCATTATTTGGAGGATGTCATTTTGAAAACAAAATGAATAAAAACTATAGCCCTTTGTTTAAACAAAAATGAAATAATTCTCTTTGATAACAGTTACCTTGGTTTTTTTTTCTCAACATTTAAAATGTGGGAGGTGCTTCACCTGGAGCCTGTATATACGAACGATACCACAGTTTACTGGTGCACCAACGAAAAATATAGATGATCAGAGTTTGGTAGCTAATATTCTTCTTACCGAGATGTGACAGCCCAATAGGAAAAGACGGTTTTTGTAACATTCATTTCCT